>JAPCYP010000170.1:0-459151 GCA_035048595.1 Echinosophora koreensis
GATTTATAAAAAAAAAAACATGACACTTCAATATTCAGGCTCTAACTTTGATATCTAATCTTCGGAGATCCCAACTTCTTTTTGTTTGAGCAGATCAGGCTCTTTACATAACACATTGTCAACGAAAGAAACAATGGTCAACACAATACATGGCACATTGTCCAACTCAAGGCACAGTTGTCAACTTTCAACTTTCCATGTTACATTGTCGGATAATCCACCTCAACCTCATGTGACCATTGCTCAAACAGCTATTGCAACTGTTCACACGATTACTCTGTGACAACCACTCAAACAGCTATTGCAGTTGTACACAGATACACTTCTTGTGTAATAACCACTCAAACAGCTATTGCAGCTATGCACAAGTATTATCCGACCTCGATGATAGCCACTCAAACCAGCTATTGCAGCTAGTCATACGGCCCCTTGTGACAACTGTCCAACCATTGTTGTAGTCGTACACATGGTACATTGTCCATCAAGGTACAACGTTCAACTCAGGCACGTCTGCCAAATAATGCATGTAAAACTTTTGTTCACATCACTTTTCTTTTTCGTTCATTCTTCCGTTGTCGAGGCTCAAAGGCTCACGACCACGCTTAATTAAACATTAAGTCTTTTAACTCACAACTTTAACACGGGACACACAGTCCGAGTATTCATTCACGAAGCCCTAGACCGATGCACCAGTCTTAGGTTCGTAGATATGGGATACAAAGTTCACCACATCAATTACATGACAAACAATCCACAACAACTTTTACAGGACACAAAGTCCACAACAACTAACACGGATCCATGATCCACGTGTTAACAGGACACTAGAATCCTGACGTCTCAGTTACTAGGTTCACTTTTCTTCTTCGTTTTGTTAAACAACAAATACAAAAAAAACCTCTGAAACTTATCCAAGTTTGTCAGAATTATTTTCGCTGGGTAAAACTCCTTTGCAGAAAATATTTTTCATTGAAAATCATTTATAAAACGTTAAATCGCATAGAAATCCATTTTTTTTCCCTCAAATCCATTTTCTTTTGGAAATTTCTTATTTTCCGAACAACATCAAATCCTCATAAAATCATTTCCAACTCATTTCTATCCGAAATAATAAAATTGTTCCTCATAGTTTTCGCCCGTGTTCAACGGTGAGCACGCCCGTGCTCAATGTGCTGACCGCGTCTTGTTGACGCTAAGTCGAGCACGACCATGCTCAAGGGTGAGCACAACCGTGCTCAGGTTCAGGTTATATATAGTTGGCACAGAACCCGAGGGTTACGAGTTAACCCTACTTTTGTGAGTGCAGCAGCCATTGTTGCGCCCAGAACACATTCTTCCCCTATTCCCTCTTCTCCCAGTGCTATAGTCGAGTTTTGGAAGCCGGTTGGGAAGCTAGTTGGTCTGTGGCAGTCTATAGGTAATGGTTTCCTCTTCCCTATTGGTTTCCTTTTCGTTTTTATGATTTGGAAACTAATAAAGTTTGTGTTTTCGTTATCTAAGGCTTGGTTGAGGTTGAGCCTCCTTAAGAGGAGAAACCAGTTGCTGTTGGGTGTTTGGGAGAGCTACCTTCAATCCAGGTATGGGGAGAAGGGTAGTGTACTCATAGGCTTGGGGGTTAGAGTAAAGTAAAGGGGTTCTCATAACCCCGTTGATGTATGTTTGTTATATGCTTAAGTGCCTATGTTAATGATATGTTGTTTGATATGTTATATGTTCATGTTGATTAGTTGTTATTTGATGGACATGATGATTATGCCGCTGGTCGTCGAATATGAACATATGATATGTGTTATTATCCTTGATTTGTTGATGGTTATGATGGTTGATATGGTGTTATTGGGTTGATGCCAATGTTGAGTTGATGCTGATGTTAATGATGAGTTTTAATTCTTAAAACATGTTAATAATTGACTTAGGATGATTAACTGATTAATCCCTAAAATTGGTTAAAAACTTGGTTACTGTTTTTGCTCAGAACAGTGCAGTCGCGCGATGAGCACGACCGTGCTGAACATGGATATATATATGATTTACTTTTATATATATATATATATATATATATATATATATATATATATATATATATATATATATATATATATATATAGTCGATGAATCGAAAAAGCACTCTATAAATTATTAATTTATGGATTTAATACCTCTATAAATTAATAAAATTACATGTTCCTAACATTATTAGTTTATATAGATTTTATTAATTGTATACCAAAGTAGTAAAAAGCACAATTAATAATCATTTGACTTTCTTTATTTTGTATGTTATTCTTAAAATTGTCTCTCACTGTTCACATTATTTGATTTATGTAACTTTTACATTGTTTTCTTCTTTTTTCTTTTTGATATTTGGTGACAAAATATTGACTTCATTTTTTGTATACTCTTATTTGTTTTATTATATTCATTTATACCAACTTTGTTTTATATAGGGATTGGTTCTTATCACCTCCCACTATAAATTTTTATGTGCAGCTATTGAATTTTTTTTATGTATGTTAGAGTACGTACTTTCCTTAAAATTATGTTAATGTGCCTTCTAAGTTTTTTTTTGGGTACCGTTGTGCCTTTTATGTTATGCTAATATAACTGACAAACGATTTCAAAAAAAAAAAAAATGTAATGTAAAATTTCATATGCACGACCAAATTAATTTGTTAATATATCGGAAAATGAATATAATATTATTTTAACATGGTTGTCAAATTGAATTATTTCTATAGAATCTATACGTTTTTGTATGGAGCAGCTTAGACTTTTCATTCTCAACTTATAAAGGAACTTTCTCAAAGCAATGATTAATTAATGGTGATTTTTATATATGGCCAAATTTCGGTACGTCCACCTCACTTCACATATATAGCACACTGTATTCGTATAAGTTGCGGTGGTCTTAGAAATCTGACTGAAGGAAATACTACAGAAACTGTTAATGAGGTTTGCTGGACTGCAAAAATCATGATCCCTTCCTTACTTTGGAAGCTTTAATTTGTTTCCCCCCCAAAGATAGCAAATTCCTTTCCTAGAATACAGAGGAAAACGCACTTCCAACTATAAGAACTTAATTAGCACACCTTGGGTGCAAAAAAGGTGGAAAATCATAATAAGACCCATATAAACTTCAAGAAAGTCTTGTATGGATACAAACTCAACACCTTACTTTTGAGGACAATCAATAAAATAATGCAACACATTAAAATTTAAATTTAAATAAAACAAAAAACAGCTGCGACGACCCACTAAACCCAATCACCAAAGTACCAAACCCATCTCTGTTCTTATATTCGTCTCAACTCTCTCTCATCCGTCAAAATCCAAACTCAACCATGGAAAAAAACTCGGGTAATTAGAGGCAAACCCAAACATGTTTACGCTTTGTTGGGTTATAAAATAAAATGTCAGAGAAACATCATATTTCATGCTTTGGTGAACTATAATTTCAAGATTCTCAAACTCCCTTTGTTTTTTCCCTTTATTCCCCTTATCCTAATGATGGAAAGTAATCAAACTATGCACCTTTTTTTATCGGCTAAAAAACATCTAGTTTCTTTAATATATATATATCCTTATATTCGACAAAAAATTCGGTAGCCATAAGGCTAACAATGGAGTTTGGACTGTTTGGTGGTTCTAGTACTGTATCATTTAAGATTTAAAATCATATATATTTAAAGGGTGAAGTCTACTATGCACCAAGCATGAATGGGGTGTAAGTTACACCCCACTTTTTGACCTGTAATCATAAGTCTCTAGGTTTCTATTACTGTTTTAATTAAAGTCCTTCAATTTTTTCTATTTTCAAAGTAGCCCCTGGTCCCATTTCTGACAAAACATAATTTATTATGTTGTCCGACTGTGTCCCATCCTGAGTGCATCGTTTCAAACAAGCAACATCGTTCTCCGGCGAGTGCACCCCTCCGTAGGTCTGTCGAGTTCGGTCGCTGTATCATATCTGTAGCCGACTACCAAGGTATATACTCGTCTCTGGATCTGTACTCAACCCCCATTTCGTGTTTGTTCTTCTTCTTCGGCATCTGTTCGTGCTAATGTTGAAAGTCACGACCACCCATTGCAGCCCGATGTTGTAAGTCAGTGTTTCTTCCATTTTGCGACCACAATATTAGTGCAAGATACTTGGTTTCAGTTTTCATAAATGCCTACTTGTGGTTGAATATGTCCTTTCATTGCCAGCCTAAATAGATCAGCAAATCAAATTTCATTTTATAATAGTCAGATCAGCAAATCAAATTCAATTCCATGCTCCCAAAACCAGCGACATCAAACCTCTCAAAACCATGGCAGCAAGTCACTGTCGGGCTCTGCCGAGCAGTGATTCCTTATCGAGTGACGCTGACGCTCCATCTCGCCACCACGATAGCGGCAGACCCTTCTCCTACAACAAAGAAACCAAGCCACACCAGCGCCACTTCCGCATCATGCCACCACCGCTTTACGCCTTCATATCATATACCAAGAGACGAGCTTAGTAGCAGGGGGAGGGAGAGAGGGGGGAGGGGGGGAGGGGGAGAGAGAGGGATGGATGAAAGTGGCGTTGAAGAGAAGGGTGAAGAGAAGGGGGCCTCGACAAGGTGTGGGACATTGGGACGAAACACATCTAAATCAGCAAAGTTGAAGTAGGGAGAAAGAGATGTGCATAGCTTGGGACACTTTACCTAGTCAACCGGTAACAGGTTGCAAGCAGCTACAACTTATCCTGATCTAACGGTCACAATCTGATCACACCTTGCAGAGCAACTTACACCCCATTTTAGGGGGTGCATTGAAGACGCCACCCATTTAAAGAATGGAAGTGTAAAAGTGAAACCAGAAGTGGATTTAGTGAATGTTTGGTTCCACGGTGGGACCAAACTCACTTTTGCAATGGTTTTGACCAATTTTTAAGATGTTTGGCTATTGGATGAAGAAACAATTTCAGATTCCAGAATCAATTCTACCAAAAGCAGCTTGGAGTAGCTTCTCCTTCTGGATTGAAAAAATACACTAAGTTTTGTATCAAACTTACTTTTAAAATAAAAACATCCAAACATAAATCACTTCACTTTAAACTCGATTATAGTTAAATCAATTCTACAAAATCAATTCTATTCAAATCACTTTGTCAAACACCCATCCAAACACACGCTTATATATGGAGGCAACTCCTTTTGGCCGGCTTCTGCTACTAGAAAAATGATGGCCCGTCGCTTTACTTTCTCCAGATTTAGAGTCTCTGTTTTACTTCGAAAAAGGAAAAAAGTTAACAATAAATTAGGACTGGGTTTTGATGGAGAAGAAAAGACTGAAACATGAATACTTGAATAGAAAGAGGTTTGGAACAGTGCATTGGGATCAGTGAATCCAGCTATTATTCACCTTATTTGTTTTATTTGTATTTTAATTTTAATTTTAATGTGTTGGCACTGTTTTATTGGATGTGCTCAAAAGTGAGGTGTTGGATTTGTGCCCATATAAGACTTTCTCATAAACTTCACTTCTTTTTTATGGAGTAAATAGCTAATTTAGTCCTGAAACTGTAAGGTCGTATCAACTTAGTCTCTGAAAGTAACGAAATTCCAAAAAAGTCCCTGAAACTGTAAAACGTTAATCAAGTTAGTCCCTCCGTTAACCCCAGTTGATTGACACCAATAACGGCACTGAGGTGGCACGTTAAGTGCCCATGTGGCTTCCATGTCATCCTTTCACGTCAGATGGTCACATTACACGCTAATTTCAGGGACCAGTTTGACACAAGAACCAAATTGACACTATTATATTTTGAAATACCCATGGCTCCCTTCTCTTCCCCACTCTCTCTGCTTCGTCTCTCTCTCTCTGTACTTCCTCTCTCTGCAACTGTAACCCCAACCTTCAATCGTCCATATCAGTGATGTCGATGGGTGGTGGTTCGCCATTTCCGTACTCAAAGGAACCCATGGAATTTCTAGGACTCCAAGGAACCTAGGGAGGGCCTTCTATAGGTGTCCCTTTCCAAAGGTAACATTCAATCCCAAATGCCCTTAGGGTTTGCGTTTTTTCTTTCATTTGCAAGGAGCATCCAACCTTATACCCCTAATTTCTTGTTGTCAAATTGTTGTTGCAGGATGATGGCAATTATGGCTATCTTGTATGGGTGGATGAGCTTCCTAAGATTTTCAAGGATCCTATTTTTGCCCACTGTTTCAGTTTATTAAATGGTAAGTTGATATGATGAACCTAACACAAACACAAAATGAATTAAAGCAACAAAAAGTGTCCAAAATCATCCAAAAAAACATCCAAAGCAAAGAAAACATCCAAAATAAACATCCAAAATATCCAAAAGCATTGTCACAATGTGCTATTAACACAAAATGAAAGCACCTAAAATGTGCAAATACATCATTGTATCAAATTATCCACACTTTATCTTCTCTTCAAGGTTTTTTTGGACGCATCTGTGGCAGCCCTGGAGTTGGAATGAAAGACATGAACTGTGGCTGACCTCCCCTGGATCCAGTTGGTGTGTTGGAAGTTGGACCATGATAGGTCGTGGAGCTGGAATTGGAGGTGGTGGAGGTGGAAGTGGAATTGGTGCCGCTGCTGATGATGAATTCGAAAAGATAGTGTCAATTAGGTCCCTAAAGATATTCACTTAAAATCAGAAAGTCCCTTACACTACTAAAATGAAATCAACTAAGTCCTTGCGATGGCCAACTTACCTCATGCACTATTGGCTGTGATGGTGGTGGATCTTGCACTTGTGGTGGTGCATTCACTTGTTGTTTGTTGCTAAGCAAACACAATAAAAATGACTCATAATATGTTTATATATATGAACAACAATAATGCTCAAAATGAATAAGAATTAATGAACAATAAATAATGACCCCTATTATTGCATTGAGATTGCACTAGTTCACTAGTAGGAGCAGACTGTGAAAAGGATATCTAAGACATTGAATCCTCTTTTGATTTTTTAGTCTTAGGTCTTTGAGAGACTCTAGTGTTCATGCATCCTTTACTATTATGGCTTCATGACCACATCTAGAGCAACAGAAATTAGGGTATGACCTCTACGACTTGTGACCACTCACAGGTTTCTCATTTCCATCCTTCCTTCTCTGTTTATTTGGTCTCCCAGCGCTTCACCACCACCCATTTGACATCATTGTTATGGACGATTGAAGGTTGGGGTTGCAGTTGTAGAGAGAAAGGGGGGAAGCACACAGAGAGAGAGGGACGAAGCAGAGAGAGTGGGGAAGAGAAGAGAGTCATTGGGTAATTCAAAAGACAAGAGTGTCAATTTGGTCCCTGTGTCAAACTGGTCCCTGAAATTAGCGTGTAATGTGACCATCTGACATGGAAGGATGACATGGAAGCCACATGGGCACTTAACGTGTCACCTCAGCACCGTTAACGGCATCGGTCAACTGGGGTTAACGGAGGGACTAACTTGATTAACGTTTTATAGTTTTAGGGACCTTTTTGGAATTTCATTAATTTCAGGGACCAAGTTGATACGACTTTACAGTTTTAGGGACCAAATTGGCTATTTACTCCTTTTTTATGGTCAAATTCCTCTCAAGGATTCTATTCGTCACTCGATCCGAGAGGAGCTTGTTGGATTGGAATAGTGATCAAGGCCATTTTAAGGCCTCGATTTTAGGTCACTTATCTTTGTCGTGATTTAGGATTCAGAGAGGACGGACTAGAATGACCTACAAGATTAAATATTAGCAATTTAGGCTGAATGTTGTCTCATGGAACGTATACACTCTTACAAACAAATCAATGAAAATATTAGACACCATGATTAGGAGGATGAGTTTTATGTGAATACAAGAAACTAAGCGAGTAGGAGAAAGGTCAAAGGAATTAGACACTTCGGATTTTAAGCTTTGGTGCATCGGTAAAGTAAAATCGAGAAATCGAATAGCTATAATTGTAGAGAAGCATTGGAAGAAGGATGTTTTAGATGTAAAAAGGCTAAGAGATAGGATCATAGCTCAACATTTGTAATAGGAGGTGACACTTTTAATTTGATCAATGCTTACCTCAAGTAGAATTAGTAGAGTACCATAAGAAAAAAATTTGGGAGGATTTTGCAAGGTTTTAGCGCTGTGAGGTAAGGTGGCATGCTCTCAAATAGATTTTTTTAAAGGAAATTGGATAGAAAGCTTTGTTTAGATTACAAAGTCATACTTAGAGAGAGATTGTTGATTACCCAGCATAAAGTCTTGGTATGGATGTATGAGTTCGGAAGAGAGTAAAGAGAAAAGGATAAGATAGGGTTTCAAAGATTTAGTTATGGTAATTGTAGGGTAAAACATAAAGGAGCATCCAGTGAAAAGTTTTGGAGGTGGGGTTTTGGGAGGCATAAGAAAGTGGCTAGTGGGAAGAGGAAGATAACAAAAGAGAAACTTGGTGAATTTAGAGGCTTTGGGTCTAAGGGCAAAGAATCTTGGTGGCTGGAAGTAAGTGTGTAGTCTCAGATTAAGGAAATGGCGTTGTGCGAAAAAGGTAAAAAATAAAAAAATTGGGGGGTTGTGGATATATGGTATAGCCAAGAAAACACTAAGAAGGTGGTGAGTGAAGCGACGGCTAAAGCATTTGATGGGTTATATACCAATCCATAGGCACCAAAGAAGGGGCAATAATTATTTATAGCCTTTCTAAAAGTAGGGAAAGAAAGACAGGAGACTTGAACAAGGTGAAATTCCTCTAAGGATGAAGAGGGTAAAGTCTTGTTCATAGAACAAGATATCAAGTAAAGATAGAAGACTTAATTAGGCACCGTTTTGATAACACATCTTATAGCTTATTAGAGTTTCTTTGCTCATATAATGTTTGGGTAAGTTTCAATAAGTAACTTATCAACTCCAAAAAACTATTTTTAGCTTATTTTGTGAAGTCAATTTATTTGGCTTATTGAAAAACCTTGTGTCAAAGCTTATACAAGAAGTTGTTTTGCATATTTTATAGATTCTAAAAGTGTTTTTTTCGAGTTTGTATCCAAACACTAAATAACTTAATTTAAAAGGAGCCTATGGTATAAACACTTTTCATATAAATTCTTCTTATATAAGTGCTTAAATAAGTTATTTACCCAAATGGGACCTTAATTTTATAAGCTATTGTAGGACATAAAATCTTAGTGCACTAGAGAGGGGGCCAAAATTATTCTTTTTATTGTAGAATTCGGGACTTATGGTCAAAGAATCATTCAAGAAGATAAATAATAGCAGTTGGATTGGATAATGCATCTATTCAAGTATGGAAGGGGCTAGGAGAGAGGCATAGGTTGGTTAACTATGTTGTTTAATGAGATCATGAGGATTAAGAAAATGTCAGACAAATGGAGAAGTACTTTAGTCCCTATTTATTAGAAAAAGGGAGACATAAAATTATGCAAATTATAGGAGGGTTAAGCTAATGAGCCATAGTGTGTAGCTATGAGAGAGGGTAATTGAGCAGAGAATAAGACAAGATACTCACATTACAAATAATCATTTTGGTCTTTTATTGGAGAGGTCGACCATGGAAGCAATATATATACTTGTTAAGAAGATTGTTCGAGAGATATTGGAGGAATAAAAAAGACTTATACATGATTTTCATCAATTTGATAAAGGAATACGATGTCAAGAGATCGAGGTATTGTGGAAGACTCTAGAGAAGAAAGGAATTTTTATTACCTATATTTGAAACAAAGGTTGAAATGTTGGTGAGGACGAGGTGATGATTAATGACAAGATGGGGAAACATGCTCTGATGGTGGAGATATGGCCGTCGAAACGGAGGTCATTATCGGGCATGGAAAGGCTGCCAAACAAGGTGTAACACTAAAAAAACGATAGCAAAGTTGCACGTTAGCAAAACATGCATGTTAGACATCTTTGAAACTAGGACTATTATTTATTTGTTATGAAGGTTATCGACTTATCTCTTTCTTTATTTAACAATTTTTTAAATACTATAAGTTCTTAAATTTGAAAACTCGTTTGTGTTTCAAGGTTTCCCTACTTCCATAGTTTTACATAAAGTCGTATGTATTATTTTTCTAAAATGAGTTCATCTTTTCTTCGAAGAATTAATACAAGGTTAACCTATTCGTATAAAGTACAGACTTCATCTTTATATCAATAAATTAAAGATTTAATTATTGACTTATTCGTGAAACTACTTGAGAATTTTCAAGTAGATTTCTGAACTAAAAAAGTTTCTAGAGTTAAATGTTTTTAGTCCCTAAAATTTGGGTGATGTTCGATTTTAGTCCCCCGTTTGGAAAACACATTTTTTTAGTCCCCCGAATTCTTAAACGTATCACTTATGGTCTTCAAAATTACGTTTTAGAATTACTCAAAGGTACATTTTAGTTCCGTTTGGGACCACAAGTGGCACATTTTAGAATTTGAAGGACTAAAAAAGTACATTTTCCAGACAAGACTAAACCCGAACATCATCCAAATTTGAGGGAATAAAAACATATTTATATAAAGTGGAAAAATAGTTAGTGAACTGTTGAATTGGACGGAATATTATTGATTCCTTCCTAGTCGTACAGTTATATCAACCATCACCCAATTTTTTTCATTTCTCCTAAGTATTGAACTGCATTGATATGTAATGTACATTGATCTGAACCAATCTGGATGAGAGTTAACTGTTACCTAGACAATAACATGACATAGATGGTTGATATGAGTGTCCTACTAGGATGAAATCAGTAATATTTCGTCCAATTTAGTAGCTCACTAACGGATTTTCTACTTTAGGGACCTTATTGAAAATTTAATATAAGTTTAGGGACCCAATTAGAAACATTTTTAGTTCATGGATCTACCTGAAAATTCCCAATTAATTCAAGGACCAACTGAATAATTAAACCTAAATTAAACTAAACAAAGGCATTAGGTTAATTAACCCACTTATATTATATGGATACTCCTATCACTTATTTTAGTATTTTATGTCAGATTTTTTTGCTTGCATTGGAGTTCTCTTTGGTCTTGCTCTTGGTCTTGGTTTTTCTTTCAAGAGTAAAGTGAGCACTACAATAATGAGTTTAATACTAATTCTTGAGCCAAAGTCTTCAATTATTAGACTCAGGGATTCATCCATTTATATTATCCTTACTTTTCTGGTCCTTCTTCATATCAACCTTCAATATTTAAATTTCTAATAGCTAGCAACCTCTTTTGTAATTAAGGATGTGAATAGACCAAACCAGATATTAAGAACAAGTTAGGACTAACTCGACCTAGTTTATTTATCAAACAAACTAGTCTTAGGCTTTTAGATCAAAACACACACACACACACACATATATATATATATATAAGACTAGTTTATGGTTTGAGCTTTTGAAGTGACGAAGACCATAAAGTAAGGAGAAAGAATGGAGGAGAACCACACAAAATATTTATTTTGGTTCAATTCGACCAATAAAGCTAGGCTAAATTTTATTTATTCTTTGGTATTAAAATATATAATTATAATACGTATGTAATTTATTAATTATATTTTAGTATGATATATTTATTTTATTAAAGGTTATCCTTACTTTAACATTAAAAAGTCGAATCTCTTGAGATATATGAAAACTTTCATGCAATATTCTCCTTTAAATAGGCCTTTGGTTTAAGTGAGACTTTTATGTTTATAAAAACAAGTTAGGTTGAGGGAAAAAAAAAACTTATGATAAATAATAGACTAAACTCAAGTCAGCATTTCCCTAAACATGCTTAGAATTATTTGGACAAAGCTTAGTCTATTTTCACCTCTTTTAATAATTGGGGCTAAATCAAGTTTAATTTTGATCAATTACAATGAGGGATTTAAATTGTAAAAATAAATATATGAGGCTAAATTTTCATCAATGAAGAGATTTTGATCTATTAAAATTAGATCATAAATTTTCATGACTTTAAAGTCTAATTGTTTGACATGTTTCCAGTTCAGAAGGCAGAAGAAAGTGCAGAAAGCTAAAGATGGCCACGGAAATTGTTAGATCAATTGTCTTTCAGATTGCTCGATGCGGAGTTGGAGCTGTTTGGTCTGAGCTTGGTTATATAATCTTCTACAGGAGCAACGTTGACAACCTTAATGTCCAGCTTCAAACTTTGGAAGCAGCAAAACGAACTTTACAACAACGTATTGATGCTGCTGAGCAGAATGGCGAAACAATTTTTTTCAATGTCCAATATTGTTTGGCAAAAGCGGGTGACACTGTTGCTAAGGCAAATGAAATTCTAGAGAATGAAGGGCATGCAAGAGTTGAGTGTCTCAATGCAAACCTGTGGACAATGCATCGGCAGAGCAGGAAAGCCACAGAGATGGCCAAAGAAATATCTGAAATGATAACACAAGTGAATGAGGCCATAAAGATGGATAATATATCTTGCCTGCCTCTTTTACCAGTGGCAATCCCTCCATCCGCTAGAGGTTACAAGGCCTTGGACTCAAGAGGATCAATCCTAAGTGAAATTATGCATGCATTAAAGGATCCTAACATTTACAAGATTGGATTGTATGGGATGGGTGGTGTTGGTAAGTCTACACTAGTGGATGAACTAGCTTGGAAAGTTGAGCAAGATGCGTCATTTGACAAGGTGGTTGTAGCCGCTGTAAGCATTTCTCCAGATGTGAAGAATATTCAAGTCCGACTGGCTGGTGGGTTGGGTCTGAAATTTCAAGACGAAACAGAAGAAGGAAGAGCACGTCAGTTACGTGATAGAATAAGAAAGGTGAACAATATTGTTGTTATACTTGATGATATTTGGAAAAAGCTTGATCTGACAAAGATTGGGATTCCTTATGGTGATGATCACAAAGGATGCAAGTTATTGCTGACATCCAGAGATCTTAATGTGTTGAGTTGTGAGATGGATATTGACAAAGATTTTAAACTTGAAGTCTTAACTAAAGAAGAGAGTTGGATCTTGTTTCAGAAGACAGCTGGTAATGTCGTTGAGGATTACAATATAAAACCTACTGCTCTAAAAGTAGCTCACAGTTGTGCTGGTTTGCCCCTTTCCATTATTACAGTGGCAACTGCATTGAAGAAGAAGAACAACATATCAATATGGGAGGATGCATTAAAGAAGCTGACTACTTTCGACCATGAAGGATTGAAGTCTCTGGTATACCCTGCTATAGAGCTAAGTTATGATTATTTGGAAAGTGAGGAACTCAAATCATTCTTCTTGTTTATTGCTTCATTGGCAAATGGTCAGGCTCACATAGATTTGTTGATAAAAACTTGGGGCTTGGGTTTGTTTGAAAATGTGAAAACATTGGCAGACACAAGAAACAGAATTTACAAATTAATAGCAGACCTTAGGGCCTCGTGTTTGTTGCTTGAAGGGACAACGAAATATATAAAAATGCATGACATGGTTCACGAAGTAGCTTCCTCCATTGCATTCAAGGTTCATCCCTTCTTTAGTATGCCACGTGGTGCTGAATTATCAGAATGGCCAAAGAAAGATATCCTTCAAAAGTGTCATTCTATATTCCTTTCCGGGTGTTATTTCCATGAACTGCCTGAGAGCTTGGACTGCCCAGAGTTGAAACTACTTTGTCTTAATGGTCGAGGAAATTTTTGGAAAGCCTCAGATGACTTTTTTGTTGGAGCAAGAGAACTCCGAGTTTTGGATTTTGGAGGATTCAATTGTTGTCCATCCCCACCTTCATCTCTTGGTCACTTGACAAACATCCGAGCATTATATTTGTGTCAAAGCATGTTGGAGGACATAACTATAGTTGCAAAACTCGTGAATTTAGAAATTCTTAGCCTTGAAAGTTCTGAGATTAAAGAGCTTCCTATAGAACTAGCACAACTAACTCGCCTACGGTTACTAGATTTGAGTGATTGTTCTAGGCTAACAACAATTCCAGTCAATCTTATATCAAGCTTAACATCTTTGGAAGAGCTGGACATGGAGAACTGCTTTATCCAATGGGAAGCTGGGGGAAGCAAAAACCAAAGCAATAGTGCAAGTCTAGATGAGCTGAGGCATTTGGACTATCTTACAACTTTGAATTTGCAAGTTCAAAATGCTTCAATTTTGCCACGGGACTTGCTAATATTTGGGAAGCTTGAGAGATACAACATTTCAATTGGTTGTGGGTGGAAAAGACCTTCGTCATGGGCTAGGTCCTATGAATCGTCCAAAACTCTTATGCTCAATTCAGGTACAATTGCAAATATTCATTTGGATAATGGGGTTGAATTATTGCTCAATAAAGTTGAGGAATTGTACTTAACCAAGTTAAAGGAGGTAAAGAATGTGCTTTACCAATTGAATGGAGAAGGATTTCCACAATTGAAGCTCCTTGATATCCAAGACAGTGATGAAATACAGTACATCATTGACTCAACAGAGTGGGTCAACTCAAGTTCTGCCTTCCCCAACATTGAGTCTTTGGTTCTTCACAACCTAACAAACATGAAAAATATAGTTTATGGTCTGCTTCCAGTACAGTTCTTTACAAAACTTAAAGTTATAAAGGTCAAAGGTTGTGATAGGCTGGAAAATCTATTCTTGCATTCTATAGTTAGAAACCTACCTCAACTTGTTGAAGCTGACATATCTCAATGCAATTCTATTACTGGCATCATTGTTGATCAAGGAGGGGATAATATCAATGAAATTGAAGAGTTGAAGTTCCCCAAATTGAGCTCTCTTACACTAGATTGCTTGCCGATGCTTGTTAGTTTTTGTTGTAAGCCACCACCATCTAGCATGAAATCCAGAACTTACGATACCAAGTATAAGGATGACTCAAATATTCCACTTGCACTATTTGATCGTAAGGTACACACCTAACCTATTATTTTTACTTCATTTCTTTAATATTATCTGAAGAACATAGATTATGCAATTATAAAGTGTTTTATCAACCTAAGTTGATTCTACACAATTATAGTTTACTTGAACTGCATATCCTTAATATTCAACCTGTGCTTATAAAAACTTTCCCTTACTGTATGTCTTTGACTCAAAGTGATAAGGGTATAAGTAAAATGCCTGCTTAGCCTTGGTTTAAAAAATCTTGAGATTAGATTTAAAGGCTTTAAGCAGACCAATTTTGAATCTTCTTCTTCATCCCATATTTCTCTTGAATTGAAATGTATGACTTACTGACAAGATTATTTACTTTTGCCAATAGATTGAATTTCCTAACTTGGAGAGCTTGAGAATTTCTTCTATCAACACGAGAAAGATATGGGTTGATCAATTATCAACAGTTTCTAGCATCCAAAATTTGAAAAGTTTGACCATAAATGGTTGTGGAAGATTAGAATATTTGTTCCCATCCTCGGTTGCAAGAGAACTTGTAAACCTTCAACATCTCAAGATAATTAGATGCAGAATGTTGAAAGAGATATTTGAGCTCGAAGAAAAGAAGGACAACTACCCTTTCGCTACAAAAACACTTTCAAGTAAAGAGGTAAGTAATATGATTTTGGATATTTTACAATACATTATTTGTATCTAATTCTTGACTAATGTTTGATTTGTTGGTTGCATTCTATTAGACATCTAAGTTAAATTCTCAATGCATTTTTATAGGCTACATTCCCTAACCTGGAAACATTGACAATCTCACACATTGATTGCTTAAAGTCAATATGGAACAATCAACTAGCTCCAAATTCCTTCAGTAAGTTGGCTAATATGGAAATATCATTCTGCAAAATGTTGTCAAATATATTTCCACATTATGCGCTAAACATCTTACATCACATGGAGAAGTTGCTTGTAATTGATTGTGCTGCATTAGATGCGGTATTTGAAATACAAGGGAAAAACGCAAGGGATATTGGTAGTCAAGACATAGTAGCAACTCAATTGAAAACTCTTATTGTGGGACGTCTGTCAATGCTAAAACACATATGGAGTAATGATCCTCATGGAAGCATAAACTTTCAAAAGCTGCTCACAGTTGAAGTTTTTGAATGTGAGAGCCTAAATTATGTTTTTCCAATCACTGTGACTAAACAACTTTTGCAACTCCAAGTGCTTAGCATAAAGAATTGTGGGGTAGAAAACATTGTCGCAAAGGATGAAACAGACACAATTGTTCCACGGTTTGTTTTCCCACGATTAACATCATTCCAATTTTGGCGGTTGCCAAAACTTGAAAGCTGGTATCCTGGAATTCATACATTGGATTGTCCCAAGTTAAGGGAGCTAGATGTTTATCATTGCGATGAGCTACAATTATTCACCTTGAAGCCTCAGAACATCGAAGAAGACGTCCCACTTAATAAACAACCTTTATTCTTATTTGATAAGGTACATTTTAATAACATTTCAGTGTTGTCAATTTAAATATTCTAAGATGATAACAGAGATACAAGCCTGAAGTTGTTTTTACATTTAGGCATATGTCTTGATCTCTATATGTATCCAATTGCTTCTGCAGGTTCTCAACATAGAGAAACTATCTCTAAGCAGTGAAATTGTCACAACATTCTGCAATGGTGATGTTGATTTCCACACAATTGGACAATTTTCCAGTCGTTCACTTCACTTGCAATGCTTTCATGATGAGACAGACCAAGTTCCTTGGGCTTTCCTCGAAAGATTCACCGATCTTGAGAATCTTTCGTTGGAATGCAGTTCCTTTTTCCAAGTTTTCCCCAGTGAAGAAATTGAGACAATTATAGAGTTGAGAAATTTGAAACTTGAGGGTTTATGGAATCTTGAGTTTTTGTGTCAAGAAAATACTCAGATACAACCAATTCTTCAAAATCTAGAAAAGTTGACTGTAACAAGTTGTGACAGGTTGAAGAATATAGTTCCATCATCGGTGCTATTTGGGAATCTGGATACTTTAATTGTCAGCAACTGTTCAGGATTACTAAATATGATAACATTGTCAACCGCCAGAAGTTTCACTCAACTTAAAACAATGTCCATATATTATTGTGAAATGATAGAAGAAATTGTGGCCAACGAAAAAGGTGATACAGGCGAGGTTGCTTTCATGAAATTGGAGAGATTAGAATTGCATAGTTTACCAAAGCTGAAATGTTTTTGCAATGGAAATCAAAGCTTCAAGTTTCCATTATTGAATGTATTATGGGTGGTACAATGCCCAAGAATGGAGACTTTCTCTCATGCAAGTTCAAGCACACCAAGCCTCAGGAGAGTATATGTGACAGATGAAGGAGATGTATGGCGTTGGGAGGGTGACATTAATGCTACAATTAAAAATCATTTTAATGAAATGGTAATGTATATGCCAACCATAGTTCATGATCTCCCAATTTTCTATTTCCTATCTTTCTAGTTTATATTATTGTACCTTGAAATTTCTGTGCCTTTTGGGTATCCAGAATTCCAGAGAAGATTGATTTTGCTCCCAGACCTGGTTGTGCTACCACTTGAAATATTTGAGCCCTTGGAATGATACCCACTCCTGCAAGACTAACTAGTTCAATGCAGCTGTTATTTTAATTGTGAAACAAGGATTAGATGGTGAGACGCTTGCAGCAAGTTACATCTACAGAGGCACCCAGTTGAACTCTCCAAATAGGAAGATGTTGGCCACTTGGGTAGTTTCTATAATTTCCCCCTTTTATTTATGGGTTTTGTTAGCGTGTGCCTTGATACATATGTTTAATATTACAAATAATATTTATTATCCATCTTAATTAAATAAAAAATAAATTAGTAACTACCTTTTAGTTTTTTATACTTTTCATTTAATAATTTTAACTTTTAAAGCCTTAAAGCACATGTTAACAAAACCATTATTTATTCTTTTCCATCTTATAACATCTTCGTGATTTGATGTGTGCTTTAAATAGGTATATGCCCAACTTTGTGTATATATTTACTTTAAATGGACAAAGTGCTCGATTGAGCTTACCACAAAGCATCCATATAATTTGAACGTTGAAGAGAGAAAGTGAAGATGCTATGAAATATTTGAAGAATAGAGCCCTGACTTCTATAAATCCTTGTTGCAACGGATGGGATAAAGTCAATGAAGTTATAAAGGTAACTTACTATGGTGATTGCACTCTAAATTATTACCTAGTGATCTAGTGATTTAGACTTGAGAGTTTCAGAAATATTTTGGTTTCACCCCAAAAGTCATTACATTTTATGTAGAGTAGTTCATGAGGCACTGCCGCCGGTCATGGATAACACGTCTCGTAGAGGGATTGCACGCTACCCTTTATGCCCAAGGTGCATGTTTTATGTAGTGGACGTGTGAAGATGAATGTAGATGCTGCTCAAAGCCCACACATGTGGTAGGAAGTTGGTAGAGTTTTCATGGATGACCAAGGTGACATTTTAGCAGCAGCCACTTGAAAATTTTATGAATCAAGCAACTGAGGTGGGAGTTTCTGAAGCAGTTGGAATGCGTTGTAGTTCGCATCTAGAAAGGGGTTTATGCTTTTTTCCAGCTGGAACCTAAATCGGTTTGCAGGGAGCTAATCCAAAACACTGTCAAAGGAGAAAAAGAGGTTGTCTATGTTACTTGTATATATAGTGGCTCAGGACTATCTGGATATTAGATCAACCTTCAGTCTTTGTAATTTCACACATGTAAAGAGGGAGGTGAATCAAGTGGCTCATAATTTAGCCAAGTTAGTATGTTTTGTATATGAGAGTGTAGATAAAAGGAAGCTCCTCTAAGTCCTATTGACATGGAAGACAATGCATGTAATTCTCAATGTAAAGGTTGAAACTTGAAACTTAACAGAGTGAGAGGTTTGCAATTTTTAAAGTTTTTCATATTTTTTTTCTTCATTTTTACTTGCTAAGCTAAACAATTATCAGGTAAGTCATCTTAATTGTAGACTAATTTTACTATATTATCAATGGATTAAACCAATGAATGCATACATGCATTGAATCACATTGTATTTGTTGTCGATTGAAACAAAATTGTGTTGAGTACTCTGTCAATTTTAAAAGACATAATTAATTATGCCAGTTCCTTAGCCAACTTTTTCCTGCTCCATCTGCTAATCAACTGGTAGATACTAGATGAGTATAATAAGGCTTTGAGTCCATCTCTTTGATCCCTACTCTCCAGTTTGCGAGGGGTATTATAGCAGGAACTTCATTCTGTTTCCTAACTGTATTTAATCAACACAGTAGGTATATAAGTTAGTTACAGTCAGTTTCCTAGCTGAGTAGTTAATTTTAGTTAGTTAGGTTAGAGCTTGTGAGATGAATTGAGGTGTATCGTAAGTTTCATGGTTTTTCAACCATCTAATGGATTTCTAGCTTTGGAAGTGAATCCTATTTATGGTCTAGATTCTTTGTGTGGCAAGTTGCAAACACTAGACTCATGACTAACCAAAGGTGCCATAAGTGGGGGATTGTAATTGAAGATTTGTTTCTTGTTTGAGGGAGTGTCCATTGGCTGCCTTTGTATGGTCTCACTTGATCAAGCCTGATTATAGGAGTGCTGATGTGGCTAGTGAGGATTGTTGGCAGCCATGTGTCATCCTAGCGGCAGTGCTGATATGGCCTTTCATGTTATGTTGTCAAATTTTAGTGTGCTTCTGAATTTTAATTGAGTGTATCCAATACATCATGTTTGGGGAGTGTCTAGGCATGTCTTGCTTCCATATGGTATCCCCATTGAATTGAAGGAAAAACATTTCCAATTTGTTATTTGCAGAAATTCACATGCCTTAGTGACTATCGGTGTTAGTGGAAGGAATGCTTCTTAATCCTTCAACGTGGATTTCTATTTTCTAAGTTAAAAGTCCTATGGAACCAATACAAAAGGAAGATTGAAGAAGACAATAAAACAAATACTACTAGCAGGGTCTTACCTGGCTAGCAAAGTGAGATAGCAGAATATATATGTTTGGAAATGGATTCTCTGCAGTAAAAAATTGACTACAAGAGATCCTACCCATACATTATTTGTTGTGTTTGAAAAGGAAGTTCATTAAAAAATGATTCAATAAATTTCTAACCATTAGATTTACTGATTGTAGTGACTTTAGAAAGTTCCTGACTGATTGCAGGGAATTCAAATCCATTGTTATTATGAGGTAGTTGGTATGTTCTTTATTACCGGGATAACACTAGATGCCTATAAAGTCAAAAGAGATGATGTATACATACTACTACAAATCTTAATGCCTTGCTTCTTTTGGACGTTTGAAGGCTTATGAGGACCTCATGGAGACTGCCTTGGAGGCATATCCAATCCCCTGGTTAAAATCAAATATCAGTAGAGCTTTATCAAGCTCTACATATTAAAAGTACTATTTAACTGAAAATGGATAAATAGTTGGTCCTTCTTAAAATTGGACACGACACAATGACTTCTATGTTCCACGCATTGATTGAATGATTGTGTTATGATAACTGGATACTCAGTACACTCTTGATTTGATTTAAAATCCGATTCTACAAGACTCAATAGCTCTTTGCTCATGCGTGCTATTATACAATGTGAAACAAGGATTTGCGGTGAGCCATGATGTGAAGCTGGTTCAAACCAGGATTTGCAATTCTCTTTTATAAGCTATTTTATTACGTTTACAGTGATTATGTGTGGAGCCATCCATGGTCCACTTATCTGGTAGAGCATTCCTATATGGAGTTAGGGATGAGACGACTGTGATTATTTTCGTGAAGAAGAAACTAGGGAATATGATTTAAGACATTAATTGATAAAAAGTAAACATCATTACAATTCCTATTGTTGCTTGGGGAGTTTCAAATGTGAGTGATAATTACTTATTCTTTGCTTTTCTGTGTAACAAACATTATTCAGCATTCACTATTGCACAGAAAGTATAATTATCAACGTCAAACTAATGCATCAACTAGCCTAAACCTCTACTTGGCAAGGCATCAATTCCTTAATCACTTTGCTTTAATGATGGTGCTATCTTCTCAGACTCAAGTTACCAATTGCTTCAGTCCCTGTCAATCTTGATTCCCCTCTATATATATATATATATATATATATATATATATGTTTGTCTCGCTGCTGCTTCAGTTACAGAGAACCAACTGAAGAGGAAAGCAGAGAAATTAAGATTACCTATTATTGTTGGCTGTTGACATCATCCATGCCCAGCTGAAGTTAATAGGTATGAATTCCATATCAGTAACCTTTGTATGTCATTCAAATAAAAATATCTGGCCTTATAGGATGTTGCCTTTCACATCACTTTAGTTAACTTTTTCAACCAATATTACATTTTCTATTAGGAATTTCCTGTCAGAAAAATAATAACAATCCGTTATAGAACACTATTTTATTGTTGGAAGTGAGATCCTTAATTTAAGGGATTAGAAAGAGGTGCTGGACATCATAATTTAGTAGTTTTTACAATTTCTTTCAAATGTAATTATTACTCATAACTTATCAGCTATAAGCTAGCTTATCCTCCATAACCTAGCTTATCAGTTATTTTTGCCAAAAAGAACATTGCTTTCAATAAAATATCATTTGTCCAGATCTTATGCCACATTGCTTGCTTTCTATTTGCTGTGTTGATTGCTTCAGATACACACTATCTTTTATGTACAACTTCAGCTATCATTTTTTATTACAACTGGTTACAGTAATTCTCATTATTCATCATCCTTCCTGTTGAAACCAAGGTGAATCACCAAATTGTTAATAGATAGAAGATGCTGATTTCAGAAGCTATGTGTTGTAACTGTTAGAGCCTAGTTGAGTTAGTTAGAAAGTTAGTTGGTTATAACTAATGTAACTACATACTGGCGGGAAAATCAGTTAGCAAGGAAGGCATAGCTTGTTTGTATAGGATTAATATACATATAGTGTTTTACACATCAGTGTAGTGTAGAGAGTGAAAAACAATAAGGTGTAAAGTGAGTGCAAGTGATAGAGTGGTGTAGCTCTTGTAAAGTCTTGTACAGAAATTCTTTGCATAGTGGATTGATCTCTCAACAGCAGTGTGGATGTAGGAGTCTGAATTCAGCTCTGAACCACGATAATATTTGGTGTCATCTTCCTTCTTTTCCCTTCTATTCTTTCTGCAATTTTTCTGGTTTGGTTTCTGTCTTCAATTCCTTCGAAACAAACATTGTTTTTCTTTAGCAAGAACTTAGTTAATTTCACAACAATTGGTATCAAGAGCAAGCAAGATCGAATTGGGGCCAATCAAGAATGGGCACAACCAAGTTCGACATTGAGAAATTCAATGGGGAAAATGATTTCAGTCTTTGGAGGATCAAAATGAAAGCTCTTCTTGTTCATCAAGGACTAGAAGATGCCTTAACTGGTGTGGCTAGGCTTCCTCCAACTCTTACAGAGAAAGAAAAGAAAGACTTGATCAATAAGGCACACAGCACAATCATACTTTCTCTAGGTGATGATGTTCTGCGGGAGGTGGCTGGTGAAGACACGGCTGCAGGTGTATGGCTCAAGCTCGAAAGCCTATACATGACAAAGTCACTGACAAATAAGCTGTATCTGAAAAAACAGCTCTATCAATTAAAGATGGAGGAGGGTGCTTCAATAAAAGAACATGTTTCTTTGTTCTCCAAAGTGGTTCTTGATCTGAAAAGTGTTGATGTGTTAATAGATCAAGAGGACCAAGCAGTGTTGTTACTGTGTTCTCTTCCATCCTCATTTGAGAATCTTGTTGACACCATGATGTATGGAAGAGACACACTCACTTTGGAGGAAGTCAAAGCAACCCTGATCTCAAGAGAGATGAAAAAGAGAATTACTGATTGTAAAGGAAAAGATGATGGTGCTGATGCAGAAGGTTTGTTTGTAAGGGGAAGATCAGAACAAAGAGAGAAGAAAGGCAAAAGTAAGCACAGGTCTAAGTCAAAGAACAGAAAGTGCTACTACTGCCAGAAAGAAGGTCATTTCAGGAAAGACTGTCCTGAAAGGAAGAAGAAGAACAAGGGCAAGGACACAAGTGATATTGCTGTGGTAGCTGATGGATATGAAAGTTCAGATGTCTTGACTGTTTCAGTAGACATGTGCAGTGATGAGTGGATCTTGGACTCAGGGTGTTCATTTCATATGACTCCCAACCAAGACTGGTTTGATTCCTACAAAAGAATTGATGCTGGAAAGGTGTTGATGGGAAACAACATAGCATGCAAAGTAGCTGGAATTGGCAATGTGAAGGTGAAACTCAGTGATGGTTCCATCAAAGTCTTCACTGATGTGAGACATGTACCCGAATTAAAGAGAAATCTCATTTCTCTTGGTATGCTTGATGAGGGTGGATGTACATTCAAAGGAGAGGATGGGACATTGAAAATAAGCAAAGGTTCACTGCAGATAATGAAAGGATCCAGAGTGAATGGACTGTACAGATTGCAAGGTAAGACAATAATCAATCCTGCTAGTTTAATTTCTGATGCAAAATCTAGTACTACAAAACTATGGCATCACAGACTAGCTCATGTAAGTGAAAGGGGGCTTGAAGAATTATACAAGCAAGGATTGATTGGAAATGGTGACTTTGAGAAACTGGAATTCTGTGAACATTGCCTCTATGGCAAACAGAAAAGAGTCAAGTTCTCAACAGCCACCCACACCACTAAAGCAATAGTGGACTATGTGCATTCTGACATATGGGGGCCAGCAAGGACTCCTTCATTAGGTAGAGCTAGATACTTCATCACTTTCATTGATGATTGGTCAAGAAAGGTGTGGATATACTTGTTGAAACACAAGAATCAAGCCTTCAAATGTTTCAAGCAATGGAAGGCACTAGTGGAGAATCACACAGGAAGGCAGATTAAAGTCTTAAGAACTGACAATGGCCTTGAGTACTTGAGTGAAGAATTCTCTGAGTTTTGCAAGGATCATGGCATAACAAGGCACAAAACTGTTAGACTAACTCCTCAACAAAATGGCCTAGCTGAAAGAATGAATAGGACCATTTTGGAGAGGGTTAGATGCATGTTATCCAACGCAAATCTCAACAAGTGTTTCTGGGGTGAAGCAGTCCACATTGCCTGCTACTTGATCAATAGGTCACCATCTGCTGCCATTAGTTTTAAAACACCAGAAGAACTGTGGAATGGAAGACCAGCCTGCTATGACAACCTCAGAATTTTTGGATGCACAGCATACATTCATGTGAATGAAGGGAAGCTTGAACCTAGATCAAAGAAAGGAATTTTCTTGGGATATCCAGAAGGTGTGAAAGGCTACAAGGTATGGCTCACAGGTCCAAAGGGAGGGAAAGCAGTAATTAGCAGAGATGTGGTTTTCCTAGAGGATTCTGTCCTTGGCAAAGAGAAGAATGATATCACTGATGAATCAGATAAAACAGAACACAAGGTTCAGTTTGAGGTGGAGAAACTTGTTGAAGAGAGACAACAACCAAGCACTGAAGCAGCTCAACAGAATCCTCAGTCAGAAGCAACAACTTCATCCTACAATCTAATCAGGGACAGAGAAAGGAGACAGATCAGAGCACCACAGAGGTATGGCTATGCAGACCTCATAGCATATGCTCTGAGTGTGGAAACTGATTTTGAAGAAGGTGATCCAATCAATTACAAAGAAGCAATATGCAGTACAGACAAGCATCACTGGAAAGCTGCCATGGAAGATGAAATTGATTCCCTGATGAAGAACAGTACATGGAGCTTAGTGAAGAAGCCTGCAAACCAGAAAATTGTAGGCTGCAAGTGGATATATAAGAAGAAATAGAAATTCCAGGGGTTGAGAGGAGCAGATACAAGGCTAGGCTTGTGGCAAAAGGCTTTACACAAAGAGAGGGGATAGATTCCAATGAAATCTTCTCTCCAGTTGTGAAGCATACTAGCATAAGAGTCATCTTGTCTCTTGTTGCTACCTATGATATGGAACTTGAGCAAATGGATGAAAAAACAGCTTTTTTGCATGGTCAACTAGAGGAAAGCATCTACATGAACCAACCTGAAGGTTATGAAGTCAAAGGGAAGGAGGATATGGTTTGCTTACTCCACAAGTCACTGTATGGACTCAAACAATCTCCAAGGCAGTGGTACAAACGTTTTGACTCATTCATGATTACTAATAGCTACAAAAGAAGCTCTTTTGATAGCTGTGTGTACTTCAAAAGAACTGAAACAGGTTGCTTCATATATCTTCTACTTTATGTAGATGATATGTTAATTGCTAGTTCAAACACTGAGGCAATTAAAGGACTCAATGATCTTTTGAATTCAGAGTTTGAAATGAAAAATCTAGGAGCTGCAAAGAGGATCTTAGGCATGGAAATTGTGAGAAAGAGATCTCAGAAGCTGTTGTTCTTGAATCAGACAAATTATGTTGAAAAGATACTGAGAAGGTTCTGTATGACAGAAGCAAAAGCAGTCTCAACCCCTATAGCTGGTCACTTCAAACTATCAACCAGTCAGTCACCTAAAACTGATGAGGACAGGAAATTTATGAGTTGTGTTCCATATTCCAATGCAACTGGCAGCTTGATGTATGCTATGGTCTGTTCAAGACCTGATATAGCATATGTTGCTAGCATGATTAGCAGGTTCATGAGTAATCCTGGGAAGGAGCATTGGATGGCAATCAAATGGATATTTCGATACCTGAAAGGTTCAAAGTCTCATGGTCTCATATTTGGCAAATCAGATTCAACAAGCAGTGGCATTGCAGGGTTTGTAGATTCTGATTTTGCAGGAGACTTAGATAAGAGAAGGTCCCTCACTGGTTACATTTTCACACTTTATGGAAATGTAGTGAGTTAGAAAGCCAATCTTCAATCAATTGTAGCACTATCAACCACAGAGTCAGAGTACAGAGCCTTGACAGAGGCAATCAAGGAAGCTATTTGGCTGAAGGGTTTTGTATCAAAATTGCAAGACACTGCAGTATCCTCAACTGTTTGGTGTGATAGTCAAAGTGCTATTTGTCTCTCAAAGAATCAAGTATTCCATGAGAGGACAAAGCACATTGATATAAGGCTACACTTCATTCGGGACATTATTGCACAGGGAATGATTGAAGTTAAGAAGATTGCAACTCAAGATAATCCTGCTGACATGATGACTAAGGTAGTTCCAAATTCCAAGTTTGAACATTGTCTAAACTTGGTGAATATTGGAACCCTTGATAACTAAAGTTTCAGTAAGAGGCTTGGAGCATTTCTATCTATATTTTGTTTTGAAGATTCAAGGTGGAGATTTGTTGAAACCAAGGTGAATCATCAAATTGTTAATAGATAGAAGATGCTGATTTCAGAAGCTATGTGTTGTAACTGTTAGAGCCTAGTTGAGTTAGTTAGAAAGTTAGTTGGTTATAACTAATGTAACTACATACTGGCGGGAAAATCAGTTAGCAAGGAAGGCATAGCTTGTTTGTATAGGATTAATATACATATAGTGTTTTACACATCAGTGTAGTGTAGAGAGTGAAAAACAATAAGGTGTAAAGTGAGTGCAAGTGATAGAGTGGTGTAGCTCTTGTAAAGTCTTGTACAGAAATTCTTTGCATAGTGGATTGATCTCTCAACAGCAGTGTGGATGTAGGAGTCTGAATTCAGCTCTGAACCACGATAATATTTGGTGTCATCTTCCTTCTTTTCCCTTCTATTCTTTCTGCAATTTTTCTGGTTTGGTTTCTGTCTTCAATTCCTTCGAAACAAACATTGTTTTTCTTCAGCAAGAACTTAGTTAATTTCACAACACTTCCCAGGTTGCTTGGACTTGGAAAATTGTTAACTTGTATTGGTGTTAACTCGAGGGGGGACGAAAGAAGAATCTCTACTTCATCAAAAAAAAAGGAAGAAGAATCTCTATTGGCTATATATCTGACATTGATAACCAACCGGAACTGAAGTAAAGTGCGTCCTTTTAAGTTAAACATGGAATGATTCGTATATACTTGTGTACTTTTTCTTTTGTAGGCTTGTAATGTTGTTAATTAATTTGTTTTTTGACGGTAAAACGGAAAAGTAAAAGATTTTGGATAAAATCATTAGAGATTCTTTTTTATTTTTTTATTTTCTTAATTTTTGGTGAGTTAACCTGTGAGCCAGTCCATTTAACTCAACCTATGGTGGGTTGAGTCGGATTGGCGAAAACATAGCTCGCTACAAATAATTCACAAATAGATCCTAAGATAAATAAAATCCAACGCCAAAAGTTGACATGATTCATTGTTTCTTATTATGTCTACGAACATGTAAACTATCACGTTTGTCCCTCACTATTTGAGTTGAATTAGAGCTATTAAATTCATCCCAAACCAAGAGTCAAACTAAATAATCAAATCTTATCAAAATTGAATAAGGTTGCATCGTTATTTTTCATTTTTATTTTTTGAAAACCAATTGGATTGGATTAGTTTATGTTTTAATATACTTATTTCACTTTATGTGATCAAACAATATTTAAGGATATTAAATGAGTTACTTTTATATATATATATATATATATATATATATATATATATATATATATATATATAATCTACAGCTTTACCCATCATTTCAGTTTATAACTAGTTTTGATAACTCTCATTATTCAATATGATCCTATCAGGTTACTTGAATTTTGAAAATTAAAATTGTGACCAAGAGAAGGTCCTCTCTGTTGTGGTTGCACACTGAAAACAGAAAGAACAAGAAT
This sequence comes from Echinosophora koreensis, assembly GCA_035048595.1. Classification (NCBI taxonomy): domain Eukaryota; kingdom Viridiplantae; phylum Streptophyta; class Magnoliopsida; order Fabales; family Fabaceae; genus Echinosophora; species Echinosophora koreensis. Next base: position 27,576 of record JAPCYP010000170.1, read on the forward strand.
ACACAGCAAACAAGAAAACTGAAACAGCAATGCACCTTAATCACAGAGAATTTAATTAAAAACAATAGAGATAAGAAGAGGAAGAATCACACCAAAATTAACGTGGTTCAGCTTATGGGGCCTACATCCACGGGGAGAGAACAAAACAGACTTCACTATGATTGAATCAAGTTACAAGATCAAGCTAGCATCAATAGGATTCTACCCTTGGCCCCTAATTTACAAACTGTAAGAACACAGCAATAGGATCCCCAAGTCTTTCAACCTATTCCTCACCAACTCTTGATCTTACTCACTAACTCGATGCACAAGTTTTGGATTATACAAGTATATGAAATCTCTCAGATTACAATCTATATCACCATAGACTAAGCCTATGCTTATATATAGAAAAGCTCCAACTTCTCAAGCCTGCTCGAGCCCCTTTGCCATCCAATTGCTGTTGCAATAGAAATCAGTTATGATTGCAACTGCCATAACTGATTTTCCCTCCAATGGGATGCTTTAGCTTGTAACTGAATTTTGAGACACCAACTAACAATTCTCCACCTTGTCTCCAAATCCATTCGATCATAGTTCCATAGCTTTGTTCTCTCACCTGACCATAAAGACTCTACTGAAAAACCAATCAAGTCCAAGCTATGCTTGAACTTGGATAATGGTAGGGACTTGGTTAAGGCATCAGCTGGATTATCCTCAGTTGATACCTTCTCAACTAGGATTTCCTTTGCCTCAATTACATCCCTTATGAAATGAAGTTTAATATCAATATGTTTGGATTTTTCATGGTACACTTGATGTTTAGATAGATGGATAGCACTTTGGCTATCACAAAAGACTGTGACACAGCTTTGTGCCACTCCTAGTTCACCAATTATCCCTTTTAACCATATTGCTTCTTTCACACCTTCTGTAAGTGCTATGAATTCTGCTTGTGTTGTTGACAAGGCCACCACTGATTGCAAAATTGACCTCCAACTAATGGCAGTGCCAAACACAGTGAAAACATATCCTGACAGGGATTTTCGAGTATCAATATTTCCAGCATAATCTGAGTCCACATACCCCTTTATCACATCTTCACTAAGAGTATTTCTTCTGAATAGCAGTCCTGAGCTTAGAGTGCCATTTAGGTACCTCAGAATCCATTTCATGGCTTCCCAATGAGGTAGTCCAGGGTCTGCCATGAACCTTCTTACCACATTTACAGCATATGCCAAGTCTGGCCTGCAGCATACCATTCCATACATGATGCTGCCAACAGCATTTGCATATGGAATTGAAGCCATTCTTTGTCTTTCCTCTTCTGTTTTTGGACCTTGCTTTACTGACAATTTATCAAGCTGTCCTAAAGGTGTTCCTACTGACTTTGATTCATGCATTCTGTACCTTCTGACCACTTTTTGCATATATCCTTGTTGAGACAGTAGCAGCTCTCCATTCTTTCTGTTTCTGCAGATATCCATTCCCAGGATTTTCCTAGCTTCTCCTAGTTCCTTCATATCAAACTCTGACTTCAACTCAGCTTTGATCCTTTCAATTTCAATTCTACTAGACCCTGTAAGAAGTATATCATCAACATATAATAATAGATACATGATTACTTCAGCATTTTCTTTTAGAAAATACACACAACTATCATAGTTGCATCTTTGGAAACCAACCCTCATCATGAATTCATCAAACCTTTTGTTCCATTGCCTAGGACTTTGCTTAAGACCATATAAGGATTTCTTCAACAAGCAAACCTTATTTTTGTCTTTAACAAAGCCCTCAGGTTGATGCATGTATATGGTTTCTTCTAGGTTTCCATGAAGGAATGCAGTTTTCACATCTAACTGCTCTAGTTCAAGATCAAATTGAGTAACCATTGCAAGGAGAATCCTTATTGAGCAGTGTTTAACTACAGGTGAAAAAATTTCATTGTAGTTTATTCCCTCAATTTGAGAGAACCCCTTGGCCACAAGTCTTACTTTCAATCTAGCTTTGTTGCCATTTTGAGCATCTTCCTTTTTCTTGAAGATCCATTTGCAACCAACAATCCTTTTGCCTTTAGGTGGATCAACTAGAGTCCAAGTTTGGTTTTGTTCAAGAGATTGCATCTCATCTTTCATTGCCATTAGCCATTCTTCTTTGTGCCTGTCTTTAACAGCTTCTGTGAAGTTATTTGGCTCACTTGATTGAACTTCCTCTCCAATGCTTAGAGCATAGCATATGAGATCTGCTTCACCAAATCTCCTTGGAGGAATTATATTCCTTCTTGCTCTGTCTCTAACCAGGTTGTAATCATTTGTCACCGGTTGAGTTTGATGTTGCTCAAGAACTGTTTCATTCTGTGTAGTTTCAGTCATGTTCTCAGCTGTTGGCTGCTCCACCTCAATTTTAGTAGTATCTGAAACATTCATAGGATCCTTTAATGGTTGATCCTTTGAAAGCATGGCCATTCTGGTCTCATCAAAGACCACATCCCTGCTGATTATGCACTTTGGTTCTCCTGGTTCTAGTTTCCACAGTTTGTACCCTTTGATCCCAGTGGGGTAGCCAATGAACATACACCTTATTGCCCTGGCACCAAGTTTATCTTGTTTGATATGAGCAAAGGCTAGTGTGCCAAAAATTCTCAGATGTGAGTAATTTGCAGGTTTGCCTCTCCAGAGTTCCATAGGAGTTTTAAATCCTATAGCAGATGCTGGACACCTATTAATTAGGTATACAGCAGTCATAGCAGCATCACCCCAAAAGCTTTTTGGTAGACCAGCACTTAGAATCATGCATCTCACTCTCTCAAGGATTGTTCTGTTCATTCTTTCTGCCAATCCATTCTGTTGTGGTGTGCCTGCAACAGTTCTGTGCCTTTGTATACCTAAGTTCCTGCAAAAGTTGTTAAACTGCTCTGAAAGGAATTCCAGGCCATTGTCAGTCCTTAAGCATTTTAATTTAACTCCTGTTTTTGTTTCTGTTTCAACATACCAGTCTTTAAACCTTACAAAAGTATCACTTTTATTCTTGAGTATGTAAATCCATACTCTCCTAGAATAATCATCAATGATAGATAGGAAGTAATAACCACCTCCATGAGTCATGGTTTCTGGCAGGTCCGCAAGATCAGAGTGTGCATATTCAAATATAGATTTTGTAGTGTGTTTGTTCAGTATTAAAACTGACTCTATGTGCTTTGCCTAAGATACAGTGATCACAGAAGTCCAATTTTCCTATTTCATCATTATTTAGGAGGTTTTGTTTGCTTAATTCCTTTAATCCCTTTTCACTAATGTGTCCAAGCCTCATGTGCCACAATTTAGTTTTATCACTAAGAGTATGACTAGCCACAGCAGCTTGAGCAATAATAGTAGAGCCATCTAAAATGTATAGACCATTCCTTTTAGTGCCTCTAGCTATTATTTTTCTGTTTTTGAAAATTTTAAGCATGCCATGTTCAATGTTGGTTATGAGACCTAAACTATCAAACATACTAATTGAAAGTAGGTTTCTTTTAAGCTCAGGTACATACCTGACACCTGAGACAATTGTCTCTTGTCCATTGAACATTTTTAGCCTGATTGAGCCTTGACCTTGAACCCTACATGGTTTGTTGTTTCCCAATAGCACAACTCCACCTTCTTGCAGAGTTAGAGACTCAAAATAGTCTTTTCTTGGGCACATATGATAGGTGCAGCCTGAATCTAGCACCCAATCCTTTTATGATTCTGTACTTGCCAGGACCAATGCTTCTGCTGATTTATATCCAGAAGATTCATAGCCTGATGATACTATAGCTGCATCACCTGATGGTTGGAAAAACTTTGTCCCTTTATTCTTCCTCTCAGGGCACTCTTTCTTGAAGTGACCCTTCTTATGGCAGTGGAAACATTTGTACTTTGATTTAGACTGATTCTTTGATTTTGATCTATGCTTATGTTGCTTATCACTTCTTCTTTCTTGTCTGCCTCTTGTGATATTCAAGCCTTCTGCATTGCTTTCCACCTTATCTTCTTGTTCTTTTGGAACTCTTTTGTTCTTATGGATGATTGTACCTCATCAAGAGTGATTGTTTGATCTCTGCCAAACAGAATTGCATCCTTGAAATGTTCATAGGAGCTTGGTAAAGCACTTAGCAGAATTAGTGCTTTGTCTTCATCATCCAATTTTTATTCATTAGCACATTATCAACAACGAGAAAATCCTCTCTTAATAAATTAAAACTAATTTAAAATCGAAATACCTTGACCCTTAAGAAAACAAATAAGCCAAAATGACTTATAAAATTTATTGACTTAATTTATAATAATATTTTGTATAACATAATAATACACATGTATTGGTATTATTTGTGTTTTTTTTTTTTTTTTGTACATATTGTAAAATATAGCTTAGTTTTAGTTTTTTTTATTTCTGTAATTATATTATTTAACTATGCATATTTTTCAAATTCATAATATTATTTCAATATATTAGGTTGGTCTGTTTTAACCTAGTCATATCAAATCTTGATCATATTGGATTGAGATCAAAACAATTAACCGATGAAAGTGATAAAACATATAATCATTCTTTATTAAAATGTTTTCTTTAAAAAAAAATAAAAAATAAACAAGCAACTCGAGGGAAAGAAAGCCTAACATCAATAACCAAAGATTTTTGACAATAAAAGCTTATAATAAATGGGTATTGTTTGTTTCAACATTAAAGTAGGGACATGATAACCAATGTGGTGTTGGTCTAAGTGGTAAGGCGGCTTGGGTCCCTTAAGCATGTGGTCCTCGGTTCGATCCCTGAATCTGTGTGTATGGGAAAAAAAATCCTTGAAACGGGTCGCCCGCTTGATATTAGTCTCTCACCTATCGGGTGAAAGGACACTCTAGGAAACCCAAAAAAAATATAGGGACATGATATGATGTCTCTTTTTTATGATGTATTTTTTAAATGCATATATAAGAAGATATTAAAAAAAAAAAAGAGTAAGAGATAACATAAATTTATACAATATTAGATAGATTTAATTGTTATCCATTGTTAGTATAAAGATTTTTTTATACTGTCAATTAATAATGAATTATCATATCGTAAAAAATGTTGGATTCTTTTAATAACTACCAAAGCAATGATTTGTGATTGGTTGACAGAATAAAAATCTTTAATTAAATTCATATTAAATACAATATTTAACATATGATGTTTAAATTACACATATATTTTTAAATAAGTGATGCAACAAGAGTAATGATTTTCACATCTCCACATACACTATCTCTAAACCATAACTATTGACATGATTGATATAAGGGACGTTTGAAGAGTTTATAGAGAATTTATTTGAGTTTACGAAAATAACTTGTGAAAATAAGCTTATAAAATAATTTATGACATTCTTATAAGTTTTTTTAGCTTATTTCAATAAGTTTATTAGAGAAGTTTATGGAAATATACTCTTTTTAGCTTTTTAAAAAAAAAACTTATTGAATAAACGTTTAATTGAGCTGTTTACCCAACGAACTCATAGTCATATTTTGTCTTTCATCCCATTCTCATAGCTAGTTGCTTGTTGTGACATTTAGCCGGCTTCTTTCTTAGTATATTGGAGTAGACTTTATTTATATAAGTTATATTAACTAAATAAATTAATAATTAATTTAATACAAAATAATAACATAACACAGAGATTCAACTACTTACTCAAGTGTTATAAACTTAATTTAATTTATATGTATGGTCGATGTGAAGATTTTTTATATTATCAACCAATCACAAATTATCACATCATTAAAAATGTTTAACTCTTATCATAACTACTTAGAAAGGCATCTATATGATGATTTGTGATCGGTTGATAGCATAAAAAACTTTACACTAACATCGTATCAAATTTTAACTCTATTCAATTTTAAAAAAATAACTATTTCTCATTCTTTCTTTACTTAACTTTTATTCCTGTGTGACCTTCCATAAATATTTTCTTTAACCCATGGATAATATGGCGAATATATTTACACTGAAATATCACTTTAGCAAAAACAAAGTTTCAAATTAAGCAAATAAGTTGTCTAAAATAAAATGGTATAATCAACATACTATATTACAGGGGAGAGGAGCAAATAATCAAGAGATAAGGAATCGTGATGGAAATTGTTATCTCAATTGCTGCTAAAATTGCTGAGTACACTGTGGCATCTATTGGTCATCAACTTGGATATGTATTCCTTTACAAGAACAACGTGGAAAAACTCAACGCATAGAATCAAAACCTGGAGGCAGCCAAAACTAGTCTGCAACATTCCATCGATGAAGCTATAAATAATGGAGAACAGATTGAACAGAGGGTGCAGAAGTGGTTGAAGAAAGTGGATGACACTATTGCATGTGCTATGGAATTTCAACACAATGAAAGACATGCAAAAGTTAGTTGTTCTAGAGGGTCCTTTCCCAACCTTTGGATGAGGCACCAACTGAGCAAGAAAGCCTCACATATGGCTAAGGAAATTACTCAAATCATAACCGAAAGAGATAACTTCAATAGAATAGCTTACCGCCCCACTTTATCAGTGGCGATCCCTCTATCTGCTAGAGGTTACAATGCCTTGGACTCAAGAGCATCAATCACGAGTAGCATTATGAATGCATTGAAGGATCCTAACATTTACAAGATTGGATTGTATGGGATGGGTGGTGTTGGTAAGTCTACACTAGTCAATGAATTGGCATGGAAAGCTGAGCAAGATGCATCGTTTGATAAGGTGCTTGTAGCTACTGTAAGCATTTCTCCAGATGTGAAGAAAATTCAGGGTCAACTGGCAGATGGGTTGGGTGTGAAATTTCAAGAGGAAACAGAAGGTGGAAGAGCACGCCGGTTACTTGATAGAATAAGAAAGGTGAACAATATTCTTGTTATAGTTGATGATATTTGGAAAAGGCTTGATCTTACAGAGTTTGGGATTCCTTATGGTGATGATCACAAAGGATGCAAGTTATTGTTGACATCCAGATATCTTAATGTCTTGAGTTGTGACATGGATACTGACCAAGATTTTAAACTTGAAGTCTTACCTGAAGAGGAGAGTTGGATCTTATTTCAGAAGACAGTTGGTAGTGTTGTTGAGGATTATAATATAAGACCTATTGCCCTTGAAGTATCCCACAATTGTGTCGGTTTGCCTCTTTCCATTGTTACAGTGGCAACTGCATTGAAGAAGAAGAACGACACATTAGTCTGGAGGGATGCATTAAAGAAGTTGACTACTTTTGACCATGAAGGATTGAAGTCTCGGGTATACCCTGCTATAGAGCTAAGTTATGATCATTTAGAAAGTGAAGAATTGAAATCATTCTTCTTGTTTATTGCTTCATTGGCAAATGATCTGGATCTCAAAAGATTTGTTGATAATAACTTGGGGCTTGGGTTTGTTTAAAAATGCGAAAACAGTGGCAGACACAAGAAACAGAATTTACAAATTAATAGCGGACCTTATTGCCTCGTGTTTGTTGCTTGAAGGGACAAAGAAATATATAAAAAATGCATGACGTGGTTCACGAAGTAGCTTCCTCCATTGCATTCAAGGTTCAACCCTTCTTTAGTATGCCACTTGGTGCTGAATTATCAGAATGGCCAAAGAAAGATATACTTCAAAAGTGTCATTTTATTGATCTCGGTTGGTGTTATTTCCACGAACTGCCTGAGAGCTTGGACTGCCCAGAGTTGAAATTCCTTTGTCTTAATAGTCTAGATAATTTTTGGAAAGTCCCAGATGACTTTTTGGTTAAAATGAGAGAACTTCGGATTTTAAATCTTGGAGGGTTCAATTGTTGTCCATCCCCACCTTCATCTCTCTGTCACTTGACAAACCTCCGGGCATTATATTTGTGTGGAAGCATGTTGTGACACCCTTCTACCCCGCATGTTATAAGCCATTTAATTTCAAAACAATTAAAGGAAAACATGCAATTATTATTGAAATAAAAAAAAAAATTGTCCATGGGTAGAAAAGTCCCACATAAACCGTTTACAACGCGGAAATAAAATGAGTTTTAAACATAACAAACCAATATAAATATCCGAACCCCGATGTCACCTACAGAGCTGGTATAACCGTTCCGGGATAAACCCCTACGGAATTACAACTGAAAACTAACATAACACAAACTAGCCCTACAATGAGTGGCGGCTCCTCAGAGTCACTCCTCTCCGGGCTGCTCGTCATCCTCTGCAAGGTGCCAATCAGGCCAAACACAAACAAACATGGGGAGTAAGTTCATGTAATCATATACAGCAAGAAGTAGGAAGTAAAGTAAACAGTAAACACAGCGACATTACACCAAACATCAACATCATCATTATGCTATGCAGTGCAATGCAGTCCTACTCCGCTAAACCAACAATGCATGTGGATCCACTAAACTCGGGATGAACGACTTCGGAGTTAAATATCCACATTGAGAATCTACTCAACGCCGGAGAATCTACTCCTTGGATAGCCAACGCATCAAACCAACGAATGCCTCGTCACAGGGGCGCTAGGAGGATCTACTCCAACCGTGGATGGCCAGATCGCCGTACTCTAGGACGATCTCCCCTATGTCGAACATCCCTAATCAACAACTCCGATGCTATGCGTATGCAACACAACAAACATTTTTGTATAGTTGTCATATACTGCACAGTGCAGCACAGTAGCGCTATACGGGTTGTCCCGTATAGTTGTCTAAGCCAGTTGTTCAAAAAACATTTCTGTTATTCTTATTTGATAAGGTACACTTTAATAACATTTCAATGCTCGTATTGTCAATTTAAATATTCTAAGATGATAACAGAGATACGGACCTAAAGTTGTTTTTACATAGGCATATGTCTTAATCCCTACATGTATCCAATTGCTTCTGCAGGTTCTCAACATGGAGGAACTGTCTTTAAGCAGCGAAAATGTTACAGCATTCTGCAATGGTGATGTTGATTTCCACACAGTTGGACAATTTTCCAGTCAATTACTTTGCTTGCAATGCTTTCATGATGAGTCAGACCAAGTTCCTTGGGCTTTTATTGAAAGATTCACCAATCTTGAGACTCTTACATTGGCATGCAGTTCCTTCATTCAAATTTATCCGAGTGAGCAAATTGAGACAACTATAAAGTTGAGAAATCTGAGGCTTGGGTATTTAAACAAACTTGAGTATTTATGTCAAGAAAATAATCAGATACAATCAATTCTTCAAAATCTACAAGAGTTGGCCATAATTGATTGTCACAGGTTAAAGAATATAGTTCCGCCATCGGTGCTATTTGGGAATCTGGATACTTTAATTGTGAGCAAATGTTCAGGATTAACAAATATCACTACGTTGTCAACAACTAGAAGTCTCACTCGACTTAAAAAATTATGCATAATGGATTGTCAAATGATAGAGGAAATTGTGACCAACGAAGAAGGTGATGCGGGAGAGGTTACTTTCCTGAAATTAGAGAGATTGGAATTGCAAAGTTTGCCAAAGCTGAAATGCTTTTGCAATGGAAATCAGAGCTTCAAGTTTCCATTATTGAATGTATTATTTGTGATAGAATGCCCACTAATGGAGACTTTCTCTCATGCAAGAGTGTAAGCACACCAAGCCTCAGGGCAGTACAAGTGACGTGGAAAGCAGATGTATGGCATTGGGAGGGTGACGTTAATGCTACAGTTAAAAAGCTATTTAATGAAATGGTAATGTATATATATGTCGACCATAGTTCATTCGTGATCTCCAATATTCTTTTTGCTAATTTTACGGTTTATATTATTGTGCCTTAAACTCTCTGTGCCATTTGTGTATCCAGAACTCCAGAGAAGATTGATTTTGTTCCCAGACCTGGGTTTGCTACCACTTGAAATATTTGAGCCCACTTCAAAGCAGCGGTCATTTTGTAATGTGAAACAAGGTTTAGACGTTGAGACACTTGTATATATTTACTTGGCTAGATGTGAAGTTCAACTCCAAATGGGATGCTTGCAACTTGGCCAGGTAGTTTCAATAATTTCCCCCTTTTATTTATGGGTTTTGTTAGCGTGTGCCCTTTACACATATGTTAAATATTACAAATATATGATAGTTATTTTCCATCTTAATTAAATATAAAAACGAAAATATTAACTACTTTGTAAATTTTCAAGACTTTTTTTTAATACTTTTCATTTAATAATAGCCTTAAAAAGCACATGTTAACAAAACCATTATTTGTTCTTTTTCCATCTATATAACATCTCCGTGATTTGATGTGTGTTTTATGCCCAACTTTGTGTATATTTACTTTAAATGGACATAGTGCTCGATTGAGCTGACCACAAAGCAGCCGTAAACTTTAAACCTTGAAGAGGGAAACTGAAGATATGGAAGATGCTACAAATTAGTGTTTGGAGAATAGAGCCCTGGATTCTAAAAATCCTTGCTGCATTGGATGAGATAAAGTCAATGAATTTATGAAGGTCTTACTGCTGTGATTGCATTCTAAATTATTACCTCTGTGATTTGGACTTCAGAGTTTTACAACTTTTCTAGTTTCCCCCTCAAAAGTTAATACTTCTTGTGTAGAGTGGTTCATGAGGCACTACCACCGGTCATGGATAACGTGTCATAGAGGAATTCCATGCTCTACATGTGCATAAATGTGGTGGGAAGTTGGTGCAGTTTTCATGGATGACCAAGATAGCATTTTAGCAGCAGCCACTTGAAAATTTCATTAAGCAAGCAACTGAAGTAGGAGTTTTTGAAGCAGTTGGAATCTGTTCTGCATCTAGAAAGGGGTTCTGCAGCTGGAAGCTAAATCGGATTTCCATAAACTAATCCAAACATTGTCAGAGGAGAAAGGTGATTGTCTATCCCACTTTGATATATAGTGGCACAGGACTATATGGATATTAGATCATCCTTCAGTCTCTGTAATTTCAACATGTAAAGAGGGAGGTGAATCAAGTGGCTCATAATTTAGCCGTGAGAGTCTAGATAAAGGAAGCTCCTCTAAGTCCTATTGACTCTTGCAAGTGTGGACTTTTTTTTTCCTTGTTTTGCAAATTAGCCAAACTGATTGCTGCAAATTTATCTGTTTAAACCACCAATTCAACAACTTTAGTTAGAAAAAATCATTCTGTCAAAAATTTTGAAAACAAAAAGGAAAAGAAAACCGAGAGATTTTAAGGTTGATAGAAAACAAACTAGTTTTTATTTAGATTAAGAAGTGAAACGTTTTGTATTTCTATTCTTTGATTTCTTTCACTCCAGATTTTGAGTTTAATAGAAACACGCTGATGTGGAAGTGACAAGTTTCAAAACCTGTTTATGGTAAAAGCCACTAAATATAAAAGCCTAAAACATGTCTTTCCATTTTCTGTGGCCAAAGATCTTCTGTAACACCAAGTCATTGAGATAAGTGATTGTGGGGTAGAGGAAATTATTGCAAACAGTCAAGGAGGGGTAGAGGCCACTCTTGGACTTGTTTAGTTGTTTCCCCCAAATTAGCATCTTTAAAACTTTTGAATTTGCCAAAACTTCAATGCTTTTGTACCGGAAATGACAAATTCAGATTTCCATAATTGAATAAATTATGTATGTTTGAATGTCCAGCAATGGAGACTTTTTCTCAAGGAATCTTAAGGGCATCAATCCTCAGAAGAATATATTTGACTCAGAAAGGAGATCAATGGCACTGGGAAGGAGACCTTAATACTAGTATAAGAAATATTTTCATTAGAGGTATGTAGTATGAACCTGACTTCATGATCTTGTAATTCCTATATTTGTGGTTCTAATTGTTATACACACCATAAAATCTTCAATAACCGTGTTATGTTTTGGTTGACTATACAGATTTCTATGGAAAACTGAGCTGTCTGAGCATTTCATCAAATGGTGAAGGCTGAAATTTCTTGACTTGTACCTGCTGTTAAAGTGTTAACTGTGAGGGGTCTCCTGCTGCTACTTGAAATCTTTGGATGACTTTCAGAAAGATCAACTGGTTCTTGGCTTCCTTTAATTTGTGATGGGAAACATGAATTTGTTCTTTAGATTCCTTGCTTTCAGATGGAAGAGAACCCCAATTCTGATGTTAAGTTTTCCAGTCTGCATAATAAAGAATAGAGATTTAGGGCCTGTTTGATTACTGTTTTCAAAAACAGTTTTTGTGTTTTCAAAAACAAAAGAATGAAAAAACTTGATTGGTGACACTGTTTCGTAAAAAATGATTCCAAGAACAATAACTGGTTTTTAGTTTTTGAAAACAGGATTTAGAGAACATCTCTAGGTTGTTTTTATCTGGTTTTCTATCTTTTTGTTTTAAAAACTATAAAAAACACGGAGAATAGGATGTTTTCATAATGGGAATATAGTAAATAACGAAGAATTGTGAAACAAAACAAAACCTATCCCGGACCCCGTGGTGTCCGTGAGAGCAGCAACCGCCACGAGAAAACAGAGCAGCAACACCCGAACCTGAGAGTAACAGCCAACGGTGTGACTGTGTGTGAGGCAGCATGGCGTGGTTTCCGTTTTCTCCTTCGGGTTCTTTTGTTCATTCTTTGATTTATCTTGCCATGTGATTTTCTACAGTTTTAATCTTAATTATAAATTCAACCTGGACATGGGTCTTCTCTAGGAATCGTGTGTGTTTATGTTTTAGGGAAAATAGACAAACTTTGTGGTTTGGGGTGGGTTCATAAGTAATAGAACATGGATAGAAATTAGGTTAATTTGGCTTAATTTAGTATATTTCAAAGAATGAAAGAGACACGGAGAGATTGAGACTATAAAAGAAGATTCTTGGCTGTGGTGGATTCAAATTCATGGAGAGTTTTCTATTGGATAAATTTTCTTCGCCATTCTTGTAGATTTTCTATTGGATTCAAATTCATTTGAAGGTGGGGTTAACATATCGGATTCACCTTGAATAAACATTCACAAGGTTCATGGCATTTGTTGTTGGTGCTTGTTTTACGTTCTCAAATCGGGAGTTGAATCCTAGGGCTTGCATCACACAGAGGAGTTGACACTATTTTTAGTCAGATATACTTTGTATGATGGAGTGCCTCTGTTTGGCTACAAGGATTAAGAAGAATAAAGGCTATCTGTGCTGTGATAGTGTCTTTACTGCTACCTGGTTGAATTTTGTAGTGTGTTGTTGACTTGCTGCAGTTAATATCTGATACACTCTTGATTCTGGTGTTTGCTGGTCAGCAATAAAAGGCTCCAACGTTGCACTTCTTTATGCTACTGGATTGTTTTAATGCACTTCATTCATATAGTAGCATAAGTGTAGATTTAGTATAAGATTCTGATCTTTGCTGCTCGTATGATAAAGTTTGGCAGCTTGGAGTTTGGACCTTAATCCTTGGCCATAATGTTCAATAATTAAATATATTCAAGTCACTTTGCAATAAATCTTCAAACAATGAAAGTTCACGAAAATGCTCTTGGCATCAAAATTAACGAGTTGGATATATTGATAAATAAGTCAATAGGGCACAGCAATTAAAAAATCAAAAAAAAAAATTTTTTTTAGGGGAATAGTTTATGCCTTTTTTAAAACAAAATTTAAAGTAGATTTATTGTTTAAAATATTTTAAAACAAATCATAGAAATTAAAGTAGTTTTTATCAGTTAAACAAGTTTTCTATTTTTTTTGTTTTAAAAACATATTTTCTGAACAAATTTACCAAGCAAATTTTTTTGTTTCCTAACTTTTAAAACTCTTTTAAGAATAGTATTACCAAACAGGTTTTTCAGTTTTTTTGTTTTAAAAAATTGTTCTTAAAATTTACTTTATAAAATAGTTTTCAAAAACAAAAAAATCAAAACACATTCAAACAAGCCCTTAGTTCTGAAGGCGTAGGTTATGTTTTTGTCCTTTTTCCAATATTAATATTTAAAAGATTGTATGTTTTCATCTTAATCAGAACATTAATCCACATCGGTTGTCATCTTTGTCTGAATTACCCTTTTAAATTGTAACTGAGAGATGTTACATTTGTATTGATGTTCTCTTTGTAACTGTCATTTGCTGCATAAAAATAAGGACTGTTCTGTACTATAAACACTAAAAACACATGACCCTTGTGCCGCTTTTAACATCGCAAGATTAAGAGTTGCAGCATAACAAACTGTATATATATATATTTTTTAAATGTGAAGTATCTATCGGCTTCGCCGATGACTTATCTTTCTAAAACACATCATTTATGCTTGGAGTAAGCTTTTAAAATGGGGATACATATGTCATCAATTACAAAATATAAAAACTATTACATCATTGATGTGCAAACTAAGCTTTTAAATGTTGAATGAATAGAAAATCTTGAATATAATTCATCATTGTCCTTGTCTTTGCGTAGGCATGTATATCATTGCCGTTTTTAAATTGGATATATATGTCATCAACATTTGATTGGTTGTTGAGAGACGTCAATAAAAAGATTAATTTGGATGAATCATATATAACACAACAGACAAGTTGATTGTGTTTTTAAAAAGATTAATTAGGATGAACCATATATAACACAGCAGACAAGTTGATTGGTTTTTTAAACAATTACTAGATATGCTTTTTTAATCGCACATGCTATACCAACCCAACCAATTGTTAATTTATTAAGTTGGAAGAGTAGAATTGTCAATCGTCAACTTTCTATATTGTTTTTAATTCAAGTCATTACCACTATAAAATCTCTCTTACAGCCTATGGATTTCTTCATCTGTGTCTAGCGGCAATTTCTTCCTTTCACCCATCTGATATTCAGTTTGCAACTTGCTCGAGTCTCCTTGGTTCTTTATTATGCTTGAACTCTATTGAGAATTCATGTTGACAAGCAGCAGAAACAACAAGAGGTACGTCCAGCGGATTTTCATATCTGATTGCACTGATTTGTGTTCTGCCTGTCCACTTAGGAACATAGCTATTATATTTATTATAGGCTTAATTGCAGTTTTGGTCTCCCTTATATATTATAGCAGGAATTTCATTATGCTTCCCAACCCTATTTTTTTTTTTTAGTAAATTGCACTAACCTCCCTTGAGTTTTGATGAAATAATAACCAACCCCATTTTTGAGTAAAAATGACACTCCACCCCATTTGACTCTTTGACTAATAGGAGAGTTAAATTATGCTAACAAAATATTCCTTAAATTAACTATGGTTAGCTTCAAAAAAAATTAAGTTACACTCCACCACCTCTAACTTTTTTTTAAAAAATAACAGCAAACCCCAAACTTGACCATAAATTACACTTGACCCCATTGTTTAGTGTTAACTAACTATTGACTTAACATCATCAAGTTTCTTAAAAATAAATATTATTTATAATAAGTTATTCAATGTTTATATACTTAATTCCGTAAAAAAAAATTATATACTTAAAAAAAGGCTTTAAAGATTAATCTTATGCTTTCTTGTTTCCAAAATAAAGTTGTTCTCCTTAATTTTAAAAATGAAATATTTAATTTGAAAAATATTATAAAAGGAACATAATTCTTTTAACCATTTTATTTTTTTAGTTCATTGTATATTTATTTTACTCAAACAAATATTATTTAGTATACATTCTAACAAATAGTGGATATAAAACGTGTATCAATAATATGAAAAATGATTTCTTCATTATATTTTTTGTTTTTTAGTCATTTAACTCCACAAATTCTAAATAAATATCATGTTTTCAATTATTTTATCTATAGAGGACATGAAATAATATAATAATATTTTTTTATAAATATGCAAAAGTGTTGTTTAAACAAGGATATTTGAATATAAGACCGAATATAAACTTGTCTAATTATAATATACAAATCAAATAAATATAATTTGACAAATGCTATGAATAGTTTTATATATATATATATATATATATATATATATATATATATAAAGTAATTAATATATTCTATGTTCATTATGTGTAACAAAATTATATGATACTCTTGTTAATTATATTTATTTATTTATTTATTTATTTTGAGCCCATAGTTTATTTGATTAGTAGTAAATGCAACACCCCCCTTGGGTGCTACATGGTTAACTCGGCGCGGAAAATATAAAACAAAAATAAACGCTGGTTGCTTTCGGAAAATAAAACTTTCTAGTTAAGTTACTTCATCTTACTCCAAAAATAGTTATGATTTTTTTTTTCTTTCTTGCTCCATACAAACAAACCTCACAATATATACATCATCATACATAATACATCCATTCTTTATAATAATATTAAACATCATAAGTCACTGTAGTGTACGAGTTCTTCTGAAACATTTTCATAACTCAAAATAGAAAAGTCTTATAATATCATTTGAAAGAAAGACTCACCGAGCCATAAACATACATACTATCATTAATCAAGTCATCCCAAAACCTACGCTGGTCACTTTACCAAAAGATTCACCAAGAATGACCTACAGAGTCATCTCATCTACATAAGCCCATCTTCAAAGATTCAACATATTGGCTTTTAACTAAGTCTTTGATCATTTGCTTCATTATCTTTAACTGTTCTTCATCATTACTCATGTCTTATCATTATGGGGAAATTAATCCTTTAATCACAGCTTTGTTATTAATGTTCCTAGAACACTTACTAATCAATCCTAGGGTCTTTAACTAAGCCCTATGATCATAAACTCGCTTCCCACACTACATTCATGTGTTACGTCATTAACAATCCTATTAAAGATTCATTAACATCTTTTGACATCGTTGTTGGCATTAACATCTCAACAATCAACACTCATAAGAGCACAACATTGTCATCATTATCATAATAGTCTCATCATCAAAACAACATCATTATCATGGCATACATCACATCAATAACATCATACATACATAGGCATATTCATCAATTGAAATCATATCATCATGAGCATATAACATCATACAATAACATATAACAACAGTTAGACAATTAGCATGCAAACCAGGTCATGGGTTAACCCTCATCTTACGCTACCCCATAGCCTACATGTTTATACTAGCCATTCTCCCCATACCTGATATGAAGATTCCCAAGCAACATTGACGTGGGCAAACTAGACACGTTCCCTTGAGCGGCTCGACGAGTTCCTCAAGCCTTGGTCAACAAAAAGGGAAGAGAACAACCAATTAATCTCCAATTCAAAAGAAAGGGAAAAGGAGATTAAAGAGGGATAACTACGTCACCTTAAATGATGCTAACATGCGTAACTTCTCACCCAAACGGACTCACAAACTCCAAGAACTTCAAGGGGTTCAATTAAAGGGAAAGGGAAGATGTTTCTGTCGCACTAGGATTGCCCAAAGTGCCAAAAAGAGGGTTTGGCTCGCAATCCTCACGGAACTGCTCTATTTATAGACTCTGTGACCTGAGCACGGCCTTGCTGACTGTTGAGCACGGCCACTCAAAGATTGCACTACGAGACCATCTAAACGATCGAATTGGCCAAAACACATAAAATAAGACTTGTAGATAATTCTCTTAGCTTTCCAACTCAACAAAGATCAACTCAATCGGACATCTAGAACTCAAGATATGGCCAAAACGGTGAAACAGATTACTAAGACTCTAAAAGGATTGAACATTTCTAAGGCTAAACTTCCCCAAACATAAACTTAGGCATCTAAAACAAACATAACAATCATATACAAACATATATATAACATATACAAATGCATTAAGCTTATTTACGAAAAACGGGGTGTTACAAATATAAAATATATGAGACTATTTATATATTATAATGTAATATAATATATTATAAATTTTATACACATATAAACATACTTACTTAAACCTATTGAGTGAGGAGGGAGGGAGAAAAGGAGGGAGAGAGCGAGAGGAGGGAGTGAGAGAGAGAGAGAGAGATTTGTCCCATGGTTTTAGGGCCGAGCCCCAAGTTAGTAAAGTTTGGGATTTAGACCTCCAAATATTTTTTAGTTAGTTAGGCTTCCAATTTTTTTTATTATTATTTAAGCTTAACAAGAAAAATAATTTAAAACCCTAAATCAAAAACTATAAGAAATCTTACATTACATGTGATTGCATGTACACACAACAAAAATCTATATCAACCATCATAATTACACTTTACAAATATAGAAGTTTATAAGATAAAAATTAAATAAAAACATAATATTTATAATAAAATATTGTTTTTAATTTTAAAAGGGTCTCATTTCAAATTTCACTTAAGGCCTAAAAGTACGTTGGGCCGACCCTGCATGGTTTGGTAAGGGACACAATTTTAGGTTTTGTCTAGCACCTCACCCCCTTTTTTTGTCCTATCACATGACTACTTTTCAAATCAAACAAGGGACACAAAATTTTGTGTTGTTCAATCTCTTGATTTTTTACAAATCAAACGCACCCTTAGCGTTTTAAGAAAAACTTATTTTTTATTGATTCCTTAATCAAGGTCCTTTGGGTACTAGTTAGTAAGACCTAATGTTTTAACCTTTAAAAAATTATGAATGAAAATTAGATCAATAGGACAATTGACAAGTTGAATGTTTTTCTTAAACAATTACTAATTATTGGAGTAAATTTTTTTTTTTTTTGATAAGCAAAGTATATTGAAAGAGTACGAAGGGGTACTCTAACCCGTAATAAAATGTACAAATAGTGAACCTAGTTAATGATTCAACCATAACCCTAACATAACGGTTGAAATTTAACTAAATCCCCAACCAATACCAGTGACATAACAAACAATCAAAGAAACCACCAAAACTCTATTAAAAAAAAAAAAAAAACTGAAAACCTGTACGCCACCCAAAATATATCAGCCACATTTGATGCCCAAATAAGTCACCACCTGATCATATAGCGGATGTGCAGACCAATCAGTAGTCATGATCATCTTTTTATTCCAGGATGCACACACCATGTAGCAGACGCATATTCAAAGACCAAAGAAGGCAAGCCAAACCAAAACACTACATAAAGCACCTCAATACCCAGTGCCTGGCAAAAACAATGGATGAATGTTTCCAAGAATAGATATTCCAACTTCCAAACATACCAAACAGATCCTGACCAACCAAGTATAGCAAAACCCCAAAGAAAACCAGTGAGCAAACCATATCAGAGCAAACTGCCCCAACCAAAAAGAAACATCAAACGACTTGCAAACAAAAGTATCCTGCAGCCAGCCATTACATAACAGCAGCCGCAAAGCAAAGAAGAGGAAGAAAACTGATTTCCAAAGACCTTAAAACAACAGGAAAGAAAACGATAGCAAGCTGATATATCACCAGAGAGCACCCTCCAAAAAGGCAAACCCAATAATATGAGGTAATATCCATGATAGGCACAAGCTAAGTAGCTTTCCACTTCCAAAGATTTGAAGATCCTTAGTAACCAAAAGTTTCCTTTGAAATTACCCAAACATGTCAAGCAGGGAAAAATAAAAACCTCACAACCCCCCAAGATTATGCTCTCCCTCACAGGCCCCTTTCCCCTCACTGTGTATCTTCTCTCCCACAACTTCTCAGCCCAAACACAACCACTCAAATTAAAGCTTTCTCTCAAAGTCCCCTTTTCCCCTCACCTGTTGAATTCATTGAACTTGGAGCTAATCACATGATATGAGAATCAATCAATTGTAAACTAGTCTTTGAAAACGTTTTAAATATTATATATACAGGACCGTAACTGCACAACACTCCAAACTTGAGCTTGTGAAAATATTTTAAGATGAAAATTAAACAACAGGTGTTAGGAGCTGGGTTGGTGGAGGTGGCTATGGTGCTGGCGGCGGTGGTGGTGGCGGCAGGGCAGACCAATTGTTAGGGATGGGGATAAGGTTTCCTTGATACGGAGGACAAGAAAGAAATCTCCTAAGAAAATTAGAGGGAGAATTGCCTTAATATTTTCCGCTTACTTTCATTCACATCATTATTGGTTTATATAACCAATTCTTATAAATTTTGTTTCCTCGATTTTAGGGCCTCATGACACGTGGCATAACCAACTTCATTAATAAAATACTAAAATAGCAAATTACTCCTATTTTAGAATATTCTTGATGTTTGCACTTGGGCTTGATATTGTTTGAAGACCCAACATTAGTTCTTATTAACTTATCTGGGCCAATATTGTTGTCTTCTGTTGGGCCTTGGGTCCTATCATTCCATACCCCATCAAGACCAACCTTGTCTCCAAGGTTGTAAAAAACCGACCCTAAAACAAATTTTCCTGGGTTCCACTGCTTGAACTGGGACGACCCTGCCGCTGAAAGCATTTCCGAATGTCCATCGGGATCCTATTGTTGCCATTTGCCAATGCTCACTGAAATTTTGGACATAAGTTGTTGTTTGGGTTGTGGAAGAACTAATAATTGTGGCCCAATATTGAAAAAATTATAAGAAATAGGCCTAATATGGATTGCACACCCAGCAAGAGCTCTTTGTTCTTCCTCCATGACATGGGCCCATTCTTCAGTTTTTTGCACAGGTCCATCTTGTTTTTATAAGTGTGACATTGACCCCCTTTTTTTTTCATAATCAGAATTAGTAATAGAAGTTTGGGCCTGGCCCATTAGGTTAAAAGTGAGATTCACAATCCCTAGTGCCCCTTTTGCCCTAATTGCAGTCCCTTTCTTAACCTTGTCAGCCGCAAGTAGCAAGAAAGGCTCCACCAAGGTATGAAGCTTCCTCACCTCCGTCGCGAGCACGCCCCTTTCCGGCGGTGGCAGGGGCCTGACCGAACTTTGGATCACCCACATTTGCGCTACTTCCACCTATTCGACCACCATCCATGGCGTTGGAGAAGCTTATGGGTGTCGTGTTCCACTATTCCGAGGGACCCACGGCCAGGAGAAAATCTATATGGATCCATTTGATAACAACACTGCTTAGGAAATTAAATATATTAACATTTCATTTTCAACAATATAAAATGAAAATGTGGTGTGCTAGGAACCACTGTGAATTTTGAAGGTTCAAACCACTAAAAACTTTCATCAAACACGTGGTGTGCTAGGAAGGGAAAAAAAAAAAAACCTTGCAACCCATTTTACCCACAATAACATATGATTCATCATTAAGGTAATCATTTATCTAGTTAAGGCATTTGATAAAGAAATGAATGTCTGACCGTAGGTACAAAGAAATTGAAAGTGAAATGAATACCTAAGTTTATACATTGTAGATACTCATCTTTTGAAGAAGGAACCATCAATTAGTGGAAGCAATTACTATAAATTGTTCCCCATAAATTTATGCCAAGTCAATTGTTCCCTGCTTTTACCTACCGTCTGGAGTCATTATATGCAATTCAAGCAATCAAATAAAAAATCCTCAAATTGTACCTGATTTTGATTTTTAAAAATATGAGACAACGAATGCACTCAAATATTCTACATCATGAATGAACATTCCAAAGGTGGAGTTAGATATTAGTGTGGATCAACAAAAAGACCTCAAAAATATCCTTGATACTCAAAAACAATATCAGGCAGTTTATCCCCTATCTTGAGAATCTGGCAGAATGGAAGTTGTTCCTTGAATGGAGCTAGAAATGAGACCAAAAATTCCAGTCTCTTTATACATTGAAAGAATAAAAGCAACATATATGAGGGCTAAACCGAAGGTACCATACAAGATCAACACCAAAATCATCATGTGCAAACACTAATTAAAAGCTTCCAAGTTGAGTGAAGCATATGATTATTTCCAGCTTTTTGGTCAAATATTCTTAAAGAAGAAAAAAATGGAAAAGAAAACCATTAGCAGCTAAAACTTAATTTCTTTAACCCAAACTTTACATTTAATATTTGAGTCAAAGATTGTTAGCTATATGTAATACTATATGTAATACTATCAACATAAAATCTTAGAATGAGAAGCACACTCAGAATCGGATACATTATATACATTATATACCTTTTTTAAGACTCATTAAAGATTAAAGATTCATTGGTTAAATTACCTTGAAATCAGCCAAAATAAAAAAAATTAAAGTTAGGAGGGATTGCTAATCTTAGTTTTCAGCTGTTTCAATTCTCTTACAGCATTCCCAACTGCTGTCTAAGGGGTGAATGTCTAGCAAGATCTAGTGATATGATCCTAGTGAGGATCATGTAAAAATTCGGATCTATTTGGTCTTAAATTGGACATCATTCTTGGTTTGCATCATCTAGTGTGTGTTCACAATATACATGCCCCTCAATAAAAGCTAATCTTTGAATTGAATATGGAGCTACACAAAATAATGTCTCCCATATCAAATGACAGAGAACAACATGTGAAGCAGTACTATCTTGCTCACCTAATAGAACAATTTGCAATATCATGCTTATATGATTTGATACAATAAATTGCATGAGATTTGAGTATGTAAATTATATAATGGTTCTAAATCAATCATCCTAATTGTGCTTGCTCTTCTTACTCAAACAAGGTTTGCAACAGAAGTTGTTGTCTCAACAATACTAAATTATCTAGGTTAATATATAAAACATTATGGTACAATTTGTGCTTAAAAATTATAACATCTGACATTGTAAAAGTAATATAACCCTTTGTCTTATTGTAGGCACGTGTGAACATATGAGATGTATAGCTAAGTCGAAGTGTTAAACAAAATCCTCTCATTCATTAGTCAATACAATAACATATGGTGATTCTTTTAGAAGTAGATTTCTACAATGTATGAATGTGAAATTATAATAGACTAAGGAACATGATGGATGAGAGCATGACAAGTGGCAAAATGGACTAATTTTTATTAATTAGGTAATAGAATAGATTTAATTTAGCATTTCAAGACTAGAATGACCACTAAAACTCACCAGCTGCTTTTGGGTTTCTTCGTCTGCTTGGAGTATCTAGCGTCCACCCGATCGATATTTAGTTTGCCACTTGCTCAAGTCTCTTTCTGTTTTATTTCTGCTTATCAGGCTACACTGCTTAATCTTTGACTGGTGCCTATGATCAAGTCTATAGCTATATATTGAGAATCCAAAACGAAGGTACGTCCTTCAAATTTTCATATCTTCATGCATCATTTAAATTCCACTGATTATTTGTGCCTCTGTCCACATATACTATTTCTTTGTTTTTTTTTGTTTTTTTTTTTATGGGTATACTTCGTTTATGCTACTCTTTCTGTAAGTACATTCATGTTTATGTGGGTTCACAGAAAGATTTATTACAAAAAAATATTTCATATATGTTCTAGTACTTGCGATAAAGTTATATTTCAAGAAAACATTTTAACAGTTTAGATAAAAAAATATTATTATATTTTTTTAAAAAAAGTTATATTTTCATATTTGTGTAAGATACGGAACAGAGCATAGAAAACACCACAAGAAAAAAAAAATGACGTTGCATATCAAATTCTTTACATCAATTTTGTATTTTGGTTGTTTGGAAAATAAAAAATAGTTTGTGTTTTCAAATGTGTCTTTTTCTTGGTTTATTATCTAAAAATAAATTGTATAAAAATAATGTAAGATACTATGAAAAAAAAAAAAAAATACTTGAGTGTTATGTAGTTTCTTCTTCAATATTTGGATTTGAATCTTGTAAAACAGGGGATGCACTTTAGAGATTAAATTGATGGATTAATAATGTCGATGGAAAAATCGGAAGTGTTTTTTTCATTAAAAAAAAGGGGAAGTGTTTTCAGTTTTCACTAAATGTACCACTAAAATAGAACATATGTCAATGTCATATGTTTTCCTTCTAAAATAGTGCCTTTGTGATACAGTTAATGTCATTTTAATTCAACACATTGTGACCTTTGGAATAAGCTCAATTCAGGTTCTGGCATTGGCTTACATCTTGATCTTGGTGGATCTGGCTGGCATACATTGCTTTTTTCCGTCAACCTGCTATTCGATCGGTTTATTAATTGCGTTAATCTCCTTCATTCTTTTTTCTCCTCATCAGAGTACTACTGCTTAACTGGTGCCTACGTCCCATATAAAAATAAAGCAACAAAAGGTACGTTCTTCATATTTTCATAATTCCATGTATTTTTTATATATTTAACTTTTGTTGGAGCGTAATTCATATTTATTTCCATAATTTATATACAATATATAATAGAAACAAAGCAAAGGGCAACACAATATCATATAAAAAAAATTTACATTGTCAATCCAAGTATGACTTTAAGATAGTTATTGCGAGAAGTAAGCGTTTTTAATAAGGTGACAACTTGATTGGTTGTGAGTGTAAAAGAACTTTCATTGACAATAAATTACAATTAAATCCTTATTATAAAGGGTAATGCTATTAACAGTTTTACACTATAAGTTGTCTATCCACACTCCCTTTTGGCTAATCATATTTTTGTTTCAAAATTATTATTGGTTAACAAAGAGTGTGAACAGACAATTGAGATTGTCTCTCTTGCTCACATTATTTGATTTGTGTAAGTTTTGTAAATTCATTTCTTATTTTATTAATTGTTTGGCTACAGAGTATTAACTTTATTCTTTGGATAGTCTTATTTGTTTTATCATAGTCATTTTATACCAATTTTTCTATATATATCGAGATTGGTTTCTGCTTCCTAGTTCCTAGTAACTATTGAATTAGTTTCTTGTGTATGTTATTCTAAAAAATGTCCCGCACTGCTCACATTATTTGATTTATATGCAACTTTTGTACATTCTTTTCTTATTTTATTTTATTATATTCATTCATTTTATACAATTTTTCATATTGAGATTGGTTCTTATTGAAGGAAAATTTAACAAAACATAGATACAAATTACAACATGTTACATGATTGCATGTTGCATAAAAGAGAAGGTTTAGATTTGAATGTGTACCTAAGTTTCAGCTCAGCAATGAATCAAGTTTCCTAAACCCAGAGAACATCCTCCTGCTGCAAGTGAGAGTGAACTCCTCCCAACCTGATGAGTTTGTTTTTCTCATTCAGCATAGAATAAAACTGTTAATAGGGGGCAGTTTTATACTCATGAGTTTCTTTCAATCATATTATTTAAAATATTTTTCCTCAACAAATACTAATAGTGACAATAACATAATATTATTGTCTAGTAAGTGTGCATACACTGAAACAAGGCAGTGCTAACGCACTCAATAAAATATTTTTGAATGAGTAAATAAAATTACTCAAATCAAACCCCTTAAAAGTAAATTAAAATAAATATCCAGAATATTAATCAATCCAAATAATATATATATATATATATATATATATATATATATATGTTTATTGTTATTTAAAAACAGTAAAAATCGGGGTGTTACAGATATCTCCCCTTTTCCCATGGAACTTGCACTAGGGTTAAGATTCATGGTTTCTAAGGGCGGCAAATTCAATTTTGAATTGCCAATGATCAACAATGTGAATACCCGAGCCTTGTCCCCTCTTGAAAATTTACTCGATTTTTTTCTCCTCATTTCCCATGTAATTTATCCATTTCTAAAAAAATCTATTTATCTATTATATTATTATTCCTCTTCTCTCTTGAAAATTTATTTGATTTATTTATTTTATTTCAACGGTGCAAGTTAACCATTTTTAGAAAATATATTAATATATCATATAATTTTCTTCTTCTCTCTTGAAAATCTATTTATTTTTTTCCTCTTTTCTGTGCAAGTTAACCATTTTTAGAAAATATATTTATCTATCATATTTTTTTTATTCTGTCTTGAAAATATATTTGAGTTAATTCTCCTCTTTTCCTCGTGTAAGTAAACCATTTTTAGAAAAAATGTATTTTCTATCATATTATAACTTTTCTTCTATCGTAAAAATATATTTAATTTATTTATTCTCTTTTCCCGGTTCAAGCTAAACATTTTTAGAAAATATATTTATCTATCATATTTTTTCTTCTTCTTTGAAAATCTATTTGATTTATTTCTCCTCTTTTCTCATGCAAGTTAACCATCTTTAAAATATATATTTATCGATCATATTATTTTTTCTTCTCTCTTGAAAATACGTTATAGTTAATTCTCATATTTTTCCAGTGTAAGTGAACTGTTTTTAGAAAATATATTTATCTGTCATATTATTATTATTATTATTATTATTAGTATTATTATTATTATTATTATTATTATTATTTTCTTCTATCTTTAAAATGTATTTTAATTCTTTCTTCTCTTTTCTTATGCAAGTTAACATTTTTTTTAGAAAATATATTTATGTATCATGTTAGTTTTGTCTTCTCTCTGGAAAATCTAACGATTTATTTATCTATCATACTATTTTTATGAAAACTTACTTGTGCCAGGATTATACATTAAATGTATATCATTGATTAATCTCTTTTCTATATAATTAATTATTTAAACACTAATTCTAAACATTTCCTAATGATCTTGGAAGTCATATGAGAACTATAATAATAATAATAATAATAATAATAATAATAATAATAATAATAATAATAATACTATTAATAATATATGATGTATATATTTTTTGAATTAATGCGATCCCTATTTTTTTTTAAAATGATTTACTTATGAATTATTTGTTATTTGAAATTTATTAATTGATTACTTTCCCTGTATAAGCTGTGATTTTTTTTTTTTGGATCAATATAAGATGTGATATTTTAAGTATGAAACAATTTGATTTTCAATATTAAATGAATTAAATGATGTTTTGCTGAGAGGTTAACACATGGAATAGAATTCAATGAGATTATTCCTAAATGTATGTAGTATAGATAGATAGATTTTTTGAATTAATGCGATCCCTATTTTTTAAAAATGATTTACTTATGAATTATTTGTTATTTGAAATTTATTAATTGATTACCTTCCCTGTATAAGCTGTGATATTTTTTTGGATCAATATAAGATGTGATATTTTAAGTATGAAACAATTTGATTTTCAATATTAAATGAATTAAATGATGTTTTATGGAGAGGTTGACACATGGAATAGCATTCAATGAGATTATTCCTAAATATATATAGTATATAGATATATAGATATAGATTCCTAAATGTATATAATATAGATTTCCGTACGTCCACCTCACTTCACATAGCATAGCACACTTCAATTAATATATGTTCGTTAATGAATGATTACTAGTAGAAATGGTATGTATAGATCATGTAAAAAGAGATAAGTATAAAAAATGTTATATAAAAATTATACGGATCAACAACAAATCATATAGTGTCTTGCAAAATTCATACTCTTTTGTTTTGGAACATGTGGAACGCATACACTCTTACAAACAAATCAATGAAAATAGTAGACACCATGCTTAGGAGGATGAGTTTTATGTGAATATATACAAGAAACTAAGCGAGTAGGAGACAGTTCAAAAGGAACTAGACACTTCGGATTTTAAGTTTTGGAGCACCGGTAAAGTAAAATCGAGAAATCGGATAGCTATAATTGTAGAGAAGCATTGGAAGAAGGATGTTTTAGATGTAAAAAGGCTAAGATATAGGATCATAGCTCAACATTTGTAATGGAATGTGACACTTTTAATTTGATGAATGCTTGTGCACCTCGAGTAGGATTAGTAGAGTACCATAAGAAAAAAATTTGGGAGGATTTGGAAGGTTTAGTGCTGTGATGTGAGGTGGCATGCTCTCAAATCGGTTTTTTTTAAGGAAATCGGATAGAAAGCTTTGTTCAGATTAGAAAGTCATACTTAGAGAGAGCTTGTTGTTTACCCAGCATAAATTCTTGGAATGGATGTATGAGTTCAGAAGAGATTAAATAGAAAAGGATAGGATAGGGTTTCAAGGATTTAGTGGTGGTAATTGTAGGGTAAAAAATAAAGGAGCATCCGGTGAAAAGTTTTGGAGGAGGGGTTTGGGAGGCAGAAGAAAGTGTTTATGATATATGAGATGAGATAGCTAGAGGGAATAGGAAGATAGAAAAAGAGACACTTGATGAATTTAGAGGCTTTGGATAGGAGAAGTACTTTAGTGAATTAACGAGATTATGAGGATTAAGAAAATGTCAGACAAATGGAATTTAGTCCCTATTTATTAGAAAAGGGAGACATATAAAATTATGCAAATTATAGAAGGGTTAAGCTCATGAGCCATAGTGTGAAGCTATGAGAGAGGGTAATTAAGCAGAGAATAAGACAAGACATTCACATTACGAATAATCATCTTGTCTTTTATTAGAGAGGTCGACCATGGAAGCAATATATATACTTGATGGACTAAAAACATATTTAACCCAAGTTTCTAATTAATAATTTTCAATTGGGTTCCTATTATAAAGTGAAATAATTGTTAGTGAACTGTTGAATTGAATGAAATATTATGGATTCCTTCCTAGTTGTACACTTATATCAACCATTACCCAATTTTTTCATTTCTCCTAAGTAATGTACATTGATTTGGATGGGAGTTAACTGTTACCTAGACAATGACATGGCATAGATGGTTGATATGAGTTTCCTACTAGGATGGAATCAGTGATATTTTGTCCAGTTTAATAGTTCACTAACAGATTTTCTACTTTAGGGACCTAATTGAAATTTTAATTTAAGTTTAGGGATCCTATTAGAAATATTTTCAGTTTAGGGATTTACTTGAAAATTCTCAAATATTTAAGGGACCAACTGAATAATTAAACCTAAATTAAACTAAACAAAGGCATTATGTTAACCCACTTATATTATATGGATACTCCTCACTTATTTTAGTATTTTATATATGTCAGTTTTTTTTTTTTTTTTTTTTTTGCTTGCATTGGAGTTCTCTTTGGTCTTGGTCTTAGTTTTTCTTTCAAGAGTTAAGTGAGCACTACAATAATGATAGGCTTTAGTTTAATACTAATTCTTGAGCCAAAGTCTTCAATTATTAGACTTGGGCATTCATCCATTTATATTATCCTCACTTTTCTGGTCCTTCTTCATGTCAAACTTCTATACTTCAATTTCTAGCTAACAACCTCTTTTGTAATTAGGGATGTGAATAGACCAAACGAGATATTAAGAACAAGTTAGGACTAATTCGATTATTTATCAAACAAACTGGTATTAGGCTTCTAGATCAACGTATTTTGATATATATATATATATATATATATAAAATAGGGACGGACCTAGAAATTTTGACTAAAGGGGGGCAAGATCATATATTATAAATTTTATACAAAAAAATATAAATGTATAAGCGATAAAATAATGATGCCATTATCATTAAGGTAGGAATTTGAGATTACAAACACTATATCATTTTATACCCTTAAAATTGAAGACACTTTAACTTCTAAAAATTATAATTGCTCTCTATGTGGCTTCATACTTTGAGATTATTGTCTATTTTTTCATTTTCAACACTATAAAAAATATTTCTATATGTATATGACCAAATTGTACTAAAAAATTAAAAAATATTACATAAAGTATGGTTGCAGAACAATGAGGACATCATTTTTAGTGTTATTTAGAATAAGGTTGTAGAATAATGGGGGCAATATAATTTTTTTAGTGGGGGAAATTTTTTTATCTAATATACTTAACATAAATAAATAAAAATAATTAGTGGGGGCAGCTGCCCCCAAAATGCTCTACCTAGGTCCGTCCCTAATATATATATATATAAGGTTTGAGCTTTTGAAGTGACAAAGATCATAAAGTAATGAGAAAGAATGGAGGAGAACCACACAAAATATTTATTTTGGTTGAATTCGACCAATAAAGCGAGCCTGTATTTTATTTATTCTTTGGTATTAAAATATATAATTAAGAATTTGTAATACGTATGTAATTTATTAATTATATTTTAGCATGATATATTTATTTTATAAAATAAAAAACATGACAATTCTATTAAAGGTTATCCTTAATATGAAAACTTTTGGTTTAAATTAGAAAACTTTCATGATATATATGAAAACTTTCATGCAATATTCTCCTTTAAATAGGCTTTTGGTTTAAGTTAGACTTTTATGTTTATAAAAACAAGTTAGGTTGAGGAAAAAGAAAACTTATGATAAATAATAGACTAATTAAACTCAAGTCAACATTTCCGTAAACATGCTTAGAATTATTTGGACAAAGCTTAGTCTATTTTCACCTCTTTTATAAGGGGCTAAATCAAGTTTGATTTTGATCAATTACAATGAGGGATTTAAATTGTAAAAATAACTATACGAGAGACTAAATTTTCATCAATGAAGAGATTTTGATCTATTAATTAAAATTAGATCATCAATTTTCATGGCTTAATTTAAAGTATAATTGTTTGATATGTTTCCATTTCAGAAAGCAGAAGAAAGTGCAGAAAGCAAAAGATGGCCGTGGAAATTGTTAGATCAATTGTCTTTCAGATTGCTCGATGCGGAGTTGGAGCTGTTTGGTCTGAGCTTGGTTATATAATCTTCTACAGGAGCAACGTTGACAACCTCAGTGTCCAGCTTCAAACTTTGGAGGCAGCAAAACGACCTTTACAACAACGTATTGATGCTGCTGAGCAGAATGGCGAAAAGATTTTTGCCAATATCCAAAACTGTTTGGCAAAAGCTGGTGTGACTATTGCTAAGACAAATGATTTTCTAGAGAATGAAGGGCATGCAAGAGTTGAGTGTCTCAATGCAAACCTGTGGACAATGCATCAGCAAAGCAGGAAAGCCATAGAGATGGCCAAGGAAATATCTGAAATGATAACACAAGTGAATGAGGCCATGAAGATGGATAATATATCTTACCTGCCTCGTTTACTTGTGGCAATCTCTCCATCTGCCAGAGGTTACAAGGCCTTGGACTCAAGAGCATCAATCCTGAGTGACATTATGCATGCATTAAAGGATCCTAACAATTACAAGATTGGATTGTATGGGATGGGTGGTGTTGGTAAGTCCACACTGGTCAAAGAACTAATTTGGAAAGCTGAGCAAGATGCATCGTTTGATAAGGTGGTTGTAGCTGCTATAAGCATTTCTCCAGATGTGAAGAATATTCAAGGTCAACTGGCTGATGGGTTGGGTCTGAAATTTCAAGAGGAAACAGAAGATGGAAGAGCACGTCGGTTACGTGATAGAATAAGAAATGTGAACAATATTCTTGTTATACTTGATGATATTTGGAAAAGGCTTGATCTAACAGATATTGGGATTCCTTATGGTGATGAACACAAAGGATGCAAGTTAATGCTAACATCCAGATATCTTAATGTGTTGAGTTGTGAGATGGATACTGATAAAGATTTTAAACTTGAACTGTTAACTAAAGAGGAGAGTTGGATCTTGTTTCATAAGACAGCTGGTGATGTCGTTGATGATTACAATATAAAGTCTACTGCTCTGGAAGTAGCTCACAGTTGTGCTGGTTTGCCCCTTTCCATTGTTACAGTGGCAACTGCATTGAAGAAGAAGAACAACATATCAATCTGGGAGGATGCATTAAAGAAGCTGACTACTTTCGACCATGAAGGATTGAAGTCTCGAGTATACCCTGCTATAGAGCTAAGTTACGATCATCTAGAAAGTGAAGAACTGAAATCATTCTTCTTGTTTATTGCTTCATTGGCAAATGGTCTGGCTCTCAAAGATTTGTTGATTATAATTTGGGGCTTGGGTTTGTTTAAAAATGTGAAAAGCTTGGCAGACACAAGAAAAAGAGCTTACACATTGATAACAGATCTTAGGGCCTCGTGTTTGTTACTTGAAGGAGAAAGAGACTATATAGAAATGCATGACTTGGTTCACGAAGTAGCTTCCTCAATTGCATCCAAGGTTCAACCCTTCTTTTGTATGCCACATAATGCTGAATTGTTGGAATGGCCAAAGAAAGATATCCTTCAAAAGTGTCATTCTATTTTTCTCCCTTGGTGTTATTTCCAAGAACTGCCTGAGAGCTTGGACTGCCCAGAGTTGAAATTCCTTTGTCTTAATAGTCAAGATAATTTTTTGAAAGTCCCAGATGACTTTTTGGTTAAAATGAGAGAACTTCGGGTTTTGGATCTTGGAGGGTTCAATTGTTGTCCGTCCCCACCTTCATCTCTGGATCACTTGGCAAACCTCCGAGCATTATATTTATATAAATGCATGTTGGAGGACATAACTATAGTTACAAAACTCACAAATTTAGAAATTCTTTCCCTTAGAAAATCTGAGATTAAAGAGCTTCCTATAGGACTAGCACAACTAACTCACCTACGGTTACTAGATTTGAGCCATTCTTCAAGGCTGACAATAATTCCGGCTAATCTTATATCAAGCTTAACATCCTTGGAAGAGCTCGACATGGAGAACTGTTTTATCCAATGGGAAGCTGAGGGGAGGAGAAACCAAAGCAATAATGCAAGTTTAGGTGAGATGAGGCATTTGGATCATCTTACAACTTTGAATTTGCAGGTTCAACATGCTTCCATTTTGCCACGAGACTTGACAATATTTGGGAAGCTTGAGAGATACAACATTTCAATTGGTTATGGGTGGAAAAGACCTTCATCAAGGGCTAGGTCCTATGAATCGTCAAGAACACTTATGCTCAATTCGGTTACACTTGCAAATATTCATTTGGATTATGGGGTTAAATTATTGCTCAACAGAGTTGAGGAATTGTACTTAGCCAAGTTAAGGGGGGTTAGGAATGTGCTTTACCAATTGAATGGAGAAGGATTTCCACAATTGAAGCTCCTTGATATCCAAGACAATGATGAAATACAGTACATCATTGACTCAACAGAGTGGGTCAATTCAAATACTGCCTTCCCCAACATGGAGTCTTTGATTCTTCACAATCTAACAAACATGAAAAATATAATTCATGACCTACTTCCGGTACAATTCTTTACAAAACTTAAGGTTATAAAGGTCAAAGGTTGTCATATGCTGGAAAATTTGTTTTGGCATTCAATAGTTAGAAACTTATCTCAACTTGTTGAAGCTGACATATCTCAATGCAATTCTATTACTGGCATCATTGTTGATCAAGAAAATCACGACATCAACAAAATTGAAGAGTTGAAGTTCCCCAAATTGAGTTCTCTTACACTAGATTGCTTACCGATGCTTGTTAGTTTTTCTTGCAAGCCACTACCATCTAGTATGAAATCCAGAACTTATGATATCAAGTATAAAGATGACTCAAATATTCCAGTTGCACTATTTGACGAAAAGGTACACACATGACCTATTATCATTACTTCATTACTTTAATATATTTTGAAGAATTTAAATTATGAAATTATAAAGTGTTCTCTTAACCTATGTTGTTCTACTCTATTATAGTGCTCTTGAACTGCATATCCTTGAATTTCAACTTGTGTTTATAAGAACTTGCCCTTGATGCTTGTCTTTTAACTTGGAGTGACTAGGGTGTAAGTAAAGCACTTGCTTAACCTTACATTAAAAATCTTCAGATTTGATTTGAAGGCTTTAACCATCCCATATCTGTTTCTTCTTCATCCCATTTTGCCCTTGAATTGAAATGAATGACTTGCTGACAAGATTGTTTACTTTTGCCAATAGATTGAATTTTCTAACTTGGAGAGCTTGAAAATTTCTTCTATCAACACGAGAAAGATATGGGTTGATCAATTATCAACACATTTTTGCATCCAAAATTTGAAAAGTTTGACCATAGATGGCTGTGACAGATTAGAATATTTATTCCCATCCTCGGTTGCTAGAGAGCTTGTAAACCTTCAACATCTCAAGATAATTAGATGTGGACTGTTGAAAGAGATATTTGAGCTAGAAGAAAAGATGGACAACTACCATTCTGATACAAAAGCACTTTCAAGTAAAGAGGTAAGTAATATGATTTTGGATCTTTTACAATAAGTTACTTGTATTTAACTCTTGATTGTTAAATTTGTTGCCTATGCATTCTATTAAAAATCTAAATTAACCTCTCATACAATTTTGTAGGCTACATTCCCTAGCCTGGAAAATTTGATAATCTCACACATGGATGGCTTGAAGTCAATATGGAACAATAAACTAACTCCAAATTCCTTTTGCAAGTTGGTTAATATGGAAATCTCATTCTGCAAAATGTTGACAAATATATTTCCATGTTATGTGCTAAACAACTTACATAATATAGAGAAATTGCTTGTAACTGATTGTCCTGCATTAGAAGTTGTATTTGATATCCAAGGTCAAAACCTAAGGGATGCTGCTAGTCAAGACATACTAGTAACTCAATTGAAAACTCTTACCTTGAAATGTTTGCCAATGCTAAAACACATATGGAGTAAAGATCCTCATGGAGGCATCAACATTCAAAACCTGTGCACAGTTGAAGTTTCTAGATGTGAGAGCCTAAATCATGTTTTCCCACTAAATGTGACTAAGCAGCTTTTGCAACTCCAAGTGCTTAAAATAATGAATTGTGAGATAAAAAATGTGGTCGCAAAGGATGAAATAGAAGCGACAGTTCCAAGATTTGTTTTCCCGCAATTAACATTATTGAA
Source organism: Echinosophora koreensis (assembly GCA_035048595.1). NCBI lineage: Eukaryota > Viridiplantae > Streptophyta > Magnoliopsida > Fabales > Fabaceae > Echinosophora > Echinosophora koreensis. The sequence goes on from JAPCYP010000170.1 coordinate 61,905, forward strand.
ATTTTGGTGCTTGCCAAAACTAGAAAGCTGGTATCCTGGAATTCATACATTGGATTGTCCAAAGTTAAGGGAGTTAGATGTTTATGATTGTGATAAGCTACAAGTGTTCACCTTGAAGTCTCAAAACAGCCAAGAAGATGTCTCGCTTCATAGACAACCTCTATTCTTATTTGATAAGGTACACTTCAATTACATTCAATGCTGTGTTGCCAATTTAAATGTTCTAAGGTAAAAACGGAGATACAGAATTAAAAACCTAAAGTTGCTTTTACATTTAGTCATATGTCTTAATCTATACATTTATCCTATTGCTACTGCAGGTTCTCAGCGTAGAGGAATTGTCTTTAAGCAGTGAAAACGTTACAGCAATCTGCAATGGTGATGTTGATTTTCATACAATTGGACAATATTCCAGTCGTTCACTTCACTTGCAATGCTTTCATGATGAGTCAGACCAAGTTCCTTGGGCTTTACTTGAAAGATTCACCAATCTTGAGATTCTTTCATTGATATGCAGTTCGTTCATCCAAATTTTCCCTGGTGAGCAAATTGAGACAATTATAAAGTTGAGAAAGCTGAGGCTTGAAACTTTACGAAAACTTGAGTATTTATGTCAAGACAATACTCAGATACAACCACTTCTTCAAAATCTAGAAGAGTTGACTGTAGTTGCTTGTCACGAGTTGAAGAATATAGTTCCGTCATCAATGCTATTTGGGAATCTGGATACTTTAATCGTGAGGAACTGTTCAGGATTAACAAATATCACAACGTTGTCAATAGCTCGTAATTTCACTCAACTTAAAAAATTGGTCATAGAGTCTTGTGAAATAATAGAGGAAATTATGGCCAACGAAGAAGGTGATATGGGCGAGGTTGCTTTCATGAAATTGGAGAGATTGGAATTGCTATGTTTACCAAAGTTGAAATGCTTTTGCAATGGAAATCAAAGCCTCAAGTTTCCATTATTGACAATATTATTTGTGATAGAATGCCCCATGATGGAGACTTTCTCTCATGCAAGTTTAAGCACACCAAGCCTCAGGGCAGTACATGTGACGTGGGAAGGAGATGTATGGTGTTGGGAGGGTGATGTTAATGATACAATTAAAAAACTATTTAATGAAATGGTAATGTCCATAGTTCATTCATGATCTACAATTTTCTTTTTGCTTCTTTTCTTGTTTATATTATTGTGCCTGAAGTTCTCTGTCACTTTTGGGTATCCAGAATTCCACAGAAGATTGATTTTGTTCCCAAACTTGGTTCTGCTGCCTCTTGAAATATTTGAGCCCTTGGAATGATACTCACTTCCGCAAAACTAGCTAGTTCGATGCAGCTGTCTTTTTTTAATATGAAACAAGGATTAGATGGTGAGACAATTAAAGCAGTTACATCTACTTTCAACTCCAAATACAAAGATGTTGTTTGCAACTTGTCCAGGTAGTTTTAATTATTTCCCCCTCTTATTTATGGGTTTTGTTAGTGTGGGCCTTTAAACATATGTTAATTATTACAAATAATATTTATTATCCATCTTAAATGAATAAAAAAAGAAAAATACTAGTATTAACTACTTTTTAGAATTTCAAGACTTTAAATTTCTATACTTCTCATTTAATAATTTCTGTTTTTAAAGCCTTAAAGCACATGCTGACAAAACCATCTTTGTCCTTTTCCTTCTGTATAACATCTCCGAGATTTAATGTGTTTTAAATTGGTATATGCAACTTTGTGTGTATTTCCCTTGAATGGACAAAGTGCTGATTGAGCTTACCACAAAGCATCCATAAACTTTGAACCTTGAAGAAGGAAACCGAAGATATTGAAGATATTTTGATATGTTTGAAGAATATAGCCCGAATTCTAAAAATTCTTGCTGCATTGGATGAAATAAAGTCAATGATGTATGAGTTTACTTACTGCTTATTGTGGCACTTACACAATTCTTGTTAAACTCTGTGCTGATGTTTTGGATTTTGAACTTGGAAGGTATGTTGATGGATGGACTGTCAAGTTTGGAATTGTAAAAGGTGCTGTGGTTGGTGAGGCTCTTGTTGATTCCTACATGTGAAGCTGCAATTCTTTAGATGTGGAGTTATTGGTGATACAAAATTGGTTTTCAAAAAGATGCAAATACCAGATGAGTTTTCTTGGACTACTGCCATATCTGGATGCAGTGAATCAGGGCACTTTGTAGAGGCTCTGGGGTTCTTCCGCGATATGCTTCGATTTTCAAATCCTAGTCAATTCACTTTAACTTGATGTAGGAAATCGAATCCATTCTTATATCATGAAAGTAGGATTTAAATGATATTAATTTGTTGATAGATCCCTGATTAACATGTATGCAGCATTTAAACACAAAACTTTTATTGTTTTCATGGTATTCTTGTCCATGAAAGAGCAAAATCTTATCTCTTGGAGTGTCATGTTAACTCCATGGGTCCAAAATGGTAATCATGAAGAAGCTCTTAAGCATTTTTGAAGAATTCCAAACTGTTCCTATTTTTCAGGTTGACAAGTTTATCTTATCCACCTGTGTCGTAGCTGCTGCTGGCTTAGCAGCATTGGACACGGGCAAATCTTTCCATTCTTCAGTTATCAAACTTGGCTTTGAATTGATGTTCATGTGGCTTCTTCCATAACAGACATGTGTGGTAAATGTGCAAACATTAAAGATGCCTGCAAGTTTTTTAATGCTATCAGTGACCATAATTTAGTGTCTTGGACTGCTATGATATATGGATATGCTCATCATGGGCTTGGAAAGAAGCTATTGACCTGTTGACAAGCCTAAAGAATTTGGGTTGGAACCTGAGGGTCACCTTCACTGGGGTTTTAGCTGCATCTAATATTGCTGGACTTGTGAAGGAAGGCTGGGAACAGTCTGAGTACATGAAAAGTAAATGCAACAGTGAAGTAACTATCAATCATTATGCCTGCATGGTTGATCTTTTTGGTTGATCAGCAAAATTGGAAGAAGCAGAGGATTTTATAAAGGAAACTCCATTTCATTCAAAATATCTTCTTTGGAAGACTTGACTTATTCTAAAGAAGGAAACATAATTTCAAAGATTCTTGCTTATATAGATCTGAATGAGCCCTAAACCTATGTTCTACTGTCAAACATTTATGCATTAATTTCAATTTGGAAGAAAAAAATGCATAGAGTTGAGAAGCAAAATGATAGAAGGTAGTTTTAATACTCAATATGGTAGTAGTTGGGTTCAGTTGGCAAGTTAGAATTACTGAGCTCTCTAAATTTTATGCATCTCAACAAATATCAAAGGCATCTTAATCTGTTGATTACTAAGCTTTAATGTTCTGTATGCACTGGCAAAACTGATTGTTTGAAAAAGTGGTTTTATGGACAACCATGTATATATGAGAAGAGTTGCTTTATTTTAAAGAATATTACTTAAAATATTCATAGCACTGCTGAATGGAATTGACCAGAAGTTTTTTCCACAGTATATAGAAGAATTTTTTCCTTTTTGGTTACTTTTATAAAGCATCATTCTCCCAAATAACATGAATGCTTGCTTAGCATGGTATAGATGATGTACACAATGGGAATGCTTCCTCCTCCATTCCACTACCTACTTCTTTCCAAGTTCAACGTGTCAACACTTATGATGATGTTTTCACCACACCACAGTTCTATCTCCTGCTATATTAAACATCAGATATAATAGAAGAAGATAATGATGCGTAACTCTTGAAGTCATTCTCTCCAAGTTGATTTGATGGTCTTGAATGCTTCTTGGAAGACCTTGAATGTCTTTGATTGTAGGATAGGATCTTCCTCTCCTACTTTCTCAAGTTTGATGGAATAGATTGTAATAACATAAAGTTATTTTCCATATGTCCCAAGACATATATCTATAGAGAAAGTGGAGAGGGGACCTACCCTTTAACGAGGGCTATAATGGTTCATAAACTCATCCTTTCATAAAGTCATTATGCTTCAAACCATACTTTTCTATCAAGAGTTGTAATAGTTCCACTCATCGAGGTTCCATTCAACTATAGGCTACACTACTCAAGTATATTTACCATGTGATTTCCAATATCCATTAATCACATAATGAATATTCCAAGACATATCAAGATATCATTTCAACCAATATTTTATTAAATCAATGGAAGACCAATACTTAGAAAACACAATTTTCTAACATTCTCCCACTTGGGCAACATTGATTTATAAATCAAAACAAAACAAAATAAAATAAGATTTTAAAAACAAAAATGTTTGAAAAAAAAAAAACCAAAAAACCCATTGGTTGAATAATTGTGGCCACTTTCATACCTTAACTGTAATCACAAATAATCATGACCAATGCCGACCAACAAAATTCATCAATTAGAGTTATAGGTGATAAATAAACAATCAAGAGTTTATGTCACCCATAACCACATAACTAACAACTCATGTTGTCTTGATCACCAAATAAATGTCTAGTGTAATGCACATCGTAGTATAGTTTGTAATCCAATCTGGTCTGATTCCATTCGAATCATATAAGGGAAAGTGTGAAAATAAACCAATGCCAATTACATAAATCTCTCCACCAGCATGAAGAAGCTTTCAGGTATCTGAACGAAGACATGAACAGGGAGAGAGGTTACCATTACCCCTTCAACGGGTATTCTAGCAGGCTAAGAGAGTTTCAACGGGATCCGTCTGGTTGGAAGAAGGGCTTTAATGGCCATCTAGTTGGGACAACATCTTATTTCTTCACTAACTTCCCAGAAAAATATGGAGTAAAGGAACTTTGGGAGGTCTTCCTCAGGTGGGGCAGTGTTCGTGAAGTGGAAATTCCAAACAAAAGAGACAAATGGGGGAAAAGGTTTGGCTTTGTGAGATTTAAGGATGTGCAAGATGTCAAAGGTCTGGAAAGGAGGCTGAATACTATAAGGATAGACAGTTATCGTATCAGGGTGAATGAGCCAAGGTTCCAAAAAAGTGCGCGTGTAGATGACTTTCGAAAGAATAATTTGGGGACCTATAAAGTATTCAATCCTGTAATGAGGGTGGATCCAGGAAAATCATACTATAAGGTGGCTTCTGATATCCATGTTCGAAAGGGGCACGTGAGTCACGCAGCTAAACCTCATGGCCGGTCAAATTTTAATAAAAAACCAGAGGCAGATTGGAGAGGTATCTCATTTATGATCTCGGACAAGGAGATGAGTTGGCTGAATGGGTCGTACGTTGGGCGACTGTATAGCATTGAATATGTCTTTGGAATACAAGACAACCTACACAGGGAAGGCATCTTCTCTATTAAGGCTACTCCGATGGGTGGTTTGTCTGTTCTTTTGTCACCAGAGGGCGAAGTTAATCTGGATATGGTGCTTCGGGAAGAGTCTGCGTCTCTCTCTAAGTGGTTTGAGGATATTTCGCTGTGGGACCCTAGTGCCCAGGTTAGTGAAAGGCTGGTATGGCTGAACGTTATGGCTGTGCCTGCCCATGCTTGGAGGGAGGACGTTTTCAAAACAATTGTTCAGATGGTGGGTAAGTTTGGTCTGCTAGCAGTGGAAACTAAAGAGAAGAAAAGGCTGGATGTGGCATGAGTGCTCATTACAACAATGGTCATGGAGATTATTAGTAGCTCAGTTCGGATTCAGATAAATGGGAAGCTCTTTGATGTCAGTGTAATGGAAGATAGTCATCTGGATGCAGCGAGAATTTTTCGATCTATAAAGGAGGGGAGAAGTGCTGCAATCAGCTCCTCTGACGGAAGCGATTCGATCATAGACAGCATACTTGATATTCCGGACACGGTGGTTTCCGGGGAGGCTTGCCCGGAAAATCTACAGATGGTGGTGGGTCAGGTTTCAAATTCAAATCACCTTTGGGGTCCTTACCCAGAGGTCTGTCCGGGTGGTGCGCTCGAGGATGGAGGTAGTACACTGTTTGCTATAGATATTGACCTTGGGGAGCAGTTGGTCAGGGAGGGGAAGCTCTTAGATCAAGGTGAATGTCAGGAAAAGTCTACCAGTGTTTGTGATCTAGTAGGGAATGGGGGATGCCTCATTGGAGGCATTGGTTTTCGCACAGAAAGAGACGTTCAAGGTAATGAAAAGGTGGTTATGGTTGGGCTGGGGCCGGGTGCTGAGAAGAAAAATCCCCCTAGTGGGCGGTCCCCGGTTTTACTGCCAGAAAAACCTGCTCATGTGGGCCGGACCTATAGCAAGTTTGGTGGCAAAAAAAGGGCACAGTCTTAGTAAGGGTGTCCAATGCATTTGGACCCTTAGATGAAATTCAGGAGTTGGGGTGTGTAGGGGCTCACGAGAAAAGGGGGGCTGCTGAGTATGAAAAAGGCAAGGGGCTTCCTCAGGGCAATATTAAACAGAGAGGCAGGAAAGTAAAGGAGGTGAGCAAAATTTACTCTGGCATTCTTGGGCCGGGGATTTTGAAATTTCCTAAATTACTTTCAAAATCGGGCCCTAAACAAAAGAGGACCTCTAGGAAAAGGAATGAAACGCACCGTTTCACTTAAAAAAAAAAAACGAAAATTCAAATCAAAAGGGGAGGGTCTGAGAAGCTTCCCGACCCCTCCCCTTCATTTTTCCCTTTCCCCTACTAAACCCCATTTCCTGCGCCCTCTTCTCCTACATCCTCTCTCATTTCACTATTGCTCCATTTTCTTCTACCTTTTTGCTTCATTTTCCTTCCAATCTCAAGCAACATTGTAAGTTTATTGTATAAATTTTTAAGCTCTACCTCTTTGATTTTTGGGAACTAAGTTGTGGTGATTTTTTTTGGGTTAGGGGTGGAGCTCTCTGGAGAAACTAAGGTACCCACCCCATGAAGTTGTGCATTTAGGCTCTCAAAGATCTGTCAGTTAGCACCTGTCTGCTTCGCTTGGAGTTGTTGGGAGTAGATTTGTTGTCTTCCCATATCTGTGAGTGGATGATAATCAGTGACATATTTTATATATTTTATACTCATTATTTTTAGTTAACTTGTTATGTTAAAATTACTTTTACTACTATATTTGGGGAAACATGCCTTTGGTGTTCATTTTAATCATTCCTAAATATTGTTAAGGTTGTGGTTTCTCATTAAATGATTTTGATGATACCTGAAAGTTGTAAAGAGCAATTATTTGATAGCAGTCAAACTTGAAATATGATAATGTGATTTTTTTTATTTTGGAAGAGCTGGATAAAGGAAATGATTTGAGAATTTTAATTTAATTTGGGGAATCCATGTTAGAATCCCGTAACCGTTAGCGGGGGTAACGGTCTAGGTGCACCTAGTTATATATATATTCCGGGAGGAGAGGGCTATCCGTTAGATGGAGCCGTCAGTGCACGGAAAGGGCTATCAACGAGATGGAGCCGCCCCCGATGAGATATGATTGATGTGACTTGAATGAGGAGAGGGCTATCCGTTAGATAGAGCCGCCCCTAGGGGAGAGGCCACCCTTAGGAGGAGAGGGCTATCAGCGAGATGGAGCCGCCTCTGATTTTTGGTTCTCTCATGTGTGACCCCACTGTGATTTAAAAATTTCTTTAAACTTGTGTTTTATTACTTTACTTATTCATTTATATTTTTTTTAACTCTTCAACTAGTTTTGGGTGTAAAGAAATGTTATTATTGGAACATGCTAAATTTGCAAGTTTGATGATTTTTATATAAATGCTTCATTGAGATTTTATTATGCATATCCTAGTACGCTACTAAGTTTGAAAGAATAATTATTCGTGCGTTAGTATGTTTCCCTTCTAGTTCATGGTGGTTGTTATGCCCTCACTGAGTCTGTGTGACTCACCCTTCTTATTTTTCCATACAGATTCCCAGGTAGCTAAGTAGAGGCTGTTGACAGCTTCAGAACATCCAGACAGTGTCATTTTTTGGTAGGCCACCTTTCTTTTTGTTGGAGGCCCTTGATGTATTTGACAGTTTACACTCTACAGCTATAGGGAACTAGTAATACATTCTTTTGAGCTGTATTAATGGTCTGAGATACCAAACGTGATGTATTTTGTATGACTGAACTTCTGAAATGAAAATATGAATATTTCAGCAGGTGTTTTTGTTTTGGGGATGTTGGAATTACAGAGGAGACTCTGTCAAAATTTTTGTAAAATTTTCTAGAGCTCTATCAAATATGTTCTAAATTAATAGGCTTGCAGGCTAGGATTGTAAGCCTGTGCGCCGGTCACGGCTTAGGTTTTGGGTCGTGACAAAGTTGGTATCAGAGCTTAGGTTGTAGGTCCTAGTAGCTGCAGACATGGGGTGATAACAGAGTCTTGCTAGTAATTTGTGTACCCGGGCACAACTTACTTGCAAGAAGCTATTAACACCCTATGATGGTTCAAACATCTCTTCCAAAGTATGATTTGAATTCTTATTTCCTTTTTGTTCCCTTGTCTTGTATTTGATTAACATTTATTTTTAGGTGAGGATGCCACCAAAGACTAGGATTCCTGTTAGAAGGGAAACTTCTGATGAGTCTACTGCCCAACCTCAAGACCCTCCTCAAAGGGGTCGTGGTCGCGGTCGAGGCCGCAATAGAGGTAGACGTGGAGGAGCTACTGGTGGACGTGGCTCGGGTGCTGGAGTGACTAATGTTGAGGTGCCTAGAGCAAGGCGAGGTAATCCAACGATGGCAGAGGTTGCAGCTGGCATACAGGGGTTACAACAGGTTGTGCAACAACTTGTTGGAATTGTTGCTGGGCAGCAGCAACAGGAAACTCAACAACAAGAAAACCTCGACCATCAACAAGAAGGTGCACAGGTAGAGCAACCGCCAGCAGCAATAGCTACAGGCATTGAGGTCACATTGGCAGAGTTTTTGAAGCTCAAGCCTCCTACTTTCTCTGCATCCAGTGTAAGTGAAGATCCACAGAAATTTGTTGATGGTTTGGAGAGGCTTTGGAGAGCTTTAGGTTGTTCAGAGACTAGAGCGGTGGAATTGGCATCATATCAGCTGGAGGGAGTGGCATATGATTGGTTTGACACGGTCTCACGTGGTAGACCAGTGGGTTCACCTCCGTTGGCATGGGGTGAATTTTCTCAGTTGTTCATGGCTCGTTTCCTTCCTGAGAGTGTCAGAGATGGATTAGCTTATGAGTTCGAACGGTTGGAGCAAACTGAGGGTATGTCAGTCTCAGAATACAGTGCTCATTTCACACAGCTTTCTAGGTATGCTCCCTATCCTATCACAGAGGAGGTGCGAGTTAAGAGGTTTACCCGAGGATTGAGGGAGTACTTATTCAGGTCAGTGGTTGGATCTAATTGTTCTACTTTTGCTGAGGTTTTAAGCTTGGCACTTCAGATTGAGCAGCGACAGAAAGAAAAGGGAAGTATTGTGCGAGACTCTCGTAAGAAACAGCGACTTGGAGGATCACAGAGTAGTCATCCTGGTGGTAGTAGTGGATTTATGCCCGATCATCAGGGGCAGCAGAGGGTAGTGACACAGAGGAGTGGTTCTAGTGTGCAGTCTTCTGGTTCAGTGCAGAGTCGTAGATCAGATAACGCTTTGGGATCATCACGATATGGTACTGCTCAGATGCGTTGTCATACTTGTGGGAGATTTCACTCTGGGGTTTGTTTTGGAGATAGAGTTTGCTATCATTGTGGTCAGGCGGGTCACATTAAGAAGGATTTTCCTGTAGCTACGACACAGCCATCATCTCGTCATGGATCAGTACCAGCAGGAGCAGCCTTAGCATCTTCTCAAGCTCCTACAGCACCAGCTAGACAGTTTGGGAGTTCTTTTGGCAGGGGTTCTGGAGTAGCACAATAGGGTGGTAGAGGATCCGGTGGCAGAGGTTAGGGACAGGCAGGAAGAGGGCAAGCTCGTGTTTTTGCTTTGACACGCCAGGATGCTCAGGCATCCAATGCAGTCGTTACAGGTATACTTTCTGTATGTTCCCAAGATGCTCATGTCTTATTTGATCCTGGAGCTACACACTCTTTTGTTTCCTTGTTGTTTGCTTCTCGGTTGGGTGTATGTTCTTCCCGTCTAGATGATACTTTGATTGTGGCTACACCTCTAGGAGAATTTTTGTTAACTGATACTGTATACCGTTCTTGTGAGGTATCTATAGAGGGCCGAGAATTTTGGGCAGATCTGATTGCTTTGGATATGATTGATTTTGATGTGATTTTGGGCATGGATTGGCTAGCTGCACATTATGCTATCTTGGACTGTTATAACAAGGTAGTAAAATTTGAATTACCAGGAGTATTAGCCTTTTCATTTCAGGGAGAGCGGACTTGGGTACCACATAATATAATCTCAGCTTTGGGAGCTAGCAGGTTACTAAGAAAAGGGTGTGAAGGATACTTAGCTTTTGTAAGAGATACACAAGCAGCTGAAGTGAAATTAGAAGAAATCCCGGTAGTGTGTGAATTCCCTGATGTTTTTCCTGAAGACCTTCCTGGTTTACCACCCGATAGGGAGATAGAGTTTTCTATAGACTTAATTCCTGGCACTCAACCAATCTCTATACCTCCTTATCGTATGGCTCCAGCAGAACTTAAGGAGTTGAGGGACCAGTTGCAAGATCTTCTTGATAAGGGTTTTATTCGCCCAAGTTCTTCTCCTTGGGGAGCACCAGTTTTGTTTGTAAAGAAGAAGGATGGATCTATGCGATTATGTGTGGACTATAGACAGATGAATAAAGTGACAGTGAAGAATAAATATCCCTTACCTCGGATAGATGAGTTGTTTGATCAGCTGCAGGGATCCCAATGTTTTTCTAAGATTGATTTACGATCTGGGTATCACCAGTTGAAGATTAAGAAGGAAGACATTCCAAAGACAGCTTTTCGGACTCGCTACGGGCACTATGAATTTTTGGTTATGTATTTTGGACTCACTAATGCCCCAGCAGCTTTTATGGATTTGATGAACCGGGTTTTTAAACCATTCTTGGATCATTTTGTGATTGTGTTTATTGACGATATTCTAGTTTATTCCAAGAGTAAAGAGGAGCATGAACAACACTTAAGGTTGGTTTTGCAAATCTTAAGGGAGAAGCAGTTATATGCTAAGTTCTCTAAATGTGAGTTTTGGTTGGATAGTGTGGCCTTCCTAGGGCATATTGTGTCCAAAGATGGGATAAGCGTTGATCCAGGAAAGGTGGAAGCAGTGCAAAATTGGCCTAGACCCACTACAGTGAAAGAGATTAGAAGTTTCCTTGGCTTGGCTGGTTATTATCGTCGTTTTGTGAAGGATTTCTCTAAACTCGCTTCTCCATTGACTAGGCTGACTCAGAAGAAAGTAGAGTTTCAGTGGAGTGATGCATGTGAGGAGAGTTTTCAGAAATTGAAGGATTGCTTGACTTCGGCACCGATTTTAGCTTTACCTTCGAGTGGTGGAGATTATGCAGTTTATTGTGATGCTTCTAGAGTGGGTCTTGGCTGTGTGCTTATGCAGCATGGCAAAGTCATTGCTTATGCATCTAGGCAACTCAAGAGGCATGAACAAAATTATCCCACACATGATTTAGAAATGGCAGCAGTAGTGTTTGCTTTGAAGATTTGGAGGCATTATCTTTATGGCGAGACTTGTGAGATTTATACTGATCACAAGAGCCTTAAATATATTTTCCAGCAGCGGGATTTGAATTTAAGACAAAGGAGGTGGATGGAGCTTCTGAAGGACTATAATTGTACAATCTTATATCATCCAGGCAGAGCGAATGTGGTTGCTGATGCTTTAAGTAGAAAGTCCATGGGTAGTCTTGCTCACATAGCAGAGGTAAAAAGGCCTATTGTTAAAGAATTCCAAGAATTGGTTGAAAGTGGCATACAATTTGAAATTACTCATCCGAGTTCATGGTTGGCTCATGTACAAATTCATTCTATGTTGGTTGATGACATTAAGAAAGCTCAAGGTCAGGACCCACAACTGGTGAAAATGGTAGAAAATGTTAAAAATGGTGGAGTTTCAGAGTTCTCAGTCGATTCTGAGGGTGTTCTGCGGCTTGGAGCTCGTTTATGTGTGCCTAATGTGGATGACTTAAGAAAGAAAATCTTAGAGGAAGCTCATCATTCTTCTTATACTATCCCCCCTGGTTCTAATAAGATGTATCAAGATTTACGAAAGTTTTATTGGTGGGAAGGAATGAAGAAAGATGTAGCGGAATTTGTTTCTAAGTGCTTAGTGTGTCAACAAGTGAAGGCTGAGCACCAAAAACCAGCAGGATTGCTGCAATCTATTGAGATACCTGAGTGGAAGTGGGAAGGTATTGCTATGGATTTTGTGACGGGGTTGCCTCGAACCTCAAAAGGTTATGACTCCGTGTGGGTGATTATAGATCGGTTAACTAAGTCTGCTCATTTCTTGCCTGTTAAAACCACTTACTCTGCAGCTCAATATGCTAAGCTTTATTTGGATAAGATTGTCTCCTTGCATGGTGTACCGGTGTCTATCATCTCGGATCGAGGGGCTCAGTTTACTGCTCATTTTTGGAAGTCCTTTCAAACTGCCTTGGGAACTCGTTTGAATCTTAGTACGGCTTTCCATCCTCAAACTGACGGCCAATCTGAGAGAACTATACAAATATTAGAAGATATGCTTCGTGCTTGTGTTCTAGATCTTGGTGGGGGTTGGGATCAATATTTGCCTTTGATGGAGTTTGCATACAATAACAGTTATCAGTCTAGTATTCAGATGGCACCATTTGAGGCTTTGTATGGTAGACGATGTAGATCGCCAATAGGTTGGTTTGAAGTTGGAGAAGCTAAGCTAGTGGGCCCAGAGCTAATTCAGGATGCACTTGAGAAGGTTAAATTGATCCGAGATCGTCTGGTTACAGCTCAAAGTAGACAAAAGTCTTATTCTGATCGAAGACGCCGCCCTCTAGAGTTTGCAGTCGGTGATCATGTGTTTTTACGTGTTTCCCCAATGAAGGGAGTGTTGAGGTTTGGCAAGAAGGGCAAGTTAAGTCCTAGATTCATTGGGCCATTTGAGATTTTGAATAAAGTTGGACCTGTAGCTTATCGTTTGGCTCTTCCTCCAGATCTATCAGGAGTTCACCCAGTTTTTCATATATCTATGCTTCGGAAATATTTATATGATCCTTCTCATATAATTCACCATGAAGATGTACAGTTAGATGAACATTTGTCTTACACAGAGCAGCCCGTGGCTATCATAGATAAGCGAGTGAAGCGATTACGCTCTAAGGATATTGCATCAGTAAAGGTTGTTTGGCGAGGGCCATCTGGTGAAGAAACGACTTGGGAACCCGAATCAATAATGCGTGAAAAGTATCCTCACTTGTTTGAAAACCAAGGTTAGTAACGACTTTAAAATAAAATAAAAAATAAAAAATTCGAGGACGAATTTTCTTAAGGGGGGAAGATTGAAACGCACCGTTTCACTTAAAAAAAAAAAAACGAAAATTCAAATCAAAAGGGGAGGGTCTGAGAAGCTTCCCGACCCCTCCCCTTCATTTTTCCCTTTCCCCTACTAAACCCCATTTCCTGCGCCCTCTTCTCCTACATCCTCTCTCATTTCACTATTGCTCCATTTTCTTCTACCTTTTTGCTTCATTTTCCTTCCAATCTCAAGCAACATTGTAAGTTTATTGTATAAATTTTTAAGCTCTACCTCTTTGATTTTTGGGAACTAAGTTGTGGTGATTTTTTTTGGGTTAGGGGTGTGGAGCTCTCTGGAGAAACTAAGGTACCCACCTCATGAAGTTGTGCATTTAGGCTCTCAAAGATCTGTCAGTTAGCACCTGTCTGCTTCGCTTGGAGTTGTTGGGAGTAGATTTGTTGTCTTCCCATATCTGTGAGTGGATGATAATCACTGTGACATATTTTAGATATTTTATACTCATTATTTTTAGTTAACTTGTTATGTTAAAATTACTTTTACTACTATATTTGGGGAAACATGCCTTTGGTGTTCATTTTAATCATTCCTAAATATTGTTAAGGTTGTGGTTTCTCATTAAATGATTTTGATGATACCTGAGAGTTGTAAAGAGCAATTATTTGATAGCAGTCAAACTTGAAATATGATAATGTGATTTTTTTTATTTTGGAAGAGCTGGATAAAGGAAATGATTTGAGAATTTTAATTTGGGGAATCCATGTTAGAATCCTGTAACCGTTAGCGGGGGTAACGGTCTAGGTGCACCTAGTTATATATATATTCCGGGAGGAGAGGGCTATCCGTTAGATGGAGCCGTCAGTGCACGGAAAGTGCTATCAACGAGATGGAGCTGCCCCCGATGAGATATGATTGATGTGACTTGAATGAGGAGAGGGCTATCCGTTAGATAGAGCCGCCCCTAGGGGAGAGGCCACCCTTAGGAGGAGAGGGCTATCAGCGAGATGGAGCCGCCTCTGATTTTTGGTTCTCTCATGTGTGACCCCACTGTGATTTAAAATTTTCTTTAAACTTGTGTTTTATTACTTTACTTATTCATTTATATTTTTTTTTAACTCTTCAACTAGTTTTGGGTGTAAAGAAATGTTATTATTGGAACATGCTAAATTTGCAAGTTTGATGATTTTTATATAAATGCTTCATTGAGATTTTATTATGCATATCCTAGTACGCTACTAAGTTTGAAAGAATAATTATTCGTGCGTTAGTATGTTTCCCTTCTAGTTCATGGTGGTTGTTATGCCCTCACTGAGTCTGTGTGACTCACCCTTCTTATTTTTCCATACAGATTCCCAGGTAGCTAAGTAAAGGCTGTTGACAGCTTCAGAACATCCAGACAGTGTCATTTTTTGGTAGGCCACCTTTCTTTTTGTTGGAGGCCCTTGATGTATTTGACAGTTTACACTCTACAGCTATAGGGAACTAGTAATACATTCTTTTGAGCTGTATTAATGGTCTGAGATACCAAACGTGATGTATTTTGTATGACTGAACTTCTGAAATGAAAATATGAATATTTCAGCAGGTGTTTTTGTTTTGGGGATGTTGGAATTACAGAGGAGACTCTGTCAAAATTTTTGTAAAATTTTCTAGAGCTCTATCAAATATGTTCTAAATTAATAGGCTTGCCAGGCTAGGATTGTAAGCCTGTGCGCCGGTCACGGCTTAGGTTTTGGGTCGTGACAAGGAAAGCTAAGGTATCGAAGAAGGGTAAGAGAACTATTTCCCCTACTATTGGTTCGTGTGTAGACGAGATCTCTTCAAGAAGCATAACTCTAGGAGGTTCTAAATTTCACTATGGTTCTCAGGGGGAAGTGGCGGGCGAGTCTATGGCCCAGGAACTTGCTGAAAATGCTCAGTGTGAGAGCCCAACTGATTTTATGTCAACTGGCCCGATTAATGACACTAGTTTGGGTGAGGGTTTTGTCCTGGGGCTTCGTTCTATCACCAATCTAGTTGTCCCAGAGTCTCCTTTGACCTTCGAAAGCTCCAACAACGTTCTCTCTCGTCGGGGCAGTTCTATTAATTGATTACCAGTCGTGGGGATGAGTTGGGAGCTGGCCTTGGTGTGATCGATCAAGGTGGCAGAGAGGGCTTGGGGAATAAGGCAGGTTCAGGTACATTCTCTTCTAGTCAGGATTTCTCAGATGATGTAATTAGGAGGTGCAATTCAAAAATTGTTAAAGGTGTTAGTGTGTCACAAGCAGAAAAAATTTGGGGGATTTGTAGTGATTTGGGGGTTACATATCTAGGTGATGAAAAGGATATGGTTAGAGCTGTGGAGGTTTTGGAGGAGAGGGATGCTGCGGCCAAAGTTGGTAAGGGGTTGAACACTGGTGGTTAATGAAGATTATATCTATCAACATCAGGGGCCTAGGAGGTAGGCTAAAGAGGGATAAAATCAGATCTCTCATTAAGGGGGGGAAAGCTGATTTTATGGCGATACAGGAGACAAAAATGGAATCTGTAGACAGAAGTCTATGTCAATATCTTTGGGGGGACCAAGATGTTGCTTGGGTCTGTTTGCCAGCTGAGGGAAGAGCAGGTGGACTACTCTGTTTGTGGTCTGCTTCTTTGTTCTCTTTACAGTTTCACTTCTCGGGGAAAGGTTTTTTAGCAGTTTGTGGGTTCTGGTTGGAAAAAAATATCTGTTGCACTATAGTGAATATTTATTCACCCTGTAACATCTTAGAAAAGCGGATCATGTGGGGCGATATTGTAATGTCAAAAAGGGGCTTCGGAGGGGAGTTCTGGTGTCTCACAGGTGACTTTAATTCTGTTAAAAATAGGACAGAAAGGAAGGGGCTTGGATTACAATCTCAAGATGCACAGAACCGGGAGTTTCAGTCCTTTATTAATGATTTGGAGCTTATTGACTTGCCGGTGCTTGGAAACAGATTTACCTGGTTCAAGCCTGATGGGTCTGCGATGAGTAGGTTGGATAGGTTCTTGGTTTCAGACGCTTGGGTCAATCTTTGGGGTTTAACTGCACAATGGGTGGCCTTGAGGGATGTCTTAGATCACTGTCCGATTGTGTTGTCAGGTTTCGCACAAAGATTGGGGACCGAAACCCTTCAGGTTCAATAACTGTTGGTTGGAGCATAATGAGTTTGCTGCGTTTGTGGAGCAAAGCTGGAGAGATACTACATTCGGTGGCTGGAGAGTCTACGCTTTCAAAGAAAAATTGAAAAGCTTAAAAGCAAAGTTGAAGATTTGGAACAAGGAGGTTTTTGGGGATTTGACCAAAAAATTGGATAATTTGGTTGCTGATTTGAACGCCTCTGATGAGTTGGCAAGTGGTAGAACTCTGTCTGAGGAGGAAGTGGTCAGAAGAGGGCAAATTACAACAGATCTCATGCATGTTTGGAAGCTTAAAAATAATCTTTTGCATCAAAAGTCAAGAATTAGGTGGCTTAGAGATGGGGATGCCAACACCTCATATTTTCATTCTTGTGTCAATTACAAGAGGAGGAAAAATTGTATCTCGGCTGTACAAGTGGGGGATATTTGGGTGGAAGGTGTTGAAAACATAAGACTTGAAATAAAAAAACTACTTTATGGGACTGTACTCTGATGATCAGAGGAATAGACCATCGCTGGATGGTGTGGATTTCAAGTGCCTCACGGTGGAAGATAACCTTCTCTTAACAGCTCCCTTCACCTTGGAGGAGATTGAGGAGGTAATGCGGAGTTGTGATGGGGATAAGAGCCCAGGGCCAGATGGGTTTAACTTCAGTTTTTTGAAGAAGTTTTGGGATTTATTCAAAGAGGAAATCCTACTTATGGTTCAAGAATTTGGCTGCAGGTCTGTTCTTCATAAGGCTATTAGCAGCTCCTTTATTGCCTTAATCCCGAAACGTGAAAATCCACAAAAAATCTCAGATTTCAGACCGATCTCTTTAATTGGTGCGATTCATAAATTGATCTCAAAGCTTCTTGCGGGGCGCCTAAAGAAGGTGATAGGATCCCTCATTTCTCCGACACAATCGGCCTTTATTGCAAATAGACAGATTCTGGATGGGGTATTAGCAATTAGTGAGATTGTTGATCTTGCAAAGAAGAGAGGGGATGACTGTTTTATTTTCAAGGTGGATTTTGAAAAGGCTTATGACTCGGTTAATTGGGGTTTTCTCAGATACATGCTAGCAAGGATGGGTTTTTGTGACAAGTGGTTGGATTGGATGACTTCTTGCGTGTTTAAAGGGGATGTCTCCATTCTTATTAATGGGAACCCTTCTGAGGAGGTGAGCTTACAGAAAGGACTTAGGCAAGGAGACCCTCTTGCACCATTTCTGTTCCTTATTGTAGCTGAAGGGCTGAGTGGTTTGGTGGAAAGAGCGGCTGAGTTGGGAAGATACTCTGGGTATAGTGTTCATGATTCTTATAGTGTTTCTCATATCCAATATGCAGATGATACACTTTTGATTGGTAATGCTTCTTTTGATAATCTTTGGATAATAAAGGCTGTTTTAAGGGGGTTTTGAACTGGCTTCGGGCTTAAAAGTAAATTTCCATAAAAGTTGTATTTATGGTTTGAATGTGGGAGACCAGTTCCTGGTGGCTGCAGCTAGTTTTCTATGTTGTAAAAGTGGTCGTTTACCTTTTACTTATCTTGGGCTTCCGATTGGAGTCAATCCAAGGAAATACTCCTCTTGGAAACCGGTGGTGGACATTGTGAGGAAGAGGCTATCTAGGTGGAAGGGGAGGTATCTCTCTTTGGGTGGAAGAATAGTCCTTATTAAATTAGTGTTATCAAGCTTACCGCTTTACTACTTATCCTTCTTTAGAACTCCAAAGAAGGTTCTTAGAATCCTAACTAGGATTCAAAGGTCTTTCCTCTAGGGCGGGTCCGAGAACTGCAGGAGAGTTTCATGGCTGAGTTGGCGAAAGGTGTGCTATAAAAAAGATCTAGGTGGTCTGGGGATAAAGGATCTGGGCATCTTCAATGTGAGTTACTTGGAAAGTGGCGTTGGAGGCTTTTGGTGGAGGATGGGGCCTGCTGGCAGCATATCATTCGGTGTAGGTATGGGGCTCCCATGAGAGCTATTGAGAGGGAAACCTGGTCATATAGGAACTCATCTCAATGGTGGAGGGACCTAATGGGGATTGAGTGTGGAAATTCTAGCAGTTTGAATTGGTTTTCGGAGGGGGTTAGGAGGAAAGTAGGCGATGGTGGGGGTACCTCATTCTGGAATGAAGTTTGGTTCGGATGTCAAAGTTTGAAGGATGCTTTTCCTAGGCTTTTTTCTCTGTCGGAGCAAAAAACAGGACCTAATCGTCGACATGGGTGGGTGGGATGGTGATGTTTGGAGATGGAGGTGAAAGTGGAGGAGGCAACTATTTGCTTGGGAGGAGGAGTTGTTAAAAAACTTCATTGACACTATGGTGGGAGTGTGTCTAAATAGAACAGTGGTAGATTCTTGGGTGTGGTTGGATAGTAATAATAAGGTGTTTACGGTTAAGAGCGCCTATGACCGAATTATGTCACAGCAGCAGTTTTCTCTTTCAAGTCCTCTTTTGGTGCAGGTCTTTAAGAATTTCTGGGTGTGCAGGGTCCCCTCAAAGGTTCTTGCTTTTTCTTGGCAGCTTGTGCATGATCGTTTGCCTACAAAATCAAATCTCCAACTAAGATCGATTATTTTGGATACTGCACAATCTAAGTGTGTCTTCTATGATTTAATTCATGAAACAGCAAGTCATCTTTTCCTTGCCTGCTCCTTTTCAGCTCAGGTCTGGTCCTCCATCTTCATTTGGTTAGGACTCCCCTCTATTTTGCATACTGATATCATTCAACATTACATTTCCTTTAGAGGTTTGTTTAGAGCAAAAACTAGCAAGAAGTTCTGGCAGGTTTGTTGGCATGCGACAATGTGGTCTCTTTGGTTGTTGAGGAATGAAGTTATTTTTAAGAATGGAAAGGTGGACTTTATGGTTTTATTGGAATTGATTAAATCCCGGTCTTGGCTTTGGTTCTCCTATAATAATGGAAGTCTTAACTACTGCTATTCAGACTGGTGCATTGCACCTACTGCTTGTATGGCCTGATGGGGCTCAGCTACTATATATGCCTGGACAGTCTTATTACTGCTGTTTGGTTTTTGTCTGCTGTGTGGGAGTGTCTTCTGTCCGTTGCAGTTGGTTTTTGTTGTGGTCTTTGGGGATTCCTGGTCTCTGCTTTTTGGGTTATTTCTCTGCTCATTTGGCTTGTGATGCAGCTTGGTTGTCTCTCAAAGATTTTTTAGTTACTGCTACGACTTAACTTGAAAAGTTGGAGGGTGTGAAGCTATCATTAAGGATGATCCACGTTTATGTTAGGTTTTTGGCCTTTTGGGTCTTTGCCTAGATGCCGCATTTTCTGTCTCTGCAGCCTACTGTTTTAAGTCTTTACGCTGAATCAAGGTGGACTAGAATCTCAGCGGAAGGTCATTAATTTGGAAAGGACTCGGGTGGTGGAGGTTGCTGTTTTTTCTTGAATAACCACCCACCTTTTTGTTGATTTTATATTTCTTGTTCTCTGTTAGGTCTGCAACTCTTTTTAGTTGGGTGCTCTTCTATTTTGGTCTGGTTTGGGCCTCTAAGTGGGTAGTGCTAGTTAGATTCTCAACCTTGTTGCATGTCTTTTTGTCTCTCTTAGGTTGAATTTTTACCTTGCATTATTCTGGTACATGATTCTACTGTATACATATACAGGTCTTTGAGTACACCTAGTACTCCTATCAATACATTTGATTTATCAAAAAAAAAAAAAGTTTGTAATCTATTTAGGATTTTTCTATCATGTGCAACTTTGCATAGGTTAAGAAACCCAAAAGTAGCAATTATTTATTGGAAATTTAAGTATTTCAGTTTTAAAAGTATAAAATACACAGTTTCCTATGTAAAATTACTCTTTTAAGATCCTTAACATGTACAAAATTGCACAGGTTAGATAAACCCATCTATTTATACTACCGTGAACATATCCTCATTATGTTTTCCCAATAAAGTATAACCAATCCGATGAAGGAGATCCATGCTTCACATGAAATACAATTCTTATAAAAGTAATCATCTTTCCCAAGAAAGATCAATGTTTCCCTAGAAAACATTATCAACCTCCCCAAGGAGATTGCAAACATGATTCATATGAAGCACAGTTTCCACAAGGGAAATCAAAGACGAACATCTAAAAAATAAATACAATGATAAATAACGTAATAAATATGATTACAACAGCAATGGCAAAAGAAAAATGAGCATAATTTTATTAATGTAATAATTTATAAGTTTAATACACTAGTGCAAAAAAACCTTTCTACAACGGTTGAAAAAGGCTTTCTACATCGGTTGACCAACCGTTGTAGATACGCTCGATATAGAAAGTAGGGACTTTCTACAACGGTTGTCCAACCGTTGTAGAAAGTACCTTTCTACATCGATTGGAAGATACAACCGTAGTAAAAAGTGTGATTCTACGTCTAATGTGTGGACTCTGGCGGACTTTCTATATCAGTTGTGTTGACCAACCGATGGAGAAAGTTAACTTTCTACATCGGTTTTGTTGACCAACCGATGTAGAAAGTACTCTTAATGCATCACTGGTGGACTTTCTACATCGGTTAAGGACTCAACCGATGTAGAAAGTCATTTTTTTAATAAATAAAAAAAAAAACCACGTTTGTTTCTTCCCTCTCTTCCTTTCCTTGTTTTTATTTAGTTTTCAGTACACATCAACAGAATCAACAACACAGAATCAAAAAAAACTCAACAATTAACATTAACATTAACATCCATAAATATATAATTCAATATATATATAATCAACCCCCACTAATCAAATACATCAAAAGATTTTTCAATTCCCATGTTTTCAACATGTTTTGCGGACACAATATGCCTAAGCCCCTTAGTAAGTCGATCCGCAACCATTTCTTCAATGGACACATGCTCAAACCTCAATTTCTTTGTTCTCTGCCATCTCTCTCACAACTAAGAATTTAACCCTTATTTGTTACAAGCAGAAGTAGTTATGTTATTCTTGGTGAAGAAGATAACAGAACTATTATCACAATATATATTCAATGGCCTCGAAATTGAGTCAACTATACCTAGAGCAGAAACAAAATTCTTTAACCACATTGCATGGGTTGGAGCACCATATAATGCAACAAATTCTGCATGCCTGCATTGTGGACGAGGCAGTTAAAATAATCTAGCTAGTAAAAAAATAAATTAATTAATATAGTTATTAATGGATAAAATTATTAGAAAATTATAGCAAATACTTAGATATAAAACTGAAAAATTATAGTAATTATTATGTTGACTATAAATTTTTTTGGTGCATAAGATGGAAAAGACAACAACAGAAAACTATGAGTCTTAGTTATAAGCACATCCTGGAGCAACAAAGAACCTAAACCGCACGAAGGTTCCTGTCATAGTTTGCAGTTGCTGCATGAGCAGACACTGAGCTCAGCAAGGAAATCGGCACAGGCATGGTAGGCATGTTAAATCTTAACAGTCCACGATCTATGGAATAATGGAGAGGTTGAAGGACTTGCGAAACAACGGGAGCATGAGCATGATACTGAGGGCGTAACTATTTGCTGAAGGAGATTAACCACATCTAGAGAGTAAGACTCACAGATCATTGACTATAATTTTTTTTTTTTTTTTTGGTGAAAACTATAAATTTATTTTAAAGTGACATAAAAAGTAAAACAACTAGGGTGGCTTCTACCATGAGGGAACAAACAAGTCCCTCATGGTGACGGATCAAAAATGACCTATTATAGTAAGTTATTTTGGGGGTATATTTATAAATTTAACTTTTATATGGGTTGACCTTTGAAATTTGTTATTTGCATCAAAGTCCCTATTCCTTTTCCTGCCTTATTTGCAGCATAGTGCCTATCTCCTTAAGCTCTGATTTCCTTCCATCATATTTCTCACTGTCACCGCCATCGTAAAGAATCTTAGGCTTTGTTTGTGAGTTTGGAAGGAAAGGAAAGGGAGGAGATCAAAGGGGAAGGAAAGGAGAGGGAGGGGAGGGGAATGAGAGTATTATCCATCACCTTGTTTGTGAGTGCATATATATTGTATGAGGGGAAGTAAATGGAGGGTTTATAATCTACTTTTACAATTTTACCTTTATTTTAGAAAATTAACATAATTAGTACTATTTTTTAAATAATATTGATGCACTTTCCAAAACAAAAAAAATTAATACAAAAAAGAATTATTCATTTTCCTCTAAAAATTGGGATAAACCCCCCAAAAAACCCCAAAATTGGGGTAAACCAAAAAATTGAGATGAGGAGGGGTTTGGGGGGTTTTCTAGAATCCTCAAAAACTTCCCCTCCAATTTTTTACACTCACAAACAAGGGAGAGGTTCTCATAAACCTTCCCCTTCCCTTACTTCCCCTCCTAAACAAGACTCACAAACAAAGCCTTAGGGTCTGTTTGGGAGTTTGGAGGGGAAGGAAAGTGAGGGGATCAAAGGGGAAGGAAATGGGAGGGGAAGGAGAGTATTATCCCTCCCCTTGTTTGTGAGTGCATATTATACGAGGAAAAGTAAATAGAGGGTTTATAGCATACTTTTACAATTTTACCTTTATTTTAGAAAATTAACATAAGTAATATTTGTTAAATAATATTAATGCACCTTTAAAATAATACTAATGCAAAAAAGATTATTCATTTTCCTCTAAAAATTGGGGTAAACCCCCCAAAAAAACCCCAATTTGGGGTAAACCAAAAAATTGAGGTGAGGAGAGGTTTAGGGGGTTTTCTAAAATCCTAAAAAACTTCCCCTCCAAACACTACAAGAATTCAAGCTATTTCCCAGGGCATTTTACCCAGGGCAAAAAAAACCCTAGGAAATTTTGACATTTCCCACGGTTGAAGCCCTCAGAAATTTCTCGGTGAGTTTCCCACGGGTTAGGCCCTGGGAAACCGTTCCTGCTCATTTTCCCACGGGTTGGGCCGTATGTAAAAAAAATCCGCTGTTTCCCACGGACTAGGCCCTGGGAAATTTCCCACGGGCTGGTCCCTGGGAAAGCACGCGGATGTTCCACGGATCTCAGTGGCGGAAGAGAAGGGATTTCCCACGGCCTTGCCGCCGTAAATCTAGAACCGCTGTTTCCCAGGGAAATAGCCTTGGGAAAATGTACAATACAAACCTTGTTTCCTTATTCTCCCTATTCACGCGCATCTTCTTCCTTGTGACAGAACGGCAGCTCCTTCGCACCTCCCAGCTGGTTCCTGTTCCGGCAGCGCCTTCCACCGTGCGGTAAGCATCTACGGTCAGTACCTCCATTCTTCTTTCCCTCTTTCTCTATTTTCCCTTCTTCTTTCCCTCTTTCTCTATTTTCCCTCTCTCATTACCGTTTCTTGCCACCGTGCACCTCCACAGAACCACCGTCTGCGGCAGCAGCAGCTAGTCTGACCGGCCACGCATCTCAGGTTAGAACCTCTTGCCACCGTGTTCTCATTTATGTATGACCTTCTTCATTGAAATTTTTTCCTCCATTATTCTTTCTGTTACAGCATTTACAATCCAAATCCAAGTTCATCCAAATTTTTTCGTCCATTATTATCTAGGGAATATAGGTTGAAAACAAACTTTAGCAAGTACATTCAACATTCAGATTGCAATTGATAGAAGAAGAAAACAAAATAAGGGTTGTAGTGGATAATTACCCATTTGCATTAGTGCTTGTGTTGCTATTCTAAGATTGCTGTATGTCTGTACTATCTACTTTAACAATTAATTGACTTATTAAACTATTAATTAAGGTGTTTTCAAAACAGAGCTATATTTTTTTTTTTTTTTTTTAAAAAAAGGTTTCCCAGGGTCTTTGACCCTGGGAAACATTTCCCAGGGGATTATTCCGTGGGAAATGTTTCCCAGGGATTATTCCGTGGGAAAATTTTCCCAGGGATTATTCCGTGGGAAATTTCCCAGGGGCGCGTCCGTGGGTAATTTCCCAGGGCTTGTCCTTGGGAACTGTTTCCGACGCCTCGAAAAGCGACGGATCTGGATCCGTGGGTCATCCGTGGCAAAAGTGTGTTTTCCCACGGATTTGTGTCGTTTCCCAGGGCCTTAGCCCCTGGGAAATAGCGTTTTTTCTTGTAGTGAAATTTTTGCACTCACAAACAAGGGAGAGGTTCTCATAAACATTCCATTTCCCTTACTTCCCCTCCTAAACAAGACTCGCAAATAGACCCTTAAGCTCCAGGAGAAGACAAACAATCCACACTGCCAATATGCACCACATCATGACCACGGGCAGGTTCACTCAATGCATAATTGCTAGTTAGAACATGTTCCCTTACATCTACCTCGAAGGAACAATCACTCTTCAAGATAATCCGAAACCATGTATAATGGCCAAGTGTTCATCCTCAAGGCCCTTCATCGAACCATCGTGAATCATTGAATCAAGGTCCTTTGCATATTAGATTCTTCCATATACAAACGAATCTCACCCAAAGCTTTCTACTTGTTAAGGAACCATAAAATCAAAATTAATTTGATAAATTTAAAGGACACAAATGTAGGGTTGTGCTTTTAGGGGAAAGAGAAGCAGGGTAGAAGAAACTCATATCAAGAATTGAACCTCGCAGATCTCCTGCTTTTGCCCCCAGATCAATGGCTCCATCCCGCCGTGGAAGCACTGTGTTTTGCATCAGAAGGGATAGGAGATCGAGGGAGAGAGAAAGTTGGGTGACATATGAGCTTTGTATCCATCGAGGATCAAGTTACAATTTATAATTTAATTAAATTAAATAGCATGGACTGTTAAACAATTATAAAGAAAACTTATGTTATCAGTAGGGATGTAAATTTTACTCTTACCCGCGGATATCCGTGGATAATGTCAGCAACGGGTAGGAAATGGATATCTTAATGAGCATCCATGGATAAATTAAATGGATATTTTCTCTACCCGCTTATTAATGAGGCGGGGACTGATATTGTAGTATCCCTACCCGCGAGTATCTGGTAAGGTGAAATCACTAAAATACCTTTACATATATACATCAAATGCCGTAATTTTTTCACTATCTTTATTTTATTTAGGAAATATATGGCAGTCACAGCTCCCAAACCTTATCATACCCAATCCCTATGGATCATTGTTACGTATTATTGCTTTTGTTCAACTATTGTGTTACGGATTAATGCTTATGGATTATAGCTTCTGGATTAATGCTTATGTGTGAATGATGTCAAGATAGGGGTGTTTGAATAAAAAATTTAGTCTAATATTCAATAATTTGTGGAGTTGTTAATATCCATGGATATCCATGGATACCGCAAATATATATAAATCTATTTAAAACCCGCAAGATGGATATCCACACGGATATGGGGCGGGGTCGGGTATGAAATTCATCCAATGGGGCGGGTAGGGGGGCTACTATCCGTACCCACCCCGCCCATTTACATCCCTAGTTATCAGGTTTAAGTAAATAATGTGAGCCATTCAATTATTTTAACAATAATAAATTTAAGGGCTCAATTTTGCTCCCTCGCCATGAGGGACTTACTTGCTCCCTCAGGGTAGAAGGCACCAAGTAGAGGTGATAAGAAATTAATGTCGAAAAATATATCACTTATTAATCTAAATTAATAATAAATAAATATTTTTAAAATATAAAAAATTGAAAACCTTAGGGTTTGTTTGAGAGTTGAGGATAAGAGAGGGTAAGGGTTTAAGGAGCAATGAAAGAGGAAAGGTATAAGGAAGGGAGGATAGCAACCAAAGTCCTCCTAGTTCCCTCAAATTTAGAGGTTTTGATTCTTTTGTTAAAAAAATGAAGTAACAATTTTGGAGGACATTAGAGGTTATCCTCCCTTACCCCTCCCTTTCCCTCTCTCTTCCTCCTCGGACCCTTTCCCCTCATCCCAAACAAACCCTTATTATATTGTTTGGTTGGAAGGGAATAGAGAGGAGAGGAGAGGAGATGAGAGTTTTTTTTTTTAAATCTTTTATGTTTGGTTCAATTTTTTTTTGGAGAGGAGTGGGGATTTAAAATATTTTAAATGTTTTAACTAAAAGTAATTTAGTTTTAGTTAAATAAAAAAAAAGTAAAAAGTAATTTAGTTTTAAAATTTCTCCCCTCCTGTTATGAACCAAATATGAATAGTGTTGTTTCCTCCCTCCCCATTAAAATATCTCCCTTCTCTTAATCAAACACACAGTCTAATTAAAATTTATCTCATTACCTCTATTTAAATCCCTCCCCTTCATTTTCCTCATTTCATTCGAAACAAACACACCTGACCTGAGTAACTAGGGTCTCGGACTACCGTCTCTTCCGGGTTTTGGTAAGGTTGATCACTTTACTGTGATCCATAGCTTCTCGGGTCACAAATCAGCATGTGCTTTGGGAGGGTAATGCCTACATTGTTCTATATTTAAATTCTGAATTAAATAAAAAAGTTTAAACTATCATTACATAAATTAAACCCTTAAATTTTTCCACAAAAAGTGGATCAGGAAACGTGTTGAAGTTTGAAAAGTTTTGTAACTTCAAAATTAGATCATCAGGATTACAGACTTGAATGAATGCTTTTCTTAATAAATCTACATTATTGGAGTAATATATTGAACGTGCAGCTAAATTGGTACTCCCTCCTGTGCATGTTATAAGCAAAAAAATCTCAAATCTTTTGGTTCAATATATAAGCAAATTTTGTTTTTCAATGATTCATTTAATGGACATTATTCTTAAAATACCCTTCATTTAATACAAATTTTGTTTTCCAATGAGTCATTCTATTCCCAACAACACAAGCAACTTCTTATTACCATAAAGGGTAATTTAGGTAAAAACCTAATTTTTTAACCAAATTAAATGAGATTAACTAGCCACCTTAATATGTGTGTTGCACTAATTTTTTGCTTATAATATGGACCGGAGGGAGTATGTATTGTTATTATAATGATTTTTTATACTGTCAATCAATCAAAAATCAATACATCATCTAAAATATTTGACTCATATCTCAACTATCTTAAAAATATATATATCATGATTTCTAATCGATAAACAATATAAAAAAGTTTATACTATCATTACATAATAATTAAACTCTTAAACTTTTCCAAAAAAAAGTGGATCAGGAAACGTGTAGAAGTTTGAAAAGTTTTGTAACTTCAAAATTAGATCATCAGGATTACAGACTTGAATGAATGGTTTTCTTAATAAATCCACATTATTGGAGTAATACATTGAACTTGCAGCTAAGCATATTATATTAACGATTTTTCTCACTCGTGTAACCTGGTATATATTAAGAAATCAAAAAGTGTAATGTTGAGTTAAAAGTTCAGCATTCAATTTTTTGAAAGTTTAAAAATTACTCTTTTTTTTTTAAATGGTCGCAAGTAAGCAATACAATATCTCTATTTTTTGATTTCGTAACAAAAAAAACAGTTATATTAATACGAGTATTTGAATATAAAACAACGGACAAGTTGATTTTTTTTATTATTGGAATAATAATATAATATTCAACTTGGATACCGTGCTCATCTCGTGGGCTGTACAGAACGTTAAAAATAGATCAATAGGGCTGTAGCCAAGTTGAATGCTTTTCTATCCAACAAAAAAAAAGAAAGTTGAATGCTTTTCTTAAACAATCACTACATTATTGGAGTAATAATACGCTAAACATGGAGGCTTGGAGCTAAGCTAATCACATGATATTGGAATTGTCAACTATACAAGTCATTTGACATTTTTTTATCTTATAATCTTAATCATTTAAATAAGATTTAATAATTAAGATCTATTATTCTCATTTCTCATAATAACTAAATATTTTTATCAAATTTGTTTTATACACACACATAATGATTTTGATCATTATATCTTATTTGAATAGTCAATATTAAAAGATAAATGCACATGATTTTTTAAGTAGTCATGTGACCATGCAGTCCACACCAAACAACTTATAATCTTAACCGTTAATAAACGGTTGTATGATGAATATTTATTATTTTCACATTCTTAAAATGAAAACTATTCTTATTATAGTTGCCTTATATATATGTGTGTGTGTTTCGCTCTCTCAAAAAACAATCTTTTGAATTAATAAATTATTAATTTATCAGTTAATCAATATATGACATATCTCTAAATTAATAAAATTTCATGAATTCAACGTTATTAGTTTATGTCATCATGATGTAATTGGTTGTTAGAGATGTGATTAAAAAGATTAACTAGGAGGAAAATTTGAACCATATATTGATCAGCAGACAAGTTGATGGCTTTTTTAAACAATTACTATATAATTGAAATATTTATGTTCAACTTGAGCCAATCACAGTATCACACAACGCTTAATTAAAGTTGGAAGACTATAAATGTCGAAGGTCAACTTTCTATTATTTTTAATTAAAGCCATTATCACTATAAACTCTCTCCTGCAGCATCTGATTTCTTCATCCATATCTTGCGGCGATATCTTCTTTTCCTCCATCTGATGTTCAGTTTGCAACTTGCTTGAGTCTCCTTTGGTTCTTTATTATGCTTGAACTCTATTGAGAATTCATATCGACAAGGAGCATAAGCAACAAAAGGTATGCCATTCAAATCAATGTTGTAAAAATCGAACCGGATATGAAACCGGCGAGATAACTGGATCATGGTTCAACCGGAACCGGATGATTAATAAATAAATTAATAAATAAATATAAAAAAGTTTGGTGAAGATTGGTTTAGTTCCAGATCTGGTTTGTGTTTATCCTCCCTTAATGCCTCCTGAAGGGGTGGTTCATTAATGGTTTTCATCTGTTGGCTATCATCTGAAAAAGTTTTTTTCTGTTTTGTTTACTCTTCTGCGAAGATATTCAAGTTTTCTCGCTTTTACTTTAGTTTTTGATGACATATGTCACATTCCATGAAATTTTGTTGGAAAGCTAAGTTCCACCTAACAAGAAAACTAGATTATTGGAACTAATGACGCTGAACATCAATGAGATCTAAACAATTACTCTACTACTAGTTTTAAAGAGATTTTAAGATAGAAATTGCCTGTTAGTACTAGATTATTTAAATAATGTATTCAGCTTGGAGCTAATCACGTGCTACACCTAACTAAGTTCTTAAATTAGCAGTTGAAGACTAGAATTACCACCATAAACTCTCCAGCTTTTGGATTTCTTTGTCTACTTGGAGTATCTGCCGTTAGTTGCTTCCTTCCGTCCACCAGATATTCAGTTTACTACTTGCTCGAGTCTCTTTCCTTCTTGATTCTGTTTATCAAACTACATGGCTTACTGCTTATGCTTTGACTGATGCCTAAGATTGAGAATTCATATTGACAAGCAGCAGAAACAACTACTAGAGGTACGTCCTTCAGATTTTAATACCTGCAAGCATCACTTGAATTGCACTGATTTGTGCTTCTGTCGTGTCCACATAGGGTGATAGCTACTATGTTTATCTTTATTAATATTATAGCACTCTTTGTTTTTTTAATTTTTTTAAATACTCAGTTTATATTACTTTTACTGTACAAATCTGCTGTTGATGTTTCATGTACCCACATAAAAATTTCTTTCATAGTATTTGTGAGAAAGTTATATTTCCAGAAAACATTTTTACCATTTGGTTAAAAAAAACGTAATTTTTTTTCTTTCATATTTACGTAATATATGATACGGAATAGAACATGTAAAAACAGAGGGACAAGAAGGAAAAAAAGAAAAAGAAAAAAGAAAAAAAAGAAACCCGCATATCAAAATCATTACATCAGATTTATATCCTGCTTGTTTGGAAAATAAAAAAGTAGAGATAGTATTTTTGAAATGTGTCCTTCTCTTATTTTATTATCTAAAAAAGTTTTGTGAAAATAATGGACAAGTATCATTATCCAAAAATAAATAAAAAATTTGAGAGCGTTATGTACTTTTTCCTTCAATATAAATATGGGCTTGAATCTTCTAAACTAAGGGGTTCACTTTAGGGTTGTCTAGTGGAGCAAGACACGGTTTTATATCTGACAAGTTGCAAATTCAAGTCCCCAACAGTCTATTTGGGGTGAGGTAAATGTAAATCCTTTTATAAGTTTATAAGTGCTCTTAGGTAAATGTAAATCACCTTGTGGCATTGTTTTATCAGTTTGATGCATGGATCTCGTTAGCGTCAATTGCTTCCTTCTGTCGACCTATTGTTTGGTTTAATACGTGCTTCAGTCTCCGTTATTCTACATTCTGTTTGTCAAACTGCTCTCTACTATCTTAATCGGTGTCTACCTCCAGTATAAAAGCAAAGCAACAAAAGGTACGTCCATCATATTTTTAAATCCTTATGTATTGTTATTTATTTAATTTGTTATGTGATGTAATTCATAATTTCATCTATAATATGATAGAAAGTAGAAAAAAAGAAAAGAAAGGGTAACACAATTCCGTTGCAAGTTTCTTAGCCTTCAACCAATTTTCCACCGCTTTTTTGCCCCTTCTTGCATTTGATCATGTTTCTTACATGGTATCAGAGCTTTAGTTAGAGCTTCAGTATGTTCAATATAACACCCCCTTGGACATTATATGACTAACTTATTTTCGTAAAAAATATTAAATAAAAAGAATGCTGGTTGCTTTTTGGAAAAATAAATTTAGGTACATACTTGTATTGCCAAAAAAAATGTGGGTCTAAATTTTTTTTTTTTTACGTAACGACTGCTTACAGACATCAAGGCAGAAAAAAAAAAAGAAATCATAATTCATACATCCAAAATAAATCTCCACAGCTGGTCATAATTTAAAATATCCATAAATAAAATTCATAATCATAACAGTAATCCAAGAAGAGACTCTCAGAGCCTTAATACGGATAATTATAAAATTTTTCCAAAATAAAGTTGACTCGATAAACTAAGCTGGTCGTACTATGAGACTCTTACTGGAAAAGACCCCCATGGTTATTCCAGTTACTCAACCTTCTTCCAAAGTTGGAACCAATAACTCCGAGTGGGGCAGAGAAACCCTCAACATCATTTGCAGTCACGTACCAAGGTATGATACAAGACCGCACAGATATATTGCAAATGTGAGATACCAATATATGAGTTTTATCATGATAACTACATGCGCGACACACAAACAACATCACAAACACAGGGATATAACACATAAATCTTCTAGATAAACACAATACTTTAAACAATGGGATCATACCCAACAGTCATCGCGATTTATAAAAAAAAAAACATGACACTTCAATATTCAGGCTCTAACTTTGATATCTAATCTCTGGAGATCCCAACTTCTTTTTGTTTGAGCAGATCAGGCTCTTTACATGACACATTGTCAACGAAAGAAACAATGGTCAACACAATACATGGCACATTGTCCAACTCAAGGCACAATTGTCAACTTTCAACTTTCCATGTTACATTGTCGGATAATCCACCTCAACCTCATGTGACCATTGCTCAAACAGCTATTGCAACTGTTCACACGATTACTCTGTGACAACCACTCAAACAGCTATTGCAGTTGTACACAGATACACTTCTTGTGTAATAACCACTCAAACAGCTATTGCAGCTATGCACAAGTATTATTCGACCTCGTATGATAGCCACTCAAACCAGCTATTGCAGCTAGTCATACGGCCCCTTGTGACAACTGTCCAACCATTGTTGTAGTCGTACACATGGTACATTGTCCATCAAGGTACAACGTTCAACTCAGGCACGTCTGCCAAATAATGCATGTAAAACTTTTGTTCACATCACTTTTCTTTTTCGTTCATTCTTCCGTTGTCGAGGCTCAAAGGCTCACGACCACGCTTAATTAAACATTAAGTCTTTTAACTCACAACTTTAACACGGGACACACAGTCCGAGTATTCATTCACGAAGCCCTAGACCGATGCACCAGTCTTAGGTTCGTAGATATGGGATACAAAGTTCACCACATCAATTACATGACAAACAGTCCACAACAACTTTTACAGGACACAAAGTCCACAACAACTAACACGGATACATGATCCACGTGTTAACAGGACACTAGAATCCCGACGTCTCAGTTACTAGGTTCACTTTTCTTCTTCGTTTTGTGAAACAACAAATACAAAAAAAACCTCTGAAACTTATCCAAGTTTGTCAGAATTATTTTCGCTGGGGAAAACTCCTTTGTAGAAAATATTTTTCGTTGAAAATCATTTATAAAACATTAAATCGCATAGAAATCCATTTTTTTCCCTCAAATCCATTTTCTTTTGGAAATTTCTTATTTTCCGAACAACATCAAATCCTCATAAAATCATTTCCAACCCATTTCTATCCGAAATAATAAAATTGTTCCTCATAGTTTTCGCCCGTGTTCAACGCTGAGCACGTCCGTGCTCAATGTGCTGACCGCGTCTCGTTGACGCTAAGTCGAGCACGACCATGCTCAAGGGTGAGCACAACCGTGCTCAGGTTCAGGTTATATAGTTGGCACAGAACCCGAGGGTTACGAGTTAACCCTACTTTTGTGAGTGCAGCAGCCATTGTTGCGCCCAGAACACATTCTTCCCCTATTCCCTCTTCTCCCAGTGTTATAGTCGAGTTTTGGAAGCCGGTTGGGAAGCTAGTTGGTCTGTGGCAGTCTATAGGTAATGGTTTCCTCTTCCCTATTGGTTTCCTTTTCGTTTTTATGATTTGGAAACTAATAAAGTTTGTGTTTTCGTTATCTAAGGCTTGGTTGAGGTTGAGCCTCCTTAAGAGGAGAAACCAGTTGCTGTTGGGTGTTTGAGAGAGCTACCTTCAATCCAGGTATGGGGAGAAGGGTAGTGTACTCATAGGCTTGGGGGTTAGAGTAAAGTAAAGGGGTTCCCATAACCCCGTTGATGTATGTCTGTTATATGCTTAAGTGCCTATGTTAATGATATGTTGTTTGATATGTTATATGTTCATGTTGATTAGTTGTTATTTGATGGACATGATGATTATGCTTCTGGTCGTCGAATATGAACATATGATATGTGTTATTATCCTTGATTTGTTGATGGTTATGATGGTTGATATGGTGTTATTGGGTTGATGCCAATGTTGAGTTGATGCTGATGTTAATGATGAGTTTTAATTCTTAAAACGTGTTAATAATTGACTTAGGATGATTAACTGATTAATCCCTAAAATTGGTTAAAAACTTGGTTACTGTTTTTGCTCAGAACAGTGCAGTCGCATGATGAGCACGACCGTGCTGAACATGGATATATATATATGATTTACTTTTATATATATATATATATATATATATAGTCGATGAATCGAAAAAGCACTCTATAAATTATTAATTTATGGATTTAATACCTCTATAAATTAATAAAATTACATGTTCCTAACATTATTAGTTTATATAGATTTTATTAATTGTATACCAAAGTAGTAAAAAGCACAATTAATAATCATTTGACTTTCTTTATTTTGTATGTTATTCTTAAAATTGTCTCTCACTGTTCACATTATTTGATTTATGTAACTTTTACATTGTTTTCTTCTTTTTTCTTTTTGATATTTGGTGACAAAATATTGACTTCATTTTTTGTATACTCTTATTTGTTTTATTATATTCATTTATACCAACTTTGTTTTATATAGGGATTGGTTCTTATCACCTCCCACTATAAATTTTTATGTGCAGCTATTGAATTTTTTTTATGTATGTTAGAGTACGTACTTTCCTTAAAATTATGTTAATGTGCCTTCTAAGTTTTTTTTTTGGGTACCGTTGTGCCTTTTATGTTATGCTAATATAACTAACAAACGATTTCAAAAAAAAAAAATGTAATGTAAAATTTCATATGCACGACCAAATTAATTTGTTAATATATCGGAAAATGAATATAATATTATTTTAACATGGTTGTCAAATTGAATTATTTCTATAGAATCTATACGTTTTTGTATGGAGCAGCTTAGACTTTTCATTCTCAACTTATAAAGGAACTTTCTCAAAGCAATGATTAATTAATGGTGATTTTTATATATGGACAAATTTCGGTACGTCCACCTCACTTCACATATATAGCGCACTGTATTCGTTATAAGTTGCGGTGGTCTTAGAAATCTGACTGAAGGAAATACTACAGAAACTGTTAATGAGGTTTGCTGGACTGCAAAAATCATGATCCCTTCCTTACTTTGGAAGCTTTAATTTGTTTCCCCCCCAAAGATAGCAAATTCCTTTCCTAGAATACAGAGGAAAACGCACTTCCAACTATAAGAACTTAGCGAGTGTCCCCAAGAGCCTTTAGCTTAGAAGAACTTAATTAGCACACCTTGGGTGCAAAAAAGGTGGAAAATCATAATAAGACCCATATAAACTTCGAGAAAGTCTTGTATGGATACAAACTCAACACCTTACTTTTGAGGACAATCAATAAAATAATGCAACACATTAAAATTTAAATTTAAATAAAACAAAAAACAGCTGCGACGACCCACTAAACCCAATCACCAAAGTACCAAACCCATCTCTGTTCTTATATTCGTCTCAACTCTCTCTTACTCATCCGTCAAAATCCAAACTCAACCATGGAAAAAAACTCGGGTAATTAGAGGCAAACCCAGACATGTTTACGCTTTGTTGGGTTATAAAATAAAATGTCAGAGAAACATCATATTTCATGCTTTGGTGAACTATAATTTCAAGATTCTCAAACTCCCTTTGTTTTTTCCCTTTATTCCCCTTATCCTAATGATGGAAAGTAATCAAACTATGCACCTTTTTTTATCGGCTAA
Source organism: Echinosophora koreensis (assembly GCA_035048595.1). Classification (NCBI taxonomy): domain Eukaryota; kingdom Viridiplantae; phylum Streptophyta; class Magnoliopsida; order Fabales; family Fabaceae; genus Echinosophora; species Echinosophora koreensis. Next base: position 97,027 of record JAPCYP010000170.1, read on the forward strand.
AAAACATCTAGTTTCTTTAATATATATATATATATATATATCCTTATATTCGACAAAAAATTCGGTAGCCATAAGGCTAACAATGGAGTTTGGACTGTTTGGTGGTTCTAGTACTGTATCATTTAAGATTTAAAATCATATATATTTAAAGGGTGAAGTCTACTATGCACCAAACATGAATGGGGTGTAAGTTACACCCCACTTTTTGACATGTAATCATAAGTCTCTAGGTTTCTATTACTGTTTTAATTAAAGTCCTTCAATTTTTTCTATTGGCAAAGTAGCCCCTGGTCCCATTTCTGACAAAACATAATTTATGTTGTCCGACTGTGTCCCATCCTGAGTGCATCGTTTCAAACAAGCAACATCGTTCTCCGGCGAGTGCACCCCTCCGTAGGTCTGTCGAGTTTGGTCGCTGTATCATATCTGTAGCCGACTACCAATGTATATACTCGTCTCTGGATCTGTACTCAACCCCCATTTCGTGTTTGTTCTTCTTCTTCGGCATCTGTTCGTGCTAATGTTGAAAGTCACGACCACCCATTGCAGCCCGATGTTGTAAGTCAGTGTTTCTTCCATTTTGCGACCACAATATTAGTGCAAGATACTTGGTTTCAGTTTTCATAAATGCCTACTTGTGGTTGAATATGTCCTTTCATTGCCAGCCTAAATAGATCAGCAAATCAAATTTCATTTTATAATAGTCAGATCAGCAAATCAAATTCAATTCCATGCTCCCAAAACCAGCGACATCAAACCTCTCAAAACCATGGCAGCAAGTCACTGTCGGGCTCTGCCGAGCAGTGATTCCTTGTCGAGTGACGCTGACGCTCCATCTCGCCACCACGATAGCGGCAGACCCTTCTCCTACAACAAAGAACCAAGCCACACCAGCGCCACTTTCGCATCATGCCACCACCGCTTTACGCCTTCATATCATATACCAAGAGACGAGCTTAGTAGCAGGGGGAGGGAGATAGGGGGGAGGGGGGGAGAGAGAGGGATGGATGAAAGTGGCGTTGAAGAGAAGGGGGCCTCGACAAGGTGTGGGACACTGGGACGAAACACATCTAAATCAGCAAAGTTGAAGTAGGGAGAAAGAGATGTGCATAGCTTGGGACACTTTACCTAGTCAACCGGTAACAGGTTGCAAGCAGCTACAACTTATCCTGATCTAACGGTCACAATCTGATCACACCTTGCAGAGCAACTTACACCCAATTTTAGGGGGTGCATTGAAGACGCCACCCATTTAAAGAATGGAAGTGTAAAAGTGAAACCAGAAGTGGATTTAGTGAATGTTTGGTTCCACGGTGGGACCAAACTCACTTTTGCAATGGTTTTGACCAATTTTTAAGATGTTTGGCTATTGGATGAAGAAACAATTTCAGATTCCAGAATCAATTCTACCAAAAGCAGCTTGGAGTAGCTTCTCCTTCTGGATTGAAAAAATACACTAAGTTTTGTATCAAACTTACTTTTAAAATAAAAACATCCAAACATAAATCACCTCACTTTAAACTCGATTATAGTTAAATCAATTCTACAAAATCAATTCTATTCAAATCACTTTGTCAAACACCCATCCAAACACACGCTTATATATGGAGGTAGCTCCTTTTGGCCGGCTTCTGCTACTAGAAAAATGATGGCCCGTCGCGTTACTTTCTCCAGATTTAGGTCTCTGTTTTACTTCGAAAAAGGAAAAAAGTTAACAATAAATTAGGACTGGGTTTTGATGGAGAAGAAAAGACTGAAACATGAATACTTGAATAGAAAGAGGTTTGGAACAGTGCATTAGGATCAGTGAATCCAGCTATTATTCACCTTATTTGTTTTATTTGTATTTTAATTTTAATTTTAATGTGTTGGCACTGTTTTATTGGATGTGCTCAAAAGTGAGGTGTTGGATTTGTGCCCATATAAGACTTTCTCATAACCTTCACTTCTTTTTTATGGAGTAAATAGCCAATTTAGTCCTGAAACTGTGACACCCTTCTTTTCCCGCATGTTAATATAAAACATTTACTTAAAAGAGGTAATATAAAAAAAACATGCCTTTATTTGAAATAAATAAAAACATGGATAAAAAGGTTTCACATCTCAACAAAAACAACGTGGAAATAACATAGTTTTAAAACAGTAAAACATAAACATGACAGATAAAGAAAAACCCAACCCCGATGTCACATACAGAGCTGGTATAACCAAAATCCAGATACATCACGGAAACAAACTGAAATAACTGAAAACAACTAACAACTATAGCTAAGCATCCTAACTAGAGTCGCGGCTCCTCAGAGTCACTCCTCCACTTGGTGCTCACCGTCCTCTGCATAAGGAAAATACATGCAACAACAGAAACAGGAAAATAGTGAGTAAGAAATCATGTAAACACAACGGCATGAGAATAGGGAATAAGATGAACATACATCATAGCATGGCATAACAATATAACAACATACAATATTTATACATCATCATATAATATCATAACAACATGTTAATCATCCAACATATGCTATGCAATACAATGCAACCCTACTCCACTACTCCATCAATGCATGTGGATCCAACTAACTCAGGAAGTCATCTTTGGAGTTACATATCCACATTGGCCATAAAAGCACCAACGCCGGCAGTCCACCAAACCATGGGTGAACCCCTTGGATAGCCGACGTACCATAACGGGGTACGCCACCTCGGGGGCGCACGGTTCACCAAACCATGGGTGAACCACCCGAGACTTGGGCCAGATCATCATAACAGGATGACCTCCCCTATGTTGAACATCCCCCACTAATCAACTTCAACGTATGAATGCATGAGCACAACAACTCACAAGTCAACCACCTCCTTTGCTTGGGCCAAAAAGCACCCAAGACTTATCACCAACATCAACATCAACACCTTAGACCCAAACCATGGGGTCAAGGCCCCCTTGGCCAAAAAGCACCAAGGTCCAACTTAACAACACCTCGACCAAAAAGCATCGAGGTTACTTTGGCCCAAAAGCACCAAAGCACAACAACGTGCGGTAACCCAAAGGGTACCGGCTTAACCATCTTATATCGTCTTTAAACATCTTAATTAATATAATTAAGTTATCTAATATTCATCATTTTATTGGTGCATTATCATAACGGTAACATCATCATCAACAACATATCCAATCAATGTGATCAACATAATCCATGTCATAACAACAACATACATAATCATGGGTATTCATACCAATTCAACCAAAACTCATGGCATAAGACAATTCAATAGGCATACCACATCATGAGCAACTCAATAATTATAACAAATAAACATACCAATTAATCCAATTAAATATATAAACAATTCAGTCATACAACCAGACAGATCATGGCATCAATAACATTATAACAACAATAAACGGGGCTATGGGAACCCCTCATCTTACGCTATTCCCTAGACTAGTGTATACACTATTCTTCTCCCATACCTGATATGCGGTTCACGTTTCAAAAGAAGAAAGAAGATCCACTAGGGTCCCGTCCCACTAACGCTTGTCTACGACCTCAAGAACGCCAAAGAGACACTTTGGTTCAACTCTAAGATCAAGAAATCAAAAGGAAGAGATCAAGAACTTGAAAGAAAGAACACAAGGGACAAGGTGCACGAATTTTACCTTTTCTAAAGTCCCAAACAGCAAGCACAACGAACTCCTATTCATAGCGATGTTCTCCTATCAAGAAGTAGTGAAGAACGGTGCAAGAACGGGTTCCCTAGAGAGAGTTTTAGGGAGAAAAACCATAAGGATTCAAAGAGAAAGGAGGGAGGCAGTTTTCTGAGTGTTGGGTTCGTGTAAACTAGGTTTAGGTCGAGTCTAATGGTATATATATGAGTTTGGGTCATAACGGGTTCCTATTTCAGCCCAAACTGTATACTGTTCGGTATTTTGACCATAACTTGAGCTACAAGTTTTCGATTGAGGCGTTCTAGGCGTCGTTAGAAATCTCAGAGAAATATCTACAAATTAATGTCTAATGATCGAATCCTAAATCATACTCTAAGATGGTCAAAAGTTTGATGGAAGTTTAGCGACAGATTTGGTAGTTATTCCTATATAGGATCCTTAGGAGATTATGATAAGATCTTAAGATATAAACAAAAAGATGGTGATCCTATATTGATAAGGAGTCAAATCTGAATGGTTGAGGGCTAAAATCTAAAAATAACACTATCTCTATTTAAATACTAAATCACATGATATCTTATCATATCATTCTTAATCGCTTATTATTAATAAAATCACATATTATGTATTAACATATAAAATCACATACAAAATCATATATCCATATAAGATCACACATTAAGGGACAAATCTCATATTAATGCAAATAATCATATATTAAAATACATATTATCATATTTAATAATACATACATACATACATACATATATATATATATATATATATATATATATATATATATATATATATAAAATACTACAACACTAATAACAATTACATTATCAACTATATAAATAACAATAGTAACTTCATTAATAATAATAATAATAATAATAATAACAATAATAATAATAATAACAACAACAACAACAACAATAACTAGGCATCCATAGTAACATAATCATTTATATGAAAATCGGGGTGTTACAATTCCACCCCCCTTATAAAAATTTCGTCCTCGAAATTTCTATCGCCTTGATTGGTTAAATTTCACCAACTAGGCACATAACCTCGGATCAAGTCCTCGGACTCGGAGGCTCCAACCAAACCAGAAGAACTACGGGTTCTTAACACTAAAGCATCATTATCTATAATTAATATAGATAATTAAAACAAAAACACACAGAAGACTCGCAACAGACTCATACCACGTCCGGACAGGGCCGAACTGCTCTGATACCACTAAATGTGACACCCTTCTTTCCCGCATGTTAATATAAAACATTTACTTAAAAGAGGTAATATAAAAAAAAACATGCCTTTATTTGAAATAAATAAAAACATGGATAAAAAGGTTTCACATCTCAACAAAAACAACGTGGAAATAACATAGTTTTAAAATAAAGAAAAACCCAACCCCGATGTCACATACAGAGCTGGTATAACCAAAATCCGGATACATCACGGAAACAAACTGAAATAACTGAAAACAACTAACAACTATAACTAAGCATCCTAACTAGAGTCGCGGCTCCTCAGAGTCACTCCTCCACTTGGTGCTCACCGTCCTCTGCATAAGGAAAATACATGCAACAACAGAAACAGGAAAATAGTGAGTAAGAAATCATGTAAACACAACGGCATGAGAATAGGGAATAAGATGAACATACATCATAGCATGGCATAACAATATAACAACATACAATATTTATACATCATCATATAATATCATAACAACATGTTAATCATCCAACATATGCTATGCAATACAATGCAACCCTACTCCACTACTCCATCAATGCATGTGGATCCAACTAACTCAGGAAGTCATCTTTGGAGTTACATATCCACATTGGCCATAAAAGCACCAACGCCGGCAGTCCACCAAACCATGGGTGAACCCCTTGGATAGCCGACGTACCATAACGGGGTACGCCACCTCGGGGGCGCACGGTTCACCAAACCATGGGTGAACCACCCGAGACTTGGGCCAGATCATCATAACAGGATGACCTCCCCTATGTTGAACATCCCCCACTAATCAACTTCAACGTATGAATGCATGAGCACAACAACTCACAAGTCAACCACCTCCTTTGCTTGGGCCAAAAAGCACCCAAGACTTATCACCAACATCAACATCAACACCTTAGACCCAAACCATGGGGTCAAGGCCCCCTTGGCCAAAAAGCACCAAGGTCCAACTTAACAACACCTCGACCAAAAAGCATCGAGGTTACTTTGGCCCAAAAGCACCAAAGCACAACAACGTGCGGTAACCCAAAGGGTACCGGCTTAACCATCTTATATCGTCTTTAAACATCTTAATTAATATAATTAAGTTATCTAATATTCATCATTTTATTGGTGCATTATCATAACGGTAACATCATCATCAACAACATATCCAATCAATGTGATCAACATAATCCATGTCATAACAACAACATACATAATCATGGGTATTCATACCAATTCAACCAAAACTCATGGCATAAGACAATTCAATAGGCATACCACATCATGAGCAACTCAACAATTATAACAAATAAACATACCAATTAATCCAATTAAATATATAAACAATTCAGTCATACAACCAGACAGATCATGGCATCAATAACATTATAACAACAATAAACGGGGCTATGGGAACCCCTCATCTTACGCTATTCCCTAGCCTAGTGTATATACTATTCTTCTCCCATACCTGATATGCGGTTCACGTTTCAAAAGAAGAAAGAAGATCCACTAGGGTCCCGTCCCACTAACGCTTGTCTACGACCTCAAGAACGCCAAAGAGACACTTTGGTTCAACTCTAAGATCAAGAAATCAAAAGGAAGAGATCAAGAACTTGAAAGAAAGAACACAAGGGACAAGGTGCACGAATTTTACCTTTTCTAAAGTCCCAAACAGCAAGCACAACAAACTCCTATTCATAGCGATGTTCTCCTATCAAGAAGCAGTGAAGAACGGTGCAAGAACGGGTTCCCTAGAGAGAGTTTTAGGGAGAAAAACCATAAGGATTCAAAGAGAAAGGAGGGAGGCAGTTTTCTGAGTGTTGGGTTCGTGTAAACTAGGTTTAGGTCGAGTCTAATGGTATATATATGAGTTTGGGTCATAACGGGTTCCTATTCAGCCCAAACTGTATACTGTTCGGTATTTTGACCATAACCTGAGCTACAAGTTTCCGATTGAGGCGTTCTAGGCGTCGTTAGAAATCTCAGATAAATATCTACAAATTAATGTCTAATGATCGAATCCTAAATCATACTCTAAGATGGTCAAAAGTTTGATGGAAGTTTAGCGACAGATTTGGTAGTTATTCCTAGATAGGATCCTTAGGAGATTATGATAAGATCTTAAGATATAAACAAAAAGGTGATGATCCTATATTGATAAGGAGTCAAATCTGAATGGTTGAGGGCTAAAATCTAAAAATAACACTATCTCTATTTAAATACTAAATCACATGATATCTTATCATATCATTCTTAATCGCTTATTATTAATAAAATCACATATTATGTATTAACATATAAAATCACATACAAAATCATATATCCATATAAGATCACACATTAAGGGACAAATCTCATATTAATGCAAATAATCATATATTAAAATACATATTATCATATTTAATAATACATACATACATACATACATACATACATACATACATACATACATACATACATACATACATACATACATACATACCTATATATATATATATATATAAAATACTACAACACTAATAACAATTACATTATCAACTATATAAATAACAATAGTAACTTCATTAATAATAATAATAATAATAATAACAACAACAACAACAACTAGGCATCCATAGTAACATAATCATTTATATGAAAATCGGGGTGTTACAGAAACTGTAAGGTCGTATCAACTTAGTCTCTGAAATTAACAAAATTCCAAAAAAGTCCCTGAAACTGTAAAACGTTAATCAAGTTAGTCCCTCCGTTAACCCCAGTTGATTGACACCAATAACGGCGCTGAGGTGGCACGTTAAGTGCCCATGTGGCTTCCATGTCATCCTTTCACGTCAGATGGTCACATTACACGCTAATTTCCGGGACCAGTTTGACACAAGAACCAAATTGACACTATTATATTTTGAAATACCCATGGCTCCCTTCTCTTCCCCACTCTCTCTGCTTCGTCTCTCTCTCTCTGTACTTCCTCTCTCTGCAACTGTAACCCCAACCTTCAATCATCCATATCAGTGATGTCGATGGGTGGTGGTTCACCATTTCCGTACTCAAAGGAACCCATGGAATTTCTAGGACTCCAAGGAACCTAGGGAGGGCCTTCTATGGGTGTCCCTTTCCAAAGGTAACATTCAATCCCAAATGCCCTTAGGGTTTGCGTTTTTTCTTTCATTTGCAAGGAGCATCCAACCTTATACCCCTAATTTCTTGTTGTCAAATTGTTGTTGCAGGATGATGGCAATTATGGCTATCTTGTATGGGTGGATGAGCTTCCTAAGATTTTCAAGGATCCTATTTTTGCCCACTGTTTCAGTTTATTAAATGGTAAGTTGATGTGATGAACCTAACACAAGACACAAAATGAATTAAAGCAACAAAAAGCATCCAAAAACATCCAAAGCAAAGAAAACATCCAAAATAAACATCCAAAATATCCAAAAGGATTGTCACAATGTGCTATTAACACAAAATGAAAGCACCTAAAATGTGCAAATACATCATTGTATCAAATTATCCACACTTTATCTTCTCTTCAAGGTTTTTTTGGACGCATCTGTGGCAGCCCTGGAGTTGGAATGAAAGACATGAACTGTGGCTGACCTCCCCTGGATCCAGTTGGTGGTGTTGGAAGTTGGACCATGATAGGTCGTGGAGCTGGAATTGGAGGTGGTGGAGGTGGAAGTGGAATTGGTGCCTCTGCTGATGATGAATTCGAAAAGATAATGTCAATTAGGTCCCTAAAGATATTCACTTAAAATCAGAAAAGTCCCTGACACTATTAAAATGAAATCAACTAAGTCCTTGCGATGGCCAACTTACCTCATGCACTATTGGCTGTGATGGTGGTGGATCTTGCACTTGTGGTGGTGCATTCACTTGTTGTTGTTGCTAAGCAAACACAATAAAAATGACTCATAATATGTTATGAACAACAATAATGCTCAAAATGAATAAGAATTAATGAACAATAAATAATTACCCCTATTATTGTATTGAGATTGCACTAGTTCACTAGTAGGAGCAGACTGTGAAAAGGATATCTAAGACATTGAATCCTCTTTTGATTTTTTAGTCTTAGGTCTTTGAGAGACTCTAGTGTTCATGCATCCTTTACTATTATGGCCCTCATGACCACATCTACAGCAACAGAAATTAGGGTATGACCTCTACGACTTGTGACCACTCACAGGTTTCTCATTTCCATCCTTCCTTCTCTATTTATTTGGTCTCCCAGCGCTTCACCACCACCCATTGACATCATTGTTATGGACGATTGAAGGTTGGGGTTGCAGTTGTAGAGAGAAAGGGGGGAAGCACACAGAGAGAGAGAGGGACAAAGCAGAGAGAGTGGGGAAGAGAAGAGATTCGTTGGGTAATTCAAAAGACAAGAGTGTCAATTTGGTCCCTGTGTCAAACTGGTCCCTGAAATTAGCGTGTAATGTGACCATCTGACATGGAAGCCACATGGGCACTTAACGTGTCACCTCAGCACCGTTAACGGCATCGGTCAACTGGGGTTAACGGAGGGACTAACTTGATTAACGTTTTATAGTTTTAGGGACCTTTTTGGAATTTCATTAATTTCAGGGACCAAGTTGATACGACTTTACAGTTTTAGGGACCAAATTGGCTATTAACTCCTTTTTTATGGTCAAATTCCTCTCAAGGATTCTATTCATCACTCGATCCGGGAGGAGCTTGTTGGATTGGAATAGTGATCAAGGCCGTTTTAAGGCCTCGATTTTAGGTCACTTATCTTTGTCGTGATTTAGGATTCAGAGAGGACGGACTAGAATGACCTACAAGATTAAATATGAGCAATTTAGGCTGAATGTTGTCTCATGGAACGTATACACTCTTACAAACAAATCAATGAAAATATTAGACACCATGATTAGGAGGATGAGTTTTATGTGAATACAAGAAACTAAGCGAGTAGGAGAAAGGTCAAAAGGAATTAGACACTTCGGATTTTAAGCTTTGGTGCATCGGTAAAGTAAAATCGAGAAATCGAATAGCTATAATTGTAGAGAAGCATTGGAAGAAGGATGTTTTAGATGTAAAAAGGCTAAGAGATAGGATCATAGCTCAACATTTGTAATAGAAGGTGACACTTTTAATTTGATCAATGCTTACCTCAAGTAGAATTAGTAGAGTACCATAAGAAAAAAATTTGGGAGGATTTGCAAGGTTTAGCGCTGTGAGGTAAGGTGGCATGCTCTCAAATAGATTTTTTTAAAGGAAATTGGATAGAAAGCTTTGTTTAGATTACAAAGTCATACTTAGAGAGAGATTGTTGATTACCCAGCATAAAGTCTTGGTATGGATGTATGAGTTCGGAAGAGAGTAAAGAGAAAAGGATAAGATAGGGTTTCAAAGATTTAGTTATGGTAATTGTAGGGTAAAACATAAAGGAGCATCCAGTGAAAAGTTTTGGAGGAGGGGTTTTCGGAGGCATAAGAAAGTGGCTAGTGGGAAGAGGAAGATAACAAAAGAGAAACTTGGTGAATTTAGAGGCTTTGGGTCTAAGGGCAAAGAATCTTGGTGGCTGGAAGTAAGTGTGTAGTCTCAGATTAAGGAAATGGCGTTGTGCGAAAAAGGTAAAAAAAAAAAATTGGGGGGTTGTGGATATATGGTATAGCCAAGAAAACACTAAGAAGGTGGTGAGTGAAGCGACGGCTAAAGCATTTGATGGGTTATATACCAATCCATAGGCACCAAAGAAGGGGCAATAATTATTTATAGCCTTTCTAAAAGTAGGGAAAGAAAGACAGGAGACTTGAACAAGGTGAAATTCCTCTAAGGATGAAGAGGGTAAAGTCTTGGTCATAGAACAAGATATCAAGTAAAGATAGAAGACTTAATTAGGCACCGTTTTGATAACACATCTTATAGCTTATTAGAGTTTCTTTGCTCATATAATGTTTGGGTAAGCTTCAATAAGTAACTTATCGACTCCAAAAAACTATTTTTAGCTTATTTTGAGAAGTCAATTTATTTGGTTTATTGAAAAACCTTGTGTCAAAACTTATACAAGAAGTTGTTTTGCATATTTTATAGATTCTAAAAGCGTTTTTTTCGAGTTTGTATCCAAACACTAAATAACTTAATTTAAAAGGAGCCTATGGCATAAACACTTTTCATATAAATTCTTCTTATATAAGTGCTTAAATAAGTTATTTACCCAAACGGGACCTTAATTTTATAAGCTATTGTAGGACATAAAATCTTAGTGCACTAGAGAGGGGGCCAAAATTATTCTTTTTATTGTAGAATTCGGGACTTATGGTCAAAGAATCATTCAAGAAGATAAATAATAGCAGTTGGATTGGATAATGCATCTATTCAAGTATGGAAGGGGCTAGGAGAGAGGCATAGGTTGGTTAACTATGTTGTTTAATGAGATCATGAGGATTAAGAAAATGTCAGACAAATGGAGAAGTACTTTAGTCCCTATTTATTAGAAAAAGGGAGACATAAAATTATGCAAATTATAGGAGGGTTAAGCTAATGAGCCATAGTGTGTAGCTATGAGAGAGGGTAATTGAGCAGAGAATAAGACAAGATACTCACATTACAAATAATCATTTTGGTCTTTTATTGGAGAGGTCGACCATGGAAGCAATATATATACTTGTTACGAAGATTGTTCGAGAGATATTGGAGGAATAAAAAAGACTTATACATGATTTTCATCAATTTGATAAAGGAATACGATGTCAAGAGATCGAGGTATTGTGGAAGACTCTAGAGAAGAAAGGAATTTTTATTACCTATATTTGAAACAAAGGTTGAAATGTTGGTGAGGACGAGGTGATGATTAATGACAAGATGGGGAAACATGCTCTGATGGTGGAGATATGGCTGTCGAAACGGAGATCATTATCAGGCATGGAAAGGCTGCCAAACAAGGTGCAACACTAAAAAAACGATAGCAAAGTTGCACGTTAGCAAAACATGCATGTTAGACATCTTTGAATCGAAACTAGGACTATTATTTATTTGTTATGAAGGTTATCGACTTATCTCTTTCTTTATTTAACAATTTTTTAAAATACTATAAGTTCTTAAATTTGAAAACTCGTTTGTGTTTCAAGGTTTCCCTACTTCCATAGTTTTACATAAAGTCGTATGTATTATTTTTCTAAAATGAGTTCATCTTTTCTTCGAAGAATTAATACAAGGTTAACCTATTCGTATAAAGTACAGACTTCATCTTTATATCAACAAATTAAAGATTTAATTATTGACTTAATCATGAACTATTTGAGAATTTTCAAGTAGATTCTTGAACTAAAAAAGTTTCTAGAGTTAAATGTTTTTAGTCCCTAAAATTTGTGTGATGTTCGATTTTAGTCCCCCGTTTGGAAAATGTATTTTTTTAGTCCCCCGAATTCTAAAACGTATCACTTATGGTCTTCAAACTTACGTTTTAGAATTACTCAAAGGTACGTTTTAGTTCCGTTTGGGACCACAAGTGGCACGTTTTAGAATTTGAGGGACTAAAAATGTACATTTTCTAGACCGGACTAAAACCGAACATCATCCAAATTTGAGGGAATAAAAACATAGTTAATTAACCCAATTTTCTAATTAGTAATTTTCAATTGGGTTCCTATAAAGTGAAAAAATAGTTAGTGAACTGTTGAATTGGACGGAATATTATTGATTCCTTCCTAGTCGTACAGTTATATCAACCATCACCCAATTTTTTTCATTTCTCCTAAGTACTGAACTGCATTGATATGTAATGTCACTAGTGCAGGAAACGCTTTTTACGTCAGTTAAAAGTGTTTTTTAACGTCTGAAAATTGCTTGACGTTATTCGAGCAGACGTTAAAAGTTACTTTTAACGTCTGTTTAAACTAACGTAAAAGTTCACATTTAACATCAGTTATTTAATATAACTGACGTTAAATGTGCTACTTATAACGTTTGTTGTTTTAAACAATAAACGTTATAAGTATTATTATTTTTTTAAAATTACTTTAAACGTCAGTTTGTGGCCATGATTTTGAACTAACCAAAAAAATTTGTTAACAGAAAAGAGGAGAAGAGAAACATTCTTGCAAAGAATAAATCCATAAAAAAAGAAAATGAACCTAGAAAGTTTCAATAACATAAAGCATCAAAGGTTACAAACCATAAACAAAAATAAACCATAAACAAAAAGCAAGAAAGATTGGAACTTTCAAGAAAAAGCTGGAAGTTTCTTCATAGATCTTCTTTCGCATGTCTTCTTTTTAGCAGATCTAGTCCCTTCTTCAAAGATCTGACCCCTTCGCTCGCAGATTTGGCCCCTTCGTTCGTAGTCTTCTTTAGTAAAATTAAGCATTCTCACCCTTGCCAAGAAACAACGTTTGAATTAAGAATCTGAAGATATTGCAGAGAATAATAGTTATGACTCATAGTCAACACAATTATTGCTTACACCAATTTTTACTGGAAAAAAAAAAGTAAAAAGTGACCAACCATGATACTGGCATTTGCGTAGCAGATTCTCCAAGATTTTGAGGCAAATTGGGTCGTCATCCACAGCAAGAACACGCATACCCACAGGAAAAGGGAGAGAGGCACTGCTATGGCTGTGCTAGGGTTTCGGAAGTGAAGGGTAAAACTTGAATGAAATGAGAGTGAGTTGGTTGGGTCGGTTTTAAAACAACTTAAAAGTCATCTTTTACTTCAGTTGTTTAAACAACTGATGTAAAAGATGACTCTTTTAACGTCAGTTGTTTAAAAAACTGAAGTAAAAAGTGACTCCCATCACCTTTTACTTCAGTTGCTTAAACAACTGACGTAAAAGATGACTCTTTTAACGTCAGTTGTTTAAACAACTGAAGTAAAAAGTGACTCCTATTACTTTTAACTTCAGTTGTTTACACAACTGACGTTAAAAGTGATTTAAGTGAACCTGATAATTACGGTTCTGCAACCGCCTCTTTTGTTACGTCTCATTTTTGTTTAACAGACGTGTACCCTTCTCGTTTATTGCATATTTCCCACTAGTGTGTACATTGATCTGAACTGATCTGGATGAGAGTTAACTGTTACCTAGACAATAACATGACATAGATGGTTGATATGAGTGTCCTACTAGGATGAAATCAGTAATATTTCGTCCAATTTAGTAGCTCACTAACGGATTTTCTACTTTAGGGACCTTATTGAAAATTTAATATAAGTTTAGGGACCCAATTAGAAACATTTTTAGTTCATGGATCTACCTGAAAATTCCCAATTAATTCAAGGACCAACTGAATAATTAAACCTAAATTAAACTAAACAAAGGCATTAAGTTAATTAACCGACTTATATTATATGGATACTCCTATCACTTATTTTAGTATTTCATGTCAGATTTTTTTTGCTTGCATTGGAGTTCTCTTTGGTCTTGGTCTTGGTCTTAGTTTTTCTTTCAAGAGTAAAGTGAGCACTACAATAATGAGTTTAATACTAATTCTTGAGCCAAAGTCTTCAATTATTAGACTCAGGGATTCATCCATTTATATTATCCTTACTTTTCTGGTCCTTCTTCATATCAACCTTCAATACTTAAATTTCTAATAGCTAACAACCTCTTTTGTAATTAGGGATGTGAATAGACCAAACCAGATATTAAGAACAAGTTAGAACTAACTCGACCTAGTTTATTTATCAAACAAACTAGTCTTAGGCTTTTAGATCAACACACACACACACACACACACACATATATATATATATATAAGACTAGTTTATGGTTTGTGAGCTTTTGAAGTGACGAAGATCATCAAGTAAGGAGAAAGAATGGAGGAGAACCACACAAAATATTTATTTTGGTTCAATTCGACCAATAAAGCTAGGCTAAATTTTATTTATTCTTTGGTATTAAAATATATAATTATAATACGTATGTAATTTATTAATTATATTTTAGTATGATATAATTATTTTATTAAAGGTTATCCTTACTTTAACATTAAAAAGTCGAATCTCTTGAGATATATGAAAACTTTCATGCAATATTCTCCTTTAAATAGGCCTTTGGTTTAAGTGAGACTTTTATGTTTATAAAAACAAGTTAGGTTGAGGGGAAAAAAAAACTTATGATAAATAATAGACTAAACTCAAGTCAGCATTTCCCTAAACATGCTTAGAATTATTTGGACAAAGCTTAGTCTATTTTCACCTCTTTTAATAATTGGGGCTAAATCAAGTTTAATTTTGATCAATTACAATGAGGGATTTAAATTGTAAAAATAAATATATGAGGCTAAATTTTCATCAATGAAGAGATTTTGATCTATTAAAATTAGATCATAAATTTTCATGACTTTAAAGTCTAATTGTTTGACATGTTTCCAGTTCAGAAGGCAGAAGAAAGTGCAGAAAGCTAAAGATGGCCATGGAAATTGTTAGATCAATTGTCTTTCAGATTGCTCGATGCGGAGTTGGAGCTGTTTGGTCTGAGCTTGGTTATATAATCTTCTACAGGAGCAACGTTGACAACCTCAGTGTCCAGCTTCAAACTTTGGAGGCAGCAAAACAAACTTTACAACAACGTATTGGTGCTGCTGAGCAGAATGGCGAAGAGATTTTTGTCAATATCCAAAACTGTTTGGCAAAAGCGGGTGTGACTGTTGCTAAGACAAATGATTTTCTAGAGAATGAAGGGCATGCAAGAGTTGAGTGTCTCAATGCAAACCTGTGGACAATGCATCAGCAAAGCAGGAAAGCCACAGAGATGGCCAAGGAAATATCTGAAATGATAACACAAGTGAATGAGGCCATAAAGATGGATAATATATCTTGCCTGCCTCTTTTACCAGTGGCAATCCCTCCATTCGCCAGAGGTTACAAGGTCTTGGACTCAAGAGGATCAATCCTAAGTGACATTATGCATGCATTAAAGGATCCTAACATTTACAAGATTGGATTGTATGGGATGGGTGGTGTTGGTAAGTCCACACTAGTGGATGAACTAGCTTGGAAAGTTGAGCAAGATACGTCATTTGACAAGGTGGTTGTAGCCGCTGTAAGCATTTCTCCAGTTGTGAAGAATATTCAAGTCCGACTGGCTGGTGGGTTGGGTCTGAAATTTCAAGACGAAACAGAAGATGGAAGAGCACGTCAGTTACGTGATAGAATAAAAAAGGTGAACAATATTGTTGTTATACTTGATGATATTTGGAAAAAGCTTGATCTGACAAAGATTGGGATTCCTTATGGTGATGAAAACAAAGGATGCAAGTTATTGCTGACATCCAGAGATCTTAATGTGTTGAGTTGTGAGATGGATACTGACAAAGATTTTAAACTTGAAGTCTTAACTAAAGAAGAGAGTTGGATCTTGTTTCAGAAGACAACTGGTAATGTCGTTGAGGATTACAATATAAAACCTACTGCTCTGAAAGTAGCTCACAGTTGTGCTGGTTTGCCCCTTTCCATTGTTACAGTGGCAACTGCATTGAAGAAGAAGAACAACATATCAATCTGGGAGGATGCATTAAAGAAGCTGACTACTTTCGACCATGAAGGATTGAAGTCTCGGGTATACCCTGCTATAGAGCTAAGTTATGATCATTTAGAAAGTGAAGAACTGAAATCATTCTTCTTGTTTATTGCTTCATTGGCAAATGGTCTGAATGTCAAAGATTTGTTGATAATAACTTGGGGCTTGGGTTTGTTTAAAAATGTGAAAACAGTGGCAGACACAAGAAACAGAATTTACAAATTAATAGTGGACCTTAGGGCCTCGTGTTTGTTGCTTGAAGGGACAAAGAAATATATAAAAATGCATGACGTGGTTCACGAAGTAGCTTCCTCCATTGCATTCAAGGTTCAACCCTTCTTTAGTAGGCCACTTGGTGCTGAATTATCAAAATGGCCAAAGAAAGATATCCTTCAAAAGTGTCATTTTATTGATCTCGTTTGGTGTTATTTCCACGAACTGCCTGAGAGCTTGGACTGCCCAGAGTTGAAATTCCTTTGTCTTAATAGTCTAGATAATTTTTGGAAAGTCCCAGATGACTTTTTGGTTAAAATGAGAGAACTTCGGGTTTTGGATCTTGGAGGGTTCAATTGTTGTCCTTCCCCACCTTCATCTCTCTGTCACTTGACAAACCTCCGGGCATTATATTTGTGTGGAAGCATGTTGGAGGACATAACTATAGTTGCAAAACTTACAAATTTAGAGATTCTTAGCCTTGAAAGATCTGAGATTAAAGAGCTTCCTATAGAACTAGCACAACTAACTCGCCTACGGTTACTAGATTTGAGTCATTCTTCAAGGCTGGCAATAATTCCACCCAATCTTATATCAAGCTTAACATCCTTGGAAGAGCTCCACATGCAGAACTGCTTTATCCAATGGGAAGCAGGGGGAAGCAAAAACCAAAGCAATAGTGCAAGTCTAGATGAGCTGAGGCATTTGGACCATCTTACAACTTTGAATTTGCAAGTTCAAAATGCTTCAATTTTGCCACGGGACTTGCTAATATTTGGGAAGCTTGAAAGATGCAAAATTTCAATTGGTTATGGGTGGAAAAGACCTTCGTCAAGGGCTAGGTCCTATGAATCGTCCAGAACTCTTATGCTCAATTCAGGTACAATTGCAAATATTTATTTGGATAATGGGGTTGAATTATTGCTCAATAGAGTTGAGGAATTGTACTTGACCAAATTAAAGGGGGTTAAGAATGTGCTTTACCAATTGAATGGAGAAGGATTTCCACAATTGAAGCTCCTTGATATCCAAGACAGTGGTGAAATACAGTACATCATTGACTCAACAGAGTGGGTCAACTCAAGTTGTGCCTTCCCCAACATTGAGTCTTTGGTTCTTCACAACCTAACAAACATGAAAAATATAGTTTATGGCCTGCTTCCAGTACAGTTCTTTACAAAACTTAGAGTTATAAAGATCAAAGGTTGTGATAGGCTGGAAAATCTATTCTTGCATTCAATAGTTAGAAACCTACCTCAACTTGTTGAAGCTGACATATCTCAATGCAATTCTATTATTGGCATCATTGTTGATCAAGGAGGGGATAATATCAATGAAATTGAAGAGTTGAAGTTCCCCAAATTGAGCTCTCTTACACTAGATTGCTTGCCGATGCTTGTTAGTTTTTGTTGTAAGCCACTACCATCTGGCATGAAATCCAGAACTTACGATACCAAGTATAAGGATGACTCAAATATTCCGCTGGCACTATTTGATCGAAAGGTACTTACCTAACCTATTATTTTTACTTCATTTCTTTAATATTATCTGAAGAACGTAGATTATGTAATTATAACGTGTTTTATCAACCTAAGTTGATTCTACAGAATTATAGTTTACTTGAACTGCATATCCTTAATATTAACCTTTTGCTTATAAGAACTTGCCCTTACTGCATGTCTTTGACTCAAAGTGATTAGGGTTTAAGTAAAATTCCTGCTTAGCCTTAGTTTTAAAAATCTTGAGATTATATTTGAAGGCTTTAAACAGTCCAATTTTGATTCTTCTTCTCCATCCCATATTTCTCTTGAATTGAAATGTATGACTTATTGACAAGATTGTTTGCTTTTGCCAATAGATTGAATTTCCTAACTTGGAGAGCTTGAAAATTTCTTCTATCAACACGAGAAAGATATGGGTTGATCAATTATCAACATATTCTTGCATCCAAAAATTGAAAAGTTTGACCATAGATGGTTGTGGCAGATTAGAATATTTGTTCTCATCCTCTGTTACTAGAGAACTTGTAAACCTTCAACATCTCAAGATAATTAGATGCGGAATGTTGAAAGAGATATTTGAGCTAGAAGAAAATAAGGACAACTACCCTTCCGCTACAAAAGCAGTTTCAAGTAAAGAGGTAAGTAATATGATTTTGGATATTTTACAATTATTTGTATTTAATTCTTGTTTTCTTTTTTATTTTATTAATAAATTTATGGTGACTTGTCACCTTGCTTAAAAAAAAATAAAAAATTCTTGACTAATGTTTGATTTGTTGGTTGCATTCTATTAGACATCTAAGTTAAATTCTCAATGCATTTTTATAGGCTACATTCCCTAACCTGGAAACATTGACAATCTCACACATGGATTGCTTAAAGTCAATATGGAACAATCAACTAGCTCTAAATTCCTTCAGTAAGTTGGCTAATATGGAAATATCATTCTGCAAAATGTTGTCAAATATATTTCCGCATTATGCGCTAAACATCTTACATCACATGGAGAAGTTGCTTGTAACTGATTGTGCTGCATTAGATGCTGTATTTGAAATACAAGGGAAAAACGCAAGGGATATTGGTAGTCAAGACATAGTAGAAACTCAATTGAAAACTCTTATTGTGGGACGTCTGTCAATGCTAAAACACATATGGAGTAATGATCCTCATGGAAGCATAAACTTTCAAAACTTGCTCACAGCTAAAGTTTTTGGATGTGAGAGCCTAAATTATGTTTTTCCAATCACTGTGACTAAACAACTTTTGCAACTCCAAGTGCTTAGCATAAAGAATTGTGGGGTAGAAAACATTGTCGCAAAGGATGAAACAGACACAATTGTTCCACGGTTTGTTTTCCCACGATTAACATCATTCCAATTTTGGCGGTTGCCAAAACTTGAAAGCTGGTATCCTGGAATTCATACATTGGATTGTCCCAAGTTAAGGGAGCTAGATGTTTATCATTGCGATGAGCTACAATTATTCACCTTGAAGCCTCAGAACATCGAAGAAGACATCGCACTCAATAAACAACCTTTATTCTTATTTGATAAGGTACCTTTTAATAACATTTCAATGTTGTCAATTTAAATATTCTAAGATGATAACAGAGATACAAGCCTGAAGTTGTTTTTACATTTAGGCATATGTCTTAATCTCTATATGTATCCAATTGCTTCTGCAGGTTCTCAACATAGAGGAACTGTCTCTAAGCAGTGAAAATGTCACAACATTCTGCAATGGTGATGTTGATTTCCACACAATTGGACAATTTTCCAGTCGTTCACTTTACTTGCAATGCTTTCATGATGAGTTAGGCCAAGTTCCTTGGACTTTCCTCAAAAGATTTACGAATCTTGAGAATCTTTCGTTGGGATGCAGTTCCTTCATCCAGATTTTCCCCGAGTGAGCGAATTGAGACAGTTATAAAGTTGAGAAATCTGAGGCTTGAGCATTTAATGGAAACTCGAGTTTTTGTGTCAAGAAAATACTCATATACAACCAATTCTTCAAAATCTAGAAAAGTTGACAGTAATTGGTTGTCACAAGTTGAAGAATGTGGTTCCATCATCAGTTCTATTTGGGAATCTGGATACTTTAATTGTGAACAATTGTACAGGATTAATAAATATTACAACGTTGTCGACAGCCAAAAGTTTCGGCCAACTTAAAACATTGGCCGTACATAATTGTGAAATGATAGAGGAAATTGTGGCCAACGAAGAAGATGACACGGGCGAGTTTACTTTCATGAAATTGGAGAGATTGGAATTGCGAAGTTTACCAAAGCTAAAATGCTTTTGCAATGGAAATCAAAGCTTCAAGTTTCCATTGTTGAATGTATTATGGGTGGCACAATGCCCAACAATGGAGACTTTCTCTCATGCAAGTTCAAGCACACCAAGCCTCAGGAGAGTATATGTGACAGATGAAGGAGATGTATGGCGTTGGGAGGGTGACATTAATGCTACAATTAAAAAACATTTTAATGAAATGGTAATGTATATGCCAACCATAGTTCATGATCTCTCCCAATTTTCTATTTCCTATCCTTCTAGTTTATATTATTGTACCTTGAAATTTCTGTGCCTTTTGGGTATCCAGCATTCCAGAGAAGATTGATTTTGCTCCCAGACCTGGTTGTGCTACCACTAGAAATATTTGAGCCCTTGGAATGATACCCACTTCTGCAAGACCAACTAGTTCAATGCAGCTGTCATTTTTATTGTGAAACAAGGATTAGATGGTGAGACGCTTGCCGCAGTTAAATCTACAAAGGCACCGCGTTGAACTCTCCAAATAGGAAGATGTTGGCCACTTGGGTAGTTTCTATAATTTCCCCTTTGTTCATGGGTTTTGTTAGCGTGTGCCTTTATACATATGTTTAAGAGTTTAATTTCTATGTACTGTCAGTGTAAAGATTTTTATACTGACAACCAATCAGAAATCACGAAATTAATGACTTTTAAGGTGGTTAGGATAAGAATAAAAGATTTGTAATAATGTGTCAATTTCTGATTGGTTGACAGTGTAAAAAAACTTTACACTATCAGTGTATACCAATTAAATCCTATGTTTAATATTACAAATAATATTTATTATCCATCTTAATTAAATAAAAAATAAATTAGTAACTACCTTTTAGTTTTTTATACTTTTCATTTAATAATTTTAACTTTTAAAGCCTTAAAGCACATGTTAACAAAACCATTATTTATTCTTTTCCATCTTATAACATCTTCGTGATTGATGTGTGTTTTAAATAGGTATATGCCCAACTTTGTGTATATATTTGAACGTTGAAGAAAGTGAAGATGCTATGAAATATTTGAAGAATAGAGCCTGACTTCTATAAATCCTTGTTGCAACGGATGGGATAAAGTCAATGAAGTTATAAAGGTCCTTACTATGGTGATTGCACTCTAAATTATTACCTAGTGATCTAGTGATTTAGACTCGAGAGTTTCAGATATTTTGGTTTCACCCCAAAAGTTATTACATTTTATGTAGAGTTGTTCATGAGGCACTGCCGCCGGTCATGGATAACACGTCTCGTAGAGGGATTGCACGCTACCCTTTATGCCCAAGGTGCATGTTTTATGTAGTGGACGTGTGAAGATGAATGTAGATGCTGCTCAAAGCCCACACATGTGGTAGGAAGTTGGTAGAGTTTTCATGGATGAGCAAGGTGATATTTTAGCAGCAGCCACTTGAAAATTTTATGAATCAAGCAACTGAGGTAGGAGTTTCTGAAGCAGTTGGAATGCGTTGTAGTTTGCGTCTGGAAAGGGGTTTATGCTTTCTTCCAGCTGGAACCTAAGTCGGTTTGCCGGGAGCTAATCCAAAATATTGTCAAAGGAGAAAAAGTGGTTGTCTATCTTACTTTTATATATAGTGGCTCAGGACTATCTGGATTTAGATCAATCTTCAGTCTTTGTAATTTCACACATGTAAAGAGGGAGGTGAATCAAGTGGCTCATAATTTAGCCAAGTTAGTATGTTTTGTATATGAGAGTGTAGATAAAAGGAAGCTCCTCTAAGTCCTATTGACATGGAAGACAATGCATGTAATTTCTCAATGTAAAGGTTGAAACTTGAAACTTAACAGAGTGAGAGGTTTGCAATTTTTAAAGTTTTTCATTTTTTTTCTTCATTTTTACTTGCTAAGCTAAACAATTATCAGGTGAGTCATCTTAATTGTAGACTAATTTTACTAGATTATCAATGGATTAAACCAATGAGTGCATAGATGCATTGAATCACATTGTATTTGTTGTCGATTGAAACAAAATTGTGTTGAATAACACAACTCTGTCAATTTTAAAAGACATAATTTATTATGCCAGTTCCTTAGCCAAACTTTTTCCTGCTCCATCTGCTAATCAACTGGTAGATACTAGATGAGTATAATAAGGCTTTGAGTCCATAAGGCTCTTTGATCTCTACTCTCCAGTTTGCGTGGGGTATTATAGCAGGAACTTCATTCTGTTTCCTAACTGTATTTAATCAACACAGTAGGTATATAAGATAGTTACAGTCAGTTTCCTAGCTGAGTAGTTAATTTTAGTTACGGTTAGAGCTTGTGACATGAAGTTGAGGTGTATCGTAAGTTTCATGGTTTTTCAACCATCTAATGGATTTCTAGCTTTGGAAGTGAATCCTATTTATGGTCTAGATTCTCTGTGTGGCAGGTTGCAAACACTGGACTCATGACTAACCAAAGTTGCCATAAGTGGGGGATTGTGAATGAAAATGTGTTTCTTGTTTGAGGGAGTGCCCATGCCTGATGATAGGAGTGCTGATGTGGCTAGTGAGGATAGCTGGCAGCCATGTGTCATCCTCATCCTAGTGGCAGTGCTGATATATGGCCTTTCAAGTTATGTTGTCAAATTTTAGTGTAGTTTTAATTGGGTGTGTCCAACACATCATTGTTTGGGGTAGTGTCTAGGCATGTCTTGCTTCCATATGGTATCCCCACTGAATTGAAGGAAAAACATTTCCAATTTGTTATTTGCAGAAATTTACATGCCTTAGTGACTATCGGTGGTGGTGGAAGGAATGCTTCTTAATACTTCAACGTGGATTTCTATTTTTTTATTTAAAAGTCCTATGGAACCAATACAAAAGGAAGATTGAAGAAGACAATTAAAACAAATACTACTAGCAGGGTCTTATCTGGCTAGCAAAGTGAGATAGCAGAATATATATGTTGGGAAATGGATTCTCTGCAGTAAAAAATTGACTGCAAGAGATCCTACCCATACATTATTTGTTGTGTTTGAAAAAGAAGTTCATAAAAAAATGATTCAATAGATTTCTAACCATTAGATTTACATTGACTGGTGAAAATCAAATATCAGTAGAGCTTTATCAAGCTCTACATATTAAAAGTACTATTTAACTGAAAATGGAGAAATAGTTGGTCCTTATTAAAATTGTACACGACACAATGACTTCTATGTTCCACGCATTGATTGAATGATTGTGTTATGATAACTGGATACTAAGTACACTGTTGGTTTGATTTGAAATCTGATTCTACAAGACTCAATAGCTCTTTGCTCATGCGTGCTATATATATTATACAATGTGAAACAAGGATTTGCGGTGAGCCAGGATGTGAAACTGGTTCAAACCAGGATTTGCAATTCTCTTTTATAAGCTATTTTATTACGTTTACAGTGATTATGTGTGGAGCCATCCATGGTCCACTTATTTGGTAGAGCATTCCTATATGGAGTTAGGGATGAGACGACTGTGATTATTTTCGTGAAGAAGAAACTAGGGAATGTGATTAAGACATTAATTGATAAAAACTAAACATCATTACAATTCCTATTCTTGTTTGGCGATTTTCAAATGTGAGTGATAATTACTTATTCTTTGCTTTTCTTTGTAACAAACATTATTCAGCATTCACTATTGCACAGAAAGTATAATTATCCACGTCAAATTAATGTATCAACTAGCCTAAACCTCTACTTGGCAAGGCATCAATTCCTTAATCACTTTGCTTTAATGATGGTGCTATCTTCTAAGACTCAAGTTACCAATTGCATCAATTGCTCTAATCACTCTACTTAGTTAACTGTTAATTAAACTCTGTTAGTTTCTGTTAGTGGCAGTTATGCTTGTAATTAGCTATATATAGCTCAACTCTCTTGTAATTATGTAATTCATTCATTTTCACTGAATGTAATGAGTTCATTCTTCCATTTCTCTCTCGATGCCTTAGTCTAACACTGTCAATCTTGATTCCCCTCTATATATGTATATGTTTGTGTCGCTGCTTCAGTTACAGAGAATCAACTGAAGAGGAAAGCAGGGAAAAGATTACCTGTTATTGTTGGCTGTTGACATCACCCATGCCCAGCTGAAGTTAATAGGTATGTATGAGTTCCATATCAGTAACCTTTGTATGTCATTCAAATAAAAATATCTGGCCTTATAGGATGTTGCCTTTCACACCACTTTAGTTAATTTTTTCAACCAATATTACATTTTCCATTAGGAATTTCCTGTCAGAAAAATAATAACAATCCGTTATAGAACACTAGTTTATTGTTGGAAGTGAGATCCTTAAGGGATTAGAAAGAGGTACTGGACTTCATAATTTAGTAGTTTTTACATTTTCTTTCAAATGTAATTATTATTCATAACTTATCAGCTATAAGCTAGCTTATCCTCCATAAGCTAGCTTATCAGCTATTTTTGCCAAAGAGAACATTGCTTTCAATAAAATATCATTTGTCCAGATCTTATGCCACATTGCTTGCTTTCTATTTGCTGTGCTGATTGCTTCAGATACACACTATCTTTTATGTACAACTTCAGCTATCATTTTTTATTACAATTGGTTACAGTAATTCTCATTATTCATCATCCTTCCCAGGTTGCTTGGACTTGGAAAATTGTTAACTTGTATTGGTGTTAACTCGAGGGGGGACGAAAGAAGAATCTCTACTTTATCAAAAAAAAAAGGAAGAAGAATCTCTATTGGCTATATATCTGACATTGATAACCAACCGGAACTGAAGTAAGTGCCTCCTTTAAAGTTAAACATGGAATGATTCTTATATACTTGTGTACTTTTCTTTTGTAGGCTTGTAATGTTGTTAATTAATTTGTTTTTTGACGGTAAAACGGAAAAGTAAAAGATTTTGGATAAAATCATTAGAGATTCTTTTTTATTTTTTTTATTTTCTTAATTTTTGGTGAGTTAACCTATGAGCCGGTTCGTTTAACTCAACCACCTATGATGGGTTGAGTCGGGTTGGCGAAAACATAGTTCGCTACAAATAATTCACAAATAGATCCTAAAATAAATAAAATCCAACTCCAAAAGTTGACATGATTCATTGTTTCTTATTGTGTCTACAAACATGTAAACTATCACGATTGTCCCTCACTATTTGAGTTGAATTAGAGCTATTAAATTCATCCCAAACCAAGAGTCAAACTGAATAATCAAATCTTATCAAAATTGAATAAGGTTGCATCTTTTTTTTTATTTTTTTATTTTTTTTTGAAAACCAATTGGATTGGATTAGTTTATGTTTTAATTTTCAAAACTGATTATATCCAATTAAAACTGACTAATTTTATGCAATATATGCATTGTATTGAATTTATATTTTTACTTATAGCAACTTTAATTTTTCATATACTTCTTTCACTTTATGTGATCAAACAATTTTTAAGCATATTAAATGAGTTGATATATATAATCTACAGCTTTACCCATCATTTCAGTTTATAACTAGTTTTGATAACTCTCATTATTCAATGATCTTATCAGGTTACTTGAATTGTGAAAATTAAAATTGTGAGCAAGAGAAGGTCCTCTCAATATTCAATGTTCTTCTCGAGACAGGGAAAGAGAAAAATATCTTGATAACCAACCAGATCTGAAAAAGGTATGTCTTTTTGAGTGAGCATGAGATCATTGTTATTTAGATATGTTCCTTCTGTTTGTGGCTTCAATCATTCAAATTATCATGTTTGTCCCTCAATATTTGAATTGATTTAGGCTTTTCAAATTCAATCCAAATCAAAAACAGAAAATTCAATTTAAATCAATTAGTATTATATAATATAATTATTTTTATTATTAAATTTATATTTATATATATATATATATTTTTTTTTTGTACAAATAGTTCGAACACTACTTTCACTTTATATGATCAAATATTATTTTAGATATGTGAAATGAGTTATTTCTATTTTTTTTATGTATTTTTAGGTTAAGTTTTGTGTCCCTATATTTTTATATTATTTCTAATTTAATCCCTATATAATTTTTCTTTCCAAATGACTCCCTATACTTCTAATGTATTTATATAAGTCTATCACGGCCAACATTACGTTGGTTCAAGTGAAACTGAACTCGAATCTCTTAAGCAAAGTCTCGAGTTCGAGCCTTGTGAATGGAAAAAACGTGGTTGGGAGGGAAGACCCCACTAGAGGTGGCCAGTAATGGTTCCTCGACGGAAATTAGTCAATGGTGAAGTCGGTTGATACTTCGTACCTATATTATGGTAATAAAAAAATAAGTCTATCACATTTCCTTGTAGTTATAAACTGTCAATATAAGATGAGTTTACAAGTATAATAGTGAAGTGTGATAATTCAATCCTTCAAAATGTAAAACGGGATTGTTATTTGAGATGCAATGAGTTTTCCTATATTATTATTCTGCTTGCCAACTCATCTTATACTATGTGTGTTGTAAGGAGGGACTTGTTTGAAAACATTTAAAAGTGTCATGATAATGATCACGACCGGAAGCAGAAAAACAAATTTAAATAGAATATTATTGAGAGAATCGCCACCAATCTTATTTAAAAGGAAAAAAATTTGAAAAAAACTCTTAAAATTTTCGAAAACCAATCAGCAAAAATCATTTGTGTATGGGAGTTGGTTAGGCATAGGAAAGGTTGGAGATTAGACCCCAAAGCACCCCTGGTACATCCATCCTCAGACGGTGAACCAAGGTTATTCGTACAATTTATGATAAACATATTAAATTTACCTTGTAAACTAAACAAAAGCAAACAATCGTCAATCACAATATTTACAATATCAAGTATATAAAAATTAAATCTACATGAAAATATTTGAAAACTAAGAAAACACCTAAAAATCACAAACTAAATTATGAAATTTAATTTTGGTTTGACTTACAAACCTATATATCCCCTGGTGCAATTAGAACTTAAAGCCGCGTAGTTTTTAAGAAAATGAGTGTAGGTTGGTAATTTTTTTTTTTTTTTTAGAAAAATTAAAAGGAGATTAGTCAATGGTAAAGTCGATTGATACTTCACACCTATATCATGGTAATAATAATAAAAAAGTCTATCACATTTCGTTGTAGTTATAACACTATCAATATAAAATGAGTTTACAAGCGAAATAGTGACATGTGATAATTCAAAATGCAAAACGGGATTGTTATTTGAGATGCAATGAGTTTTCCTATGTTGTTATTCTGCTTGCCAACTCATCTTATACTATATGTGTTGTAAGGAGGCACTTATTCGAAAACTTTTAAAATTGTCGTGATCATGATCCTGACTGGAAGCAGCAAAATTTTTTAAAAAAAAATTTTTAGAGACTCGCCACCAAACTTGTTTAAAAGGGAAAAAAATTGAAAAACTCTTAAAATTTTAGAAAACCAAACCACAAAAATCATTTGTGAATGGGAGTCAGTTGGGCATAGGAAAGGTTGGAGATTAGACCCCAAAGCACCCCTGGTACATCCATCCTCAGACGGTGAACCAAGGTTATTCGTACAATTTATGATAAACATATTAAATTTACCTTGTAAACTAAACAAAAGCAAACAATCGTCAATCACAATATTTACAATATCAAGTATATAAAAATTAAATCTACATGAAAATATTTGAAAACTAAGAAAACACCTAAAAATCACAAACTAAATTATGAAATTTAATTTTGGTTTGACTTACAAACCTATATATCCCCTGGTGCAATTAGAACTTAAAGCCGCGTAGTTTTTAAGAAAATGAGTGTAGGTTGGTAATTTTTTTTTTTTTTTAGAAAAATTAAAAGGAGATTAGTCAATGGTAAAGTCGATTGATACTTCACACCTATATCATGGTAATAATAATAAAAAAAGTCTATCACATTTCGTTGTAGTTATAACACTATCAATATAAAATGAGTTTACAAGCGAAATAGTGACATGTGATAATTCAAAATGCAAAACGGGATTGTTATTTGAGATGCAATGAGTTTTCCTATGTTGTTATTCTGCTTGCCAACTCATCTTATACTATATGTGTTGTAAGGAGGCACTTATTCGAAAACTTTTAAAATTGTCGTGATCATGATCCTGACTGGAAGCAGCAAAATTTTTTTAAAAAATTTTTTTTAGAGACTCGCCACCAAACTTGTTTAAAAGGGAAAAAAATTGGAAAACTCTTAAAATTTTAGAAAACCAAACCACAAAAATCATTTGTGAATGGGAGTCAGTTGGGCATAGGAAAGGTTGGAGATTACACCCTAAAGCACCCTTAGTATATCCATCCTAAGACGGTGAACCAAAGTTATTCGTACAATTTATGATAACTTAAACATATTAAATTTACCTTGTAAACTAAACAAAAGCAAACAATCGTCAATCACAATTTTTACAATATCAAGTATATAAAAATTAGATCTATATGAAAATATTTGAAAACTAAGAAAATACCTAATAATCACAAACTAAGTTATGAAATTTAATTTTGGTTTGACTTACAAACCCACAAAATGAGTGTAGGTTGTTAAATTTAAATTTTTTTAAAAAAATATTTAAAAGGGGATTTTATTGAAGACACTGATTTACTATTGCACATGATTCATGATAGCAAAGTTATATATATATTTTTTTTTGATGAATAGCAAAGTTATACGATAAATCTTTATAATTCGTATGATACTTAAACCATACAATCAACAACCCTTTTTTAATTACATTATACGATACCATAATAATACCCAAAAAGACTTGCACAGTAATTTTCTCTCTGATTGAGAGCTGGGTTTTTCTCTCTGACTGAGAGTTGGGTTCACGGCTGGTTATCTTTCTTTCTTCTCAACTACACGCGCTTCTCTAACTACATCTGAAAGTTTCTGTTTCTCTGGCCTCTGGTTTTCATGGCTCTTAACTTCGAAGGGTTGTCTTTGGGGAGTGAGGGGGAGGAAGGCATGGTTTTCATTACTGGGGGAGGACAGCCACAACAAACCAACCTTGATCTGTGTCTCATAGGGCGGTTCCTGACTGACCGAAGTATTCGTCTCAATACCATGACGAATGTGATGGCGAGTGTTTGGAGGTCGGGAAAGAAGGTGACGATAACTGAGACGGAGAAAGGGCTATACCTTTTCCAGTTTTATCATCGATTGGACATGGAAAGAGTGGAGGAAGGGGGTCCGTGGAGTTTTGATAATTACTTGTTGGTTCTTGGAAGAGCTCAGATTGGAGTGGCTCCTGCCACCATTCCTTTGTTCCACGTTGCGTTTTGGATTCAGGCACATAATCTTCCCCTAGGCTTTATGACATCTACAGTAGGGACCTATCTTGGTAACTATATTGGGTCCTTCCTGGAGTATGATCAATCCAATAACACGAGTATCTGGAGGAAGTATATAAGGATTAGAGTTTTGCTTGATGTTCGGGTGCCTCTGAAAAGGGAGAGAAAGGTGAAGGTAGAAGGAGGAGAATGGAATACTGTTCTCTTTAAGTATGAAAGGCTGGGGATTTTCTGTTTTTTGTGTGGACTTCTGGGTCACAGTGACAAGTTTTGTGACAAGAGGTTTACACTGGACATGGATGATGGAGTACGACTGTGGGGTGTGGAGCTCCGGGCAGAGTCTAGGCGGCCAAAGTTTGGAGGAGATGGCAGCCGCTGGGTGAAGGATCACGGAGGAGAATCAAAAACGCCGGATTTTGCTGCTACAAATCCGCTGCACCGTGATCCTCGGGATGCAAGAGCTGGAGGTTGGAGTGATAATAGGGATTCGGCTTTTAATGTTGTTAATGGTGATTCAAGTCCAAGTGCGGGTGTAAATTTGAATGTGTTGGCCCATGCAAATCTCACGTGGGATTTTATGAAGATTTGAGTAACAAAAGGCTGGCTGTTTCGTCCGTAACTGGCCCATCCAATTCTCACGTGGGATTTCTTGAAGTTTCCAGTCACACGAGTCTCGCCATTTCGTCCGTCACTGGCCCAGCAGCAATGAATTCTAATATTTGTGGGACCATGACAATTAACCAGCTTGGATCCAGTAGTGGGTTAGCAACGAACAGTTCCATGCAAGTGGAACGTAAGCGTAGTAGAAAGGAGTATATCCAGGTGGAACCAGTTTCTGAGGATTCTTTTTCACCATGTCCGAGCCATTTTTTACAGGTAGGTCCTGGTGTTCAGGCCTACCAGGACCAATGACGATCCTTAGTTGGAACTGCCGAGGCTTGGGTCACCTGAGTGCAGTTCCTGCGTTGAAGAACCTAATCCAGTCGTACAAGCCGGAAATTATTTTTCTATTTGAAACTTTGGTGAATGCTAATAAAATTGAGGAGGTTAGGAGGCGTATTGGTTTTGATGGTTGCTTTGCTGTTGATAGAGATGGTCGTAGTGGCGGGGTGGCTTATTTCTGGCGTAACTCTATGAGGTGTGAAATTTCTACTTTTTCCCTTCATCATTTAGACGTTCTAATTGATGATGTCTCTAAAGGGAAATGGAGAATTACGGGTTTTTATGGTTATGCTGACCGTACACAAAGGAGAGAATCTTGGGCTTTGTTGAGAAGATTGTCAGGTGTTTCCCATCTTCCGTGGTGTGTGATTGGTGACTTTAACGACCTTCTCTCGGCTGATGACAAGTTGGGTTGGATTGATCACCCTAACTATTTATTGACTGGTTTTCGGGATGCTGTTCTAGCTGCGGGGTTGACTGATATTAGATTAGAAGGCTATCCTTTTACTTGGAACACTAGAAAAGGTATAGATAGAGCTATTGAGGAAAGACTCGATCGGGCAATGGCTAATAATGACTAGTTAGATTTGTTTCCTCAAGTGCGTTTACTTAATTTGGTAGCTCCTATTTCTGATCATACTCCCATTCTCCTCCAACGTGATCCTGTCTCAATGTCTTTTCCCAGGAGGCGTTTCAGGTTTGAGAACGCTTGGACTCTTGAGCATGATTTTTCAGAGGTGGTGCGTAGGGGCTGGGTGAGTGGTAATGATGGTGATATTGTGTCTAAGCTTCAAATTTGCGCTGATAGTCTTTTGTCTTGGAGTAAGGAGCTTCGGGTTGAATTTAAAAATGAGATCTTGGTGTGTAGAAAGCGGCTGGAGGAGTTGCAGGATAGGCGTGATGAGGTGGGGGTTAGAAGCTTTCGTGACACAAGGGATCGTATGGTTAATCTGCTTGTTAGGGAGGAGAGTTTTTGGAAGCAGAGATCGAAAGTGTTTTGGCTTCGAGACGGGGATCTCAATACCCGTTTCTTTCATGCCTCGGCAACATCCCGTTCTAAGGTAAATAAAATTTTCAAAATTCAGGATGGTGGTGGTTTAGTTACGGAAGACCCCATCCAAATTAAAGCCATTGCGAAGAATTACTTTGATGATCTCTTTATTGCTCGGGTGGGTGACTATGATCCTGTTGTGAATTCTATTGAGCCTTGCCTCTCTAGTGAGGATAATGTTATGCTTGTTCGTCCGTTTTCTAGATCAAAATTCTCAGTAGCTCTAGGTGAAATGCATGCTGATAAGTCCCCAGGGCCTGATGGTTTTAATCCTGGTTTTTTTAAGAATTCTTGGGAGCTTTGTGGTGAGGAGATTTTTACAGCTTGTTGCTTCTGGCTAGAAAGGGGTTATTTTCCAGCAACTGTTAATGACACTAATATAGCCCTCATACCGAAGAATGATAATCCTGAATCTATGAAAGATTGGCGTCCTATCTCCTTATGTAATGTTGTCTATAAGGTGTTGTCCAAGGTTCTGGCTAATAGACTGAAACTGATTCTCCATAAATGTGTCTCTAGCGTTCAGTCTGCTTTTGTTCCTAACAGGTCCATTCTTGATAATGCAATGGTTGCTACAGAGATTATCCATTATCTTAAGAGTAAGTCGAAAGGCAAGTTGGGGGATGTGGCATTGAAGATTGATATGAGTAAGGCCTATGATCGTGTTGATTGGGGATACCTCAGAGTTGTTATGAGGCGTATGGGTTTTGAAGAGAAGTGGGTGGAGTGGATTATGCTCTGTGTGGAATCAGTTAGCTACTCTGGCTTGTTAATCAGGAGCTGGTTGGTCCTATTCATCCTGGTCCGGGGCTTAGGCAAGGGGATCCTCTTTCCCCTTATTTGTTTATTCTGTGCTCTAAAGGTCTGACGGCTATTATTAATCAAGCTGAAGGTAGAGGTGATCTCCATGGGGTGAAAATTTGTAGAGGGGCTCCTATTGTTTCCCATCTTCTGTTTGCAGATGATTGCTTCTTATTTTTCAAAGCCAAAGAAAGTGAAGCTGTTGTTATGAAGGATATTCTTTTTACGTATGAGGCTGCTTCAGGTCAAGAGATTAATTACCAGAAGTCAGAAATCTTTTATAGTAGAAATGTTGATGGTGGGATGCGTGATGTTATTGCAAACTTGCTTGGGGTCCAAATTTTTTTGGGCACGGGTAAGTATTTGGGTCTCCCCTCTATGATTGGGAGGAGCATAAAAGCCTTATTCAGTTTTATTAAGGATCGAGTTTGGAGGAAAATTAATTCTTGGGGTGGCCGGTCCTTATCTAAAGCTGGGAAAGAGGTTATGATCAAGTCGGCTCTCCAATCTATTCCCACATATTTTATGAGCATTTTCCTTATCCCCCAATCCTTGGGGGATGAGATTGAGAAAATGATGAACTCTTTTTGGTGGGGTGGTGGTAGTGGCAGAGGAAAAGGTGTGAGGTGGCTCTCTTGGGATAAGCTAGCAATGCATAAAGCGGATGGCGGTATGGGCTTCAGAAATTTGTATGCTTTTAATGTGGCGCCTCTAGGTAAGCAAGGGTGGAGATTGTTGTCTAATCCCGATACCCTTGTGGGGAACCTTTTCAAAGCTAAATATTATCCACATTGTGATTTTCTGGATGCTAATATTGGTAGTAATTCGAGTTATGTTTGGCGGAGCATTTGTGAAGCAAGAGTTGTCCTTAAGGAAGGGATTAGGTGGCGTATTGGAAGCGGCTTGCATATCAATGTTTGGTCTAAAAAGTGGACTCATGATTCAGCCAATGTGCTACCTCATGAGCATAGTTTTTTTAACCCAGTATTGAGGGTTTGTGACTTATGGCAGGAAGGATCTAAGAAATGGGACTCTTTGCTTGTTGAGGCGCTAGTATCTCCAGCAAGTGTCAATTCAATTTTGAAAACTCCTCTTCTGGAAGCAGTTCACGATGATGGCATATTTTGGTGGCCTGATCGCAAGGGTGTTTATTCGGTAAGGTCGGCCTATTGGCTTTGCTTGAATAATATTTTGGATACTTCTCACTTGAAGGTTGTGGGTGACTGGAAAGGATTGTGGAGTCTCAAAGTTCCACCAAAAGTAAAGAATTTCCTTTGGAGAGTAGCTAGAGGTTGCCTCCCTACTAGAGCTAAACTTGTGGAGCGCGGGGTTCAGTGCCCTAATCTTTGTCCTTGGTGTGATATGAATGTTGAAAATAGTTGGCATATTCTTTTCAGTTGTGCTAAGGCAGAGAGTGTTTGGAGGTATGTTAATCTTTGGGGAGTTGTTTCTAGTTGGCTGGTTAGTGTTGATAATGTGAGGGAGTTATGCTTCCGAGCTCTTGGTTGTCTTATAGATGAGGATATGATCACTTTTGTTATGACTCTATGGTCTCTATGGCGTAGTAGAAATGCAAAGGTGTGGGACTCAGTGGATGAAAGTGCAGCTTCTATTGTGCAGCGTGGAAGTATTGTCCATAGGGAGTGGAAGGAGGCTCGTGCTCCTGTTGGTGTTGCAACGCCCAACGCTCCTGGTCCAGCCCTTGTGCGCTGGTGTAGGCCTCCCCAAGGCTACCTCAAGTGCAATATTGATGCCTCTTTTTCTGCAGCAAATAATAAAGTGGGCATTGGTATGTGTTTGCAGAATGATGTTGGCGTTTTTTTGGGTGCTAAAACTCTTTGGCTGGAACCTATTGTGGATGTTCATATAGGGGAAGCAAGTGGTCTTTATTTTGCTATTAAGTGGATGATTGATCTTCAAATGGATAAAGTTATTTTTGAAGTGGACTCCAAGATAGTGGTGGATAACATGTGCTCGGACTGTATGGATGTTTCTTCTTTTGGTGCTATTGTTTCTTTTTGCAAGTATCTTCTTTTGTCTTTTTTTTCAAAACTCTCATGTTGAGTTTACTAGGAAGCAAGCTAACATGGTTGCTCATTCCTTAGCTGGGGTGGCCTTGTCCAATGCTTGCCCTCATTTCTTTCATGATATTCCTTCATGTATTGGCGCTTTGATTATTAATGAAATGCAGTAATGTTCCTTTGTCAAAAAAAAAAAAACCCTTTTTAATGAAAATTTTAATAATAATGGAATTAACTTTAAAAAAGTTTTCAAAATAAAATTTTATTGGTTTTTTAATTTTTTTTTAATTTTTTTTTTATTCATTAGCACATTATCAACAACGAGAAAATCCTCTCTTAATAAATTAAAACTAATTTAAAATCGAAATACTTGACCCTTAAGAAAACAAATAAGCCAAAATGACTTATAAATTTATTGACTTAATTTATAATAATATTTTGTATAACATAATAATACACATGTATTGGTATTAATTGTTTTTTTGTACATATTGTAAAATATAGCTTAGTTTTAGTTTTTTATTTCTTTAATTATATTATTTAGCTATGCATATTTTTCAAATTCATAATATTATTTCAATATATTAGGTTGGTCTGTTTTAACCCAGTCATAATCAAATCTTGACCATATTGGATTTAGATCAAAACAATTAACCCATGAAAGTGATAAAACATATAATCATTCTTGATTAAAATGTTTTCTTTAAAAAAAATAAAAAATAAACAAGCAACTCGAGGGAAAGAAAGTCTAACATAACATCAATAACCAAAGATTTTTGACAATAAAAGCTTATAATAAATGGGTATTGTTTGTTCAACATTAAAGCAGGGACATGATAACTAATGCGGTGTTGGTCGAAGTGGTAAGGCGGCTTGGGTCCCTTGAGCACGTGGTCCTGGGTTCGATCACTGGATCCGTGTATATGGAAAAAAAATCCTTAGGTGGGGTCGCCCGCTTAGGTGCATCATAGTACCCCGAGATATTAGTCTCTCACCTATCGAGTGGGAGGACACTCTAGGAAACCCAAAAAAAAACGTAAGGACATGATACGATGTCTCTTTTTTATGATGTATTTTTTAAATGCATATATAAGAAGATATAAACAAAAAAAGTAAGAGATAACATAAATTTATACAATATTAGATAGATTTAATTGTTATCCATTGTTAGTATAAAGATTTTTTATACTGTCAATTAATAATGAATTATCATATCGTAAAAAATGTTGGATTCTTTTAATAACTACCAAAGAAATGATTTGTGATTGGTTGACAGAATAAAAATCTTTAATTAAATTCATATTAAATACAATATTTAACATATGATGTTTAAATTACACATATATTTTTAAATAAGTGATGCAACAAGAGTAATGATTTTCACATCTCTACATACACTATCTCTAAACCATAACTATTGCATGATTGATATAAGGGACTTTCGAAGAGTTTATAGAGAATTTATTTGAGTTTACGAAAATAACTTGTGAAAATAAGCTTATAAAATTAGCTTATAAAAATAATTTATGACATTCTTATAAGTTTTTTTAGCTTATTTTAATAAGTTTATTAGAGAAGTTTATGGAAATATGCTCTTTTAGCTTTTTAAAAAAAAATTATTGAATAAACGTTTAATTGAGCTGCTTACCTAGCGAACTCATAGTCATATTTTGTCTTCCATCCCATTCTCATAGCTAGTTGCTTGTTGTGACATTTAGCCGGCTTCTTTCTTAGTATATTGGAGTAGACTTTATTTATATAAGTTATATTAACTAAATAAATTAATAATTAATTTAATACAAAATAATAACATAACACAAAGATTCAACTACTTACTCAAGTGTTATAAACTTAATTTAATTTATATGTATGGTCGATGTGAAGATTTTTTATATTATCAACCAATCATAAATTATCACATCATTAAAAATGTTTGACTCTTATCATAACTACTTAGAAAGGCATCTATATGATGATTTGTGATCGGTTGATAACGTAAAAAACTTTACACTAACATCGTATCAAATTTTAACTCTATTTAATTTTAAAAAATAACTATTTCTCATTCTTTCTTTACTTAACTTTTATTCCTGTGTGACCTTCCACAAATATTTTCTTTAACCCATGGATAATATGGCGAATAAATTTACACTGAAATATCACTTTAGCAAAAACAAAGTTTCAAATTAATCTAATCTAATAAGTTGTCTAAAATAAAATGGTATAATCAACATACTATATTTATTACAGGGGAGCGGAGCAAATAATCAAGAGATAAGGAATCGTGATGGAAATTGTTATCTCAATTGCTGCTAAAATTGCTGAGTACACTGTGGCATCTATTGGTCATCAACTTGGATATGTATTCCTTTACAAGAACAATGTTGAAAAACTCAATGCAGAGAATCAAAACCTGGAGGCAGCCAAAACTAGTCTGCAACATTCCATCGATGAAGCTATAAATAATGGAGAACAGACTGAACAGAGGGTGCAGAAGTGGTTGAAGAAAGTGGATGACACTATTGCATGTGCTATGGAATTTCAACACAATGAAAGACATGCAAAAGTTAGTTGTTCTAGAGGGTCCTTTCCCAACCTTTGGATGATGCACCAACTGAGCAAGAAAGCCCCACATATGGCTAAGGAAATTACTCAAATCATAACCGAAAGAGATAACTTCAATAGAATATCTTACCGCCCCACTTTATCAGTGGCGATCCCTCCATCTGCCAGAGGTTACAAAGCCTTGGACTCAAGAGCATCAATCATGAGTGGCATTATGAATGCATTGAAGGATCCTAACATTTACAAGATTGGACTGTATGGGATGGGTGGTGTTGGTAAGTCTACACTAGTCAATGAATTAGCATGGAAAGATGAGCAAGATGCATCGTTTGATAAGGTGCTTGTAGCTACTGTAAGCATTTCTCCAGATGTGAAGAAAATTCAGGGTCAACTGGCAGATGGGTTGGGTTTGAAATTTCAAGAGGAAACAGAAGGTGGAAGAGCACGCCGGTTACTTGATAGAATAAGAAAGGTGAACAATATTCTTGTTATACTTGATGATATTTGGAAAAAGCTTGATCTGTCAGAGATTGGGATTCCTTATGGTGATGATCACAAAGGATGCAAGTTATTGTTGACATCCAGATATCTTAATGTCTTGAGTTGTGACATGGATACTGACCAAGATTTTAAACTTGAAGTCTTACATGAAGAGGAGAGTTTGGATCTTATTTCAGAAGACAGCTGGTAGTGTTGTTGAGGATTATAATATAAGACCTATTGCCCTTGAAGTATCCCACAATTGTGTCGGTTTGCCTCTTTCCATTGTTACAGTGGCAACTGCATTGAAGAAGAAGAACGACACATTAGTTTGGAGGGATGCATTAAAGAAGTTGACTACTTTTGACCATGAAGGATTGAAGTCTCGGGTGTATCCTGCTATAGAGCTCAGTTACGATCATTTAGAAAGCAAAGAACTCAAGTCATTCTTCTTGTTCATTGCTTCATTGGCAAATGGTCAGAGTCAAAAAGATTTGTTGATAATAACTTGGGGATTGGGCTTGTTTAAAAACGTGAAAACGTTGGCAGACACAAGAATTAGAGTTTACAAGTTGATAGCAGACCTCAGGGCCTCGTGTTTGTTACTTGAAGGGAAATGGATTATATAAAAATGCATGAAGTGGTTCGCGAAGTAGCCTCCTCCATTTTATCCAAAGTTCAAGCCTTCTATAGTATGCCACGTTATGCTGAATTAAAAGAATGGCCAAAGAAAGATATCCTTCATAAGTGTCATTCTATTTTTCTTGCTTAGTGTTATTTCCATGAACTGCCTGAGAGCTTGGACTGCCCAGAGTTGAAGCTACTTTGTCTTAATAGTCAAGATAATTTTTGGAAAGTCCCAGGTGATTTTTTTGTTGGAACAAGGGAACTTAAGGTTTTGGATCTTGGAGGATTCAATTGTTGTCCATCCCCACCTTCATCTCTCGGTTACTTGACAAACCTCCGAGCATTATATTTATGTTTTTGCATGTTGGAGGACATAACTATAGTGGCAAAACTCACAAATTTAGAAATTCTTAGCCTTGAAAGATCTGAGATTAAAGAGCTTCCTATAGAACTAGCACAGCTAACTCGCCTACGGTTACTAGATTTGAGTCATTGTTCTAGACTGACAACAATTCCAACCAATCTTATATCAAGCTTAACATCCTTGGAAGAATTATATATGGGGAACTGCTTTATCCAATGGGAAATAGAGGGAAGAAAAAACCAAAGTAATAATGCAAGTCTAGGTGAGCTGAGGCATCTGGATCATCTTACAACTTTAAATTTGCAGGTTCAGTGTGCTTCCATTTTGCCACAAGACTTGCTAATCTTTGGGAAGCTTGAGAGATACAACATTTCAATTGGTTATGGATGGAAAAGAACTTCGTTAGGGGTTAGCTCCTACGAAACGTCCAGAACACTCATGTTTAATTCGGGTTCATCTGCAAATATTCATTTCGATCGTGGGTTTAAATTATTTCTCAATAGAGTTGAGGATTTATACTTAGCCAAGTTAAAGGGGGTTAAGAGTGTGCTTTACCAATTGAATGAAGAAGGATTTCCACAGTTGAAGCTCCTTGATGTCCAAGACAGTGATGAAATACAATACATCATTGACTCAACGGAGTGGGTCAATTCAAGTTGTTCATTCCCCAACATGGTGTCTTTGGTTCTTCACAGTCTAACAAACATGAAAAATATAATCCATGGCCAACTTCTGGTACAGTTTTTTTACAAAACTTGAAGTTATAAAGGTCAAAGGTTGTCAGAGATTGGAAAATCTATTCTTGCATTCAATAGTTAGAAACCTGTCTCAACTTGTTGAAGCTGAGATATCTCAATGCAATTCTATTACTAGCATCATTGCTTATCAAGGAGGGGATGACATCAACCAAATTGAAGAGTTGAAGTTCCCCAAATTGAGTTCTCTTACACTAGATTGCTTACCAATGCTTGTTAGTTTTGCTAGCAAGCCACTACCATCTAGTATGGAATCCGGAACTTGCGATTTCAAGGACAAGGATGACTCAAATATTCCACTTTCACTATTTGATGAAAAGGTACACACATGACATATTATTAATACTTTATTACTTTGATATGTTTTGAATAAC
This sequence comes from Echinosophora koreensis, assembly GCA_035048595.1. NCBI lineage: Eukaryota > Viridiplantae > Streptophyta > Magnoliopsida > Fabales > Fabaceae > Echinosophora > Echinosophora koreensis. The sequence goes on from JAPCYP010000170.1 coordinate 136,662, forward strand.
ATGGTTTTTGCAACTGTAAAGTGTTTATCAATCTAAGTTGATTCTACTCAATTATAGTGTACTTGAATTACATACCTTTTAATTTCAAGTTGTGCTTTTAAGCACTTGCCTTGCCGCATGTTCTTAACTTACAATGATTTGGGTGTAATATAAAATGCTTGTGTTAGCGTTCATTAAAAACTATTGAGATTATAATTTAAGGCTTTAAGCAGCCAATTTTAATTCATCTTCTTCATCCCATTTTCCCCCATTAATTGAAATGTATGACTTGTTGACAAGATTAATTGTTTCCTCTTGCTAATAGATTGAATTTCCTAACTTGGAGAGATTGAAAATTTCTTCTATCAACACGAGAAAGATATGGGATGATCAACTGTCAACACGTTCTTGCATCCAAAATTTGAAAAGTTTGACCATAGATGGTTGTAGCAAATTAGAATATTTGTTCCCATCCTGGGTTACTAGAGAACTTATAAACCTTCAACATCTCAATATATTTAGATATGGAACGTTGAAAAAAATATTTGAGCCTGAAGAGAGGAAAGATAACTTCCCTTCTGCTACAAATTCACTTTCAAGTACAGAGGTAAATAATCGAATTTTGGATATTTTAAAATATATAATTTGTAATTAATGCTTCACTCTTGTTTAGAGTTGTTGCTTGTACATTCAAACGAAAAATCTAAATTAAACTCTCAATTCATTTTTATAGGCTACATTCCCTAGATTGGAAAAATTGATAATCTCACACATGGATAGCTTGAAGTCAATATGGAACAATCAACTAACTCCAAATTCCTTTTGCAAGTTGGTTAATATGGAAATTTCATTCTGCAAAATGTTGTCAAATGTATTTCGTGTTATGCGTTAAACAACTTACATAATATGGAGAAATTGCTTGTAACCGATTATGCTGCATTAGAAGCCGTATTTGAAATACAATGGCAAAATATAAGGGATGCTGATAGTCAAGACATACAAGCAACTCAATTGAAAGCTCTTACTCTGAAACGTCTGCCAGTGCTAAAACACATATGGAGTGAAGATCCTTATGGAAGCACCAACTTTCAAAACCTGTGCACAGTTGAAGTTTTTGATTGTGAGAGCCTAAATTATGTTTTTCCACGGGGTGTGGCTAAGCAGCCTCTACATCTGCAATTACTTAGAGTAATGGGTTGTGGGGTTGAAAACATTGTTGCAAAGGATAAAATAGAAGCGACTATTCCAAGATTTGTTTTCACACAATTAAAATCACTGCAATTTTTTTCGTTGCCAAAACTTGAAAGCTAGTATCCTGGAATTCATACCTTGGATTGTCCAAAGTTAAGGAAGTTAGATGTTTATGATTGTGATAAGCTACAAGTGTTCACCTTGAAGTCTCAAAACAGCCAAGAAGATGTCTCGCTTAAAAGACAACCTCTGTTCTTGTTTGATAAGGTACACTTCAATTACATTCAATGCTGTGTTGCCAATTTAAATGTTCTAAGGTAAAAACGGAGATACAGAATTAAAAACCTAAAGTTGCTTTTACATTTAGTCATATGTCTTAATCTATACATTTATCCTATTGCTACTGCAGGTTCTCAACGTAGAGGAATTGTCTTTAAGCAGTGAAAATGTTACAGCAATCTGCAATGGTGATGTTGATTTTCATACAATTGGACAATTTTCCAGTCGTTCACTTTACTTGCGATGCTTTCATGATGAGTCAGACCAAGTTCCTTGGCATTTCCTCGAAAGATTCCCCAATCTTGAGCATCTTTTATTGCAATGCAGTTCCTTTAACCAAATTTTCTCGAGTGAGCAAATTGAGGTAGTTATAAATTGGCCTCTTGGCAAGGTAGTTTCGATAATCCCCCTTTTTATATACGGGTTTTGTTATCGTCTGTCATCACGTATAAAATAATAACATTTATTATCCATCTTAATTAAATAAAAAAATAAAATATTAATTGCCTTTTAAATTATAGAGACTTAAAGTTTTTATACTTTTCATTAAGAGTTTAATTTGTATGCACTGTCGGTATAATGATTTTTTACACTGACAATCAATCAGGAATTATGGAATTGATGACTTTTATGGTAGTTAGATAATAGTCAAATATTTTTAATGGAGTGTCCATAATTCCTGATTGGTTGACAGTGTAAAAAAATTTACACCATCAGTCTATATCAATTAAATCATTTGCTTCAAGTACATGTGAACAAAACCATTATGAGTTCCTTTCCCTCTGTATAACATCTCCCCATAATTTGATGTGTTTTTTAAATGGGTATATGCCCAACTTTGTATATATTTACTTTAAAATGGACAAGGTGCTCGGTTGAGCTTACAACAAAGCAAGGTTTTTAAAACCGGACCGGTCATTGAACCGGTGAAGCCACTGACTCAAGGTTCAATGGTCCAACCATGGTCAAATCGTGGTTGAACCGGTACTAATTAAACAATAATTTTAATTTTTTAAATAATATATAAAAAAATATATTAAACCAAAAAATAACATAATATTTATTAATTTGGTGACATTAAAACTCAACATATCAATAACATATTAAAACTCAATATTTATTCAATAGTCTATATTCAAGGGCCATTGAAAGATAACATTTTTAATAATATGTATATGTATAAGCACCAACAAAATTCCTATACATTCACATCCCATGCTGTGGACCATGAAATAATGATAGGAATAATGACCCAAGCCCATTAATCCTTAAAACCCTAAAAGCTAAAAGGGTAGCACACTTCAACAATCATCACAACACTACAACAGCCGCATCTGCTATGCTTACACACTTAAGCACCCTGCACACTTCAGGCGTTAGTGCCATTTCCCTTCAGCAACCAGGTTCGTTTATTTTTCAACCCCTATCAGCAGCGTGATCTCTGCTGCAGCAACGCCTAGCCATTTTGCAGCGCATGATCTCACCGTTTTGCAACAACAACTGTGGAGAAGTCAGGAGCAGTGGAGGAGGACCGAACAACAAAAGAGAATGCGTTTTTAATTTTTATTTTTTTAATTTCAGTGAACTGGTCCAGATCGGTCTCCAGCCGATTATGACCGGTTTTGCCGGTTTTGGACCGGTTCAACGGTTCTTAGTCCGGTTCCACACAAGGTCGGTTGTAGAGGTCAACCGAACCGGCTTAGTTACCGGTTCCCGGTTGGATCGATCGGACCGGCCGGTCCGGTCCGATTTTGACTACCTTGCAACAAATCCTTGAAGAGGGATACTGATGATATGCAAGATGCTGTGAAGTGTTTAGGGATGGGAATATTTCATGGTACTCAGACGGGGTTTATGACCTAACCTATTTAGACATAACCTGACCTAGTCTATTTAGCAAAAAGATTAAGTCGAGACTTTTTTTAAAAAGTCCATATAGCTAAGGAGACCAGGCTAAGGATTTAATAAAAGCCTATCAGACCTATCAAGCTAGCATATTTCATACTAATATTATAATATTTGAAGATAAAGGCCTACTAACATATTTAAATATAAAGGTCTATTTGCCTATTTATTTGTGAAGACCTGATGATCTATTTATTAGTATAGACCTACCAGTCTCTTTATCATTAGAGGCTTATAAGCCTATTTACAAGTAAAGACCTATAACATATTTATAGGTGGAGACATTTTTAAAAGCTTTGTTGAAAAGTAGACTTTTAAATAGGCTTCTAGGTCAGGTCAAGCTTTGAAGTGGACCAGACCAGGCCTTAAAAATTGACCTATATCAAGCTCAGGCCTTGAGATTGGAACACATGCAAAACTCATTTACGTCAAGTCTAACATATTCCCACCCCACCCCTAGAATTCACAACTAAAAATTCATGAATTTTTTGCAGATTTTTTCCACAGGAATTTCCTGTGAATTTTGTTGCAATTTTGTGAAAAATAATGTTTTTTCCCTATAGATTTAAATTTCATAGGAAAACTTATACGGAATTTTGACATTTCCTATGGATTTAAATTTTTCCCAAAAAAAATCTGCAGGAAATTTCCTGCGAATTTTATAATTTGCAGGAAAAATTACCGACAAAGATATTATCTCAAGACAGAAAACCATAGAAAAATCTGTATAAAACTAGTTTCTTGAGAATTTTTTAGCGAAATCCGCAAGAAAATTAGCTATATATATATATATGTGTGTGCGCGCGCGCGAGCGCGGTAGAAGAATATAGCCATGGATTCTAAAAAATCCTTGCCGCATTGGATGAGATAAAGTGGATGAATTTATTTAGGTACTTAGTAATTAGAATGTAAAGAATGATTGGAATATTTTATCCAGAATTACAAATATCTCATTAAATGATTCTAAAGTGAGAAACAAGAAGATATAGTAAATAATCATTCATGATATATTATATTTGTTAGCATATTACAGCAAAGACATATTTCAAGATTTATCATTATGCAGACGTAGATACAAACTAAACAAAATTAATTTAGTTTATATTATGACATAATTTAATTTTGGACAAACGAGCACGGGGAGCAGTATTTGGTTGTGGACTTGTGGTTATTCGCAATTAAACAACATGGTGGTTATTTTCTTCTGTAATTATGTTTGTCAGAGTAAGTTATGAAATTATGATTTTTGAAATATGGTTTATGTATTGACATTTTTCGCAATTTATACTAATTTTGTGTTTGTTCAACAATTTACTTGTGTATTTAAATAAGCTTGTTTGAAAAATAAGTTAGAAAAGAACTTATATGAAAGCATGAGAGCATCTCCAACGCAGTAAAGAGTAAACTAATGGGTTCCTTACCCTTAAGCAATCTTTCCTTTTTTTTCCACTGCTTTTATTATTATTTTTTAAAAAAATGTCATCCAAACACTCATGTTTTTTAAAAGCATTTTTATTTTAAAAATAAGTGTTTTTTTCTATAAAAAAAAATAAGCTCATCCAAATAGGCTGTAAATTAGTCATTTTATAATAGAAGCTTACCCTTTTTTTATTACTTAATCATTGCCAGCAATGGATAACAAAACCATATTAGAAATCATGCATGCATTGTGGTGGATGTTAAATTATAATATATTAATATTAGACTAACTACATTTTTCAGGTGTATGTTATGAGCAGTGTCATCCAATGCAGTCTTGATTTTTCATCTATCAATTCTGTTCTCTTAGTTTGTTCCAGGAATTGGAGTTCTCAGCTTAGAGATGTTGTCTTAGCTTCTGTTATCAACTCAATTTGGGTTATCTGGAAAAGCAGGAGCTACAATAGATTTGATAACAAAGTCCTCTCTTGCATAGTGCATTTAATTTGATTGAAGCTTTGATTTCCATCCCAGGTAATCAGTCTTCTGGTTTGATGTCCTCCTCAGTGACGGAGTTTAGCATTCTTAAGTCCTTTCTCGTTGTCGGTCATGTAAGTAAGTCCCCCTCGGGTAGGTAAATGATTTGGCCATTCTCCCCTTGCTAATTGGATCAAATGTAATATAAATGAGGCAGCAAGAGGGTCTCCTGGCTTGGCAGCCTGTGGTGGAATTTTTAGAGATCGAATGGCCTAGCATTTTGGGGTTGCTTTGCTTTCAATATTGGTATTGCCAATTCTTTTCATGCAGAACTTATGGCAGCAATGTTATCCATTGAAATAGCTATTAAAAAAGGATGGACTAAACTTTGGCTAGAGTGTAGCTCGATTCTTGTGGTGGAAGCTTTTAAAATGGTGAATTTAGTGCTTGGAAGCTTAGAACTTGATGGAGAAACTGCCAAATGATTATTCAAAAACATTATTTTTAAAGCTTCTCATATTTATAGAAAAGGCAAAATGTTGCACTGTGCAGACAAATTAACATCTTTTGGGATTAAGAGCTTGTTTGGGAAAGATTAATTCTTTCCCATTCAACTATTTTGAAGCATTAAGTTGTTTTGTGAAATAATTATTATGTTTGGTTACAAATATTATTTTTTTTTTTTAAACTTTTCTATACTCATTTCAGCTGTTTTGCTTCTAGCTACTCCACCAAGCTGTTTGCTGCAATCATTTTTTATTATTCACAGGCTTTCCTTTCTTACCCCAACCCCAACACGTCAGCGACTTTGCACCTCGTCACTGTATGGTTCCTTTTATCACCCTTCTCTTTATTTTCACACAATTTTGGATTACCACTGTGCATGTGAGGCTGCACCCTTCTCTTTATTTTCGAGCAATTGATGGTGCAATTGAAATTTTAATGTAAAAAAAAAAATCAATATAGAAGTTAATAAATAAAAATCTCTAGATGAAAAAAAAAATTAAAATGACCCATGAGACTCTCATCACCGGTTCCTTTTTTTTAGAATTTTCAACAATTTGAATTTTAAAAATTTAATTTTAAAAAAATGTATTGTTAAAAAAAATCAAATATTATTAAATTATACAAATAACTTCATATCTTTTTTAGTAATTTACTATATAAAAGTGATTGTTTTTACACCACCCAAACAAAATAAATTATCTTAAAATCGTTTTTCAGGAAACATACCCAAACAAAAACAGATTCTGAAGATAATCGATTATCACAATAATCGATTATTTGAAAACAGATTATCAACATAATCTTTTTTTTTTTCAGCTTTCGCAGACACACTCTAACTCTCAAGCTTTTACTTGGTGGAATTCTATTCCTAATTTTATTATTGAGGAATTCAACCAAAATAGGTTGAATCTTCCAAATTATAGATTTAGATGATTCTTCATGTCTATCTTGTATTCTTTTTCTTTCTTTCTTTTTTTCATTTTTTAATAAATTTTTGATCTGCTGCAAATGATTTATAGTGTCAGAGATACCAACATAGTTGGAATATCCTGCTCTATTGTGATGCTTTTGCATGTCAGTATTTTTTATATTAAAAAAAGGTGTAAGTTATGTTTTGTGTATAGTCCAACAACCAAGAGTGGGCATGGAACCAAGAAAATGGGAGACCCAATTTATGCTCTACTCTAGAAGAAGATTAGATAAGTTGCCCATGCATTTGGAACATTGGATATGGAATCCTTATATAACATAACACAACTAGCATGTGCACTCCCTTTTAGGACCAAAAATCCTTCAATTTGCACAAACAATACGCTATCTTGCATTTTGGTCACGAAATCAACCATAATTATGAACACTTCTGAAGTGATCAATCATCTCAATTACTCTTGAATCAACTCCCTTATGAACTCTGTATATAAAGTGGAAGCAAGAGGTTTTTTTTTTTTTTTTTTACTGGAAGCAAGAGGCTATGCAGTGATTTTTATTTAAATTTTTACCAGGGGTGTTCCTATATAAATTAATCTTATCAATGACACATGGATAATAGCCAGGTGTCTCTGATCTAATGAAAGTCACATTAAGGCCTACAAGTTACAGCTAACCATCCATTAGACTAGGGACTTGAAACAATAAAACTATGAAAGCTACTATTTCATTGCACATGAGCGTGTGAAACGAGACATTTCAGGTACGGGGTGGCTTCATTAAGAACAAATCCAGTCCTTCCTAGCTCTAAGAAAATACTAAATCCACACATGAAACTCCCCAAAAAACAACATAACATGAACTTTATCGGAGTAAAAATGCATTTTTAACATCCACAGACATTGTAATAACTTCATTGAGACATTTCCTGTGAATTACACAAATATTTTAAGCGCCACACCCTAAGGTATAACTTCAATAACCGGATAACTTTTTTTAATAAAATGGCAATTTCATTTACTTTCTTGCTCATTATATGTCTAGAATTTGCCATATATTACTATATGAATGAAAAGACATCTATCAAAGGCTGTGAAAGTTTGAAACAATATTTACAGAAAATCAATGAAGGGAGCAGGACATAAAACACAGAAAAAGGTATTAAGCAGCAACCTTTCACCAGCTAGAATCATCTATTTTCTTTTGACTAGAATCATCTATTTTCTTTTGACATCTGCATATGGAGATTATGTGGGAGAATAGAATCACTACCTGATCCTTGGACAAATTGCACAGAGTGTGAAATTCGCTCAAACTCCCACCAGGACTCAGCTGGCCAAACAGCCAAGGCAAGCATCATCAATTTAAGAAAGAGTATACCAGCACCTCAACCAAAATCTACTGCCAATAAGCACTCTATCCATTTGACATGGCTCGAGCCTCGGCTAAAGATACAGCCATAACTAACATCATCTGCTCCTCAAAACTGTCCGGAACAATGGGGCCTGTGGCACTATGAAGGCTGCCATCAATGTCATCAGGCCGTAGTAAAGATAGTCTGCCACCATCCTCTACTGCAACAGAGCTTGCGTAGTGGGTTGCTGCTTCAGCCACCTCTGGTCCATTGTTCATGCCCCATTCACCATTAACCCTAGTCACTGCCACAGTATCACCTGGCAGCACCTCATTGACGTTGTCTGTAGATGGATAGCTACCCAAATCTCCACCAAGCCTGTTATAAAACCTCCTGGAGCCTTGTAGCATGTTAAATGAATTTCCATTGATTGAGTGCATAGATGATTCTCCCACCATTTGCCGACGCTCAGCAAGAGCAGCAATCGCACAAGCAAGACCCGCAGATGGGGATGAGGATGATCCTGTCAGTGGACCCATGGCAGATGAAACATTGCGATTATCAACTACATATTGTCCGGAAGCAGAATCAGCATGAGATAAATCCCTCTGCTTGCCAGTCTCCTGCAGTGTAATGTGTATAATTTTATAGTTAGCCAGATTCAGAAGTATGAATTTATAGAGGAATGTATTAGCATTATCTAAAAAGAACATAAGTTTGTGGAAAAAACACACACACAAAAAAAAGAGCATAGCTGCACAATACAGTTCTTTTTCAGTTTTTCCGAGAATTGCCTTTGGTTTAGACTTTAGAGTGTCATTGCAAGTTGAAAAAATGTTAACATGTATTCAAACTTAATGGATATAGACAGTGCCAGAAATTACGGAAAATATTTTGGGGGTAAACAGTTTATCTTTTTTAACAAGTGAACCAGGTGTGATTTTTGAATCAAAAATTTGGTTCAGGTGATAATAACTTTCTGATAAACAACTTGAATCTAAGATCTTCCATGGAGGTGAAGTTAGTGGATCAAGTGTTAGGTAAACAATGATGTTTACACAAACTGAAAATCCAATTACTCAAAGCATCAAAATGTGTCATGGTGACTTAGAAATGAGGGATTAAAATTAAATTATCAACTACTTCGCAACATGTCATGACTAATGAAAGATACTGATAATATTGCATACTTTTATCTTGAAAGACTTCATCCTTAAAAGAATTCTTAACTAATTGGTCAAGGATAAAAGGAATAATACAGTTCGTCAAAAGTTTATATCTAGATTAAATGTTACACCCATTGCTAGAATTAAACTAGCTTCACTCCTTCCCAAAAAAAAAAAAAAAATTAAGAATATCACCCAGAACGTCCAAAACTTGAAAGTACGTAGGTCATCTTATATTTACCAAACAACCTGAGAATTTTGGGGGGTCCTTATGATGTTGGATAAGGACCAAAATTACTACATTAAGCATGAGTATTTTTAGTTTTTTTCCCAAAACATATTAAAGACGAACTACCTTGTGAACTAGGTTCATATCAAAACTAAATGTGTTATCATTTATTATTGCTCATAAGCAAATAAATATTTTACATTAATGACCACTGAGTAATCAAATTTTGACGTAGATACACAAAAGGTTCTTTTATATATATATATATATATATATATATATATATATATATATATATATATAAGGGTTGGTTGTGAGCCGTGGCACCTAGACAGAATACCAAAATCAATCTTCAGAATCAGAGAATAAAAAAAATAGATGAAAAAAGGACAGAACAAAATACAACACTCCCTTGGAAGGATTTATTTATAATTTATTCTCATCATTGTCTTAAATGCAATTCAGAAATATAAACTGAAACTGAACCATTTCAAATTTGATCAAAGCTGGGAACCAAACAATAAAGTTAAAGTGTGTGCTTGAAAGATTTAAAAAGTAAAAGTTTTAAACCACTTTACTACAGAGGAGCGTGACCTTCAATTTTAATAATAAATTCAAGGCTTAAAACTATAAACTTCAGTTTTCTTTTCTACCTTCAAACTTTAGTTTCTGTTGGAAAGCCGCCTTAATTGCGGTTCGCCCCTAGTCGCCTTAATTGCGACAAGTTTGGGTTGCCTTCATTGCAGCCTCCAGCACCTTCATTGTGCTGAGTGTGAGGGGTGTATTTAGTCTCACATCGCCTAGAGATATGGCCAAAGTAGTGCTTATAAAACTTGGGCAATCCTCACCTTACAAGCTAGCTTTCGGGGTTGAGTTAGGCCCAAGCCCAAAATTCCAAGATCCAAAAATCTAAGATGATATCAAAGCCTATCCTAGATCCGTTGTTGGGTTGCCCGCATCATCCACGCTCCAAGCCCAATGGGCTTGGGCGTGAGGGGGTGTGTTGGAAAGCCACCTTACTTGATGTTCGCCCCTAGTCGCCTTAATTGCGACAAGTTTGGGTTGCCTTCATTGTGCTGAGTGTGAGGAGTGTATTTAATCCCACATCGCCTAGAGATATGGCCAAAGTAGTGCTTATAAAGCTTGAGCAATCCTCACCTTACAAGCCGGTTTTGTGGGGTTGAGTTAGGCCCAAAAATCTAAGAGTTTCCTTTTCTACCTTCAAACTCATGGATGAAGGGCCACAATCAGAAACAAAGTATATATATTATTTTCATTGTCTGGCATCAATTGTAGATATAGATAAAAAACCTATTAAGCTGCTGCCTATTTGGTTTCTATGAGTAAGAGATGAAAGTAGGTGTTTTCTTTCTTGACTAGTTTTGGCTGGTTCCTTAGCCGTTTGAAAGTGAAAATTACTTATTGTTTGTTTGAGATTGTTTTTGGTTCCTTTATTTTCACTGTGTTCATTTAGTCCCTGAATTTACCAATTACCTTTAATGTTGCCCTTATCATGACATTTCATGTTAGAATTTTATTTTTCAGCTAATACTACCATACAATGTTGCTTGACACATTGCCATTTAACAAAATAATTTGAATGGGAAATCACCAATAAAGACAGCATGGGATGTAATTAGTAAATTGAGTAAAACGAATAAATTACTAAAATAAAGACTACAATGGGTAGAGGTAACATATAGAGACCATGAACTCAATTCATCATAAATTCAATGATAAATTGTTTATAGCTAAGCATATTCATACATAAGTTTTCACCTGAATGGAAAGCCATATTGCTTCCATGACCATAATGTCCTCAAGATCGAGGTCAAATTCATCATCTCTGCAATTTTCGGTGTTTGGAAAAAAAGGAAAATTGTAAGTCAAAATATAAAGTTTCCTTAAATACAATAGAAAGAACTTGTGCACTTGTTCAATGACCATAAGGTCCTCAAGATTGAAATCAAATTAATTGTCTCTGCAACTTTCAGTTTTTGAAAAAATAAAAAATAAAAGGGGAAAGTCAAGAAATCAAGTTTCCTAAATACAATATATGAAAGAACTCTTGCACTCGTGTCCACGACCAGACCAGACCAGACACAGCATTTGAATTCTTCTATAGTTCTATAATAAGACATCCATCTAAACCACCAAATATAAAGACACCAAGCATCATGGCAATTTGACAATGCATATCTGAGATATCAATACTACCCGACAAAACCAAATTGTACACGTTATGTCATCTGTTCTACCTGCAAGTTAAAATCTCCGATAAGAAAATAGCAAAATAGTCAGACTCAGCTTAAAATGGGTAACTGAATCAAAATCAAGGAATCAAATGATGACTAATTTATCAAATAAATTATCCTTTTCAGCTACTTCTTTAGGCAACCAAATATGAAATTAAACACCCATTAACAAATAATTAAAATTCAGTTGGGATGAAACTGGTATGAAATTGCTGAATTTAACTATGCTTCTGATCTGCAGAACATCCAGAACATTATCGAATAGTTTGAGACTAGAACTGTCAAAAAAAGAACAATGAATGAAATCTTTTGAATTTTTCCTTTTCTTTTATGATTCAATCCAAGAAAACCTATTTCCCGGATAAGACTATGCACTAAAAATTGACAATATAACTTTGGATCCCTCAATCTCCTTCATACTCGGGCAAGGTCATGTGCCAAAATTACTAAGTTCTTACTTCTTAGGGATATAAATGCAAACAGGGGTATATTTATTGAAATAGGTCCTAAATTAATCAAATATTTCATGTTAATTGGATCATCTATGGTGGTCTTCCAAATATAACATTTTAAAGGCTAAACTAATTATTTGGTCCCTATACATGACACTAATTTTGAATTTGGACACTACAAATGAAATTTTTTGAAATCAGACCCTATTCGTACAATTATTTTTAATTTAGTCCTCGTTATTAATAGGTGTTATAACACCGTTTGTTGAAATTAAAGTATTGGGACCAAATTAAAAATGATTATCACATATAAGGACTAAATTGAAAATGATTATCACGTATATAGACCAAAAAAAAATTTAATTCAGTCCCTACATGTGACAATCATTTTCAATTTGGTCCCTATACTTTAACTTCAACCGAACAGCGCTATAACACCAATAGACTCTAATGACCAAATCGAAAATAATTGTACATATAAGAATTGTTTAAAAAAAAATTCACGTATAGGAACCAAATTCAAAATCAGTGTCGCGTGTAGGGACCAAAGGATTAATTTAACTATTTTAAAAAATATAAATTAAGGAAACAATGAACAATGTTTGATCAAATGATAGAAACAAGTATTTTTTATGTTTCAAATTTGAAATAAAATGAGCCAATTGTTTGGATAGCACATTTCAATATATCTCAGCACACATGCTCAAACAGCTTGCGTACTAACACTATTCTTCAAACCAACAAGCTTAAACGATGACTCTAGTTACAAATGCAGCTCTGTTAAGCCTAGACAGCTTGCAAGCTGACACCATACTCCCAATGAATAAGCATAAGCATAAGCATAAACAATAAACCTAGCTCCATATGTAGATCAGCTGAGCTCGAACAATTACTTAAAGTATTACCTGGACCCATAAAGCAAGTAATAGCCGGTAAAAGTACTTCAACAATTATTGCTTTGTTTCTATTTAATAAACAATTTTCTTCCCTTCATTGCTTTGTTGATATTTTATACAATAATTTATTGGAAACAGAAATATCGAGACATGTGAAAAAAATGGAACCAAAAAAAAAAACAAGAAGCAATGGAGACTAGCCAGCATACCTGCTGGTCCTAGTGGCTGGAGGTGGTCTAACCATTGAGGTTGCACACAAGTCTTGAGAAGAAACAATTTCGTCACCTCCAACAACAGAAACTGAAGATGCAGCCACTGCAAGATTGAAACAAAAGAATAATGTGTACAACTAGAGTCAGTCACATAGGCAAATACAGCTAAAATCCAGATCTGCAATGAAAGACTACCTGCATTTGAGCTGTATTCAACATCTGTAAGTGTCACATTCCCATCAGAAGAGCTTATTTCTTGTCTTTTATGTATTCTTTCCTCTTCGTCAAGTAGTTGCTGTTGCCGCATCCTAATTTTTGCTTCTATAACGCGCTGTTCTTCCTGGACAGTTCTTGAGTTTGTAAGTGAAACTCAATTCGTTGTGCAAATATTTCAGCAAATACAGTCCTAAAGACAATAACAATAGTAATTGCAGAGACCAACTTACAATCTGCTCTAATCCCTTCTCTTCTTTTGATTTCACACCACGATACTCCACAGCGTAATTTGCCGTTTTGCAGAAGGGACATCTCATGTTGTTAAGGCAAGCAATTATCATTATCATAATATTAAAGCAAGAAAAGATGGGAATTTCCTGACAGATTATTATGAGTTTAAGTGTATTGAACGTGAGAAAAAGCTAGTAAGCAGGAATAGGATACTGTGTGGGCCGAGTAGAATTTGGAACTTTCATCTGCAAAAAGCACTCTGATAAAAGGAAATTAATTAGATGGCATGCAACTACTAAAGAAAGAATATATAACTGGAGAAGATAACCAAATAATTACCTGTACAAATGCTCTTCATGCAACATCTTGATCGATTTAGACTTGGATAATACTGCATCAAGGGGAAAAAAGAAAGATGAAATTGAACGATTAGAAAAGTCATACACAAATTTTACAACTGGAACAAAAACAGGGCAAAAGAACAAATATTGCAGGTATATGATAGAAAACAGACCAGAAAGCAAATTGGGCACTCTTCAAGGTCGTAGGTGGTGCAATCTTCATCTCCAGGGTAACAGGGTGCAAGCTTCGATTCGAGTATTAGCTTTCTCAGCTTCTTTTGATCTACATCTTTATGATTATACAGCCCCTGTGGCCTTGTATATATTTCATCTACCACTTGCCTCCTCCTCCCAAGTTTGTTACCCATCCAAAATATTCAGTTCTTTTTCACTGATTATTTTTCGAATTCTTCAACAAGATAAAACAACACAATAACAACAACAATGAAAGTAACAAACCATTTTCTCACAAATTACTCAATTCTAGGTATGATTACAAAAGCATTTGGAATAGAATTAGATTGTATCAATGACATACTCAACAAACAACAATTGAACCACCTAATCCTGGATGAACAATATACAATTCAACAGACAAAAAAATAAAGAGTCTTTCAGGTCAGTTCACTGAGATTGCTGAAGAAACCCATCCCTGACAGCCCTGCAGCATTTCATGAAGAAAGCAGACAAATAAGCCAAAACACCCAAAAGTAAACGAGTGAGAATAAAGTGTAAAACCCTAAGACTAAGAGTCTACATATGACAACAGAATCACTCAAAGACTCAATACTTTCTCCAATTCCCCACTCTTCTTCGTAATTCAAATCAAACCAAAACCAAAACGCATAATTGGCAACAATTTGATATCAGACAGCAACGATTTCGCTCCAAACCACTTACAGTTCACAATCAACGACAAGAACGATGCCAAGAAAGAACCCTAGTTTTCAGCACTCCAATTGTGCAAACACAGGCATTGCCGAAATCAAAGAAAAATCAAGAAACGCAACGAAAACGAAATGACAGTAATTTCAGTGTGAGCACTGAGCAGAGCATCATTGTGTGGACGAAGAAAACGAAAGAGAAATGGAAGAAAGTTATGAATCGGGAACAAACCTGAAATGAAATCCTGGCGGAGAAAAAATGAGAGAGAGAGAGAGAGAGAGAGTTTCTCTCTTGTGTTGTGTTTGTATGTGTTCTCCTTTTAGCTTTGCATTGTGTTGGTTTTGTTGGTTTGGATGAGAGTGTTGTTGTGTTTGTATTATTATGTGACGCAAACTTTTTAGAGAGAGGAAGTGCAAACTACAAGACACATATTAAGATGAAGAATCATTAGGAATAAAAAATTAAGTTTCTTATTTAAAATACTCTTCCTCTTATTTATTAAGCTTATATTATTAAGAATAAAAGTAGTTATTGAAAAATAAAATTTATAATAAATGAAGAATATTTTAAAAATAACTTCATTAAATAATATAAAAATAATTAAATTTTACTTATATTTTAAATCAAAATATTTGGAAATTTTTATTTATATTATGGATCAGAGGAAATAAGAGAGAAAATGAGAAAAAAAGAAAGGAAGAAACCAACGCCACCACGGTAGAGTAGAGAGCAAAGAATCATTCACCTTCTCTACTTTCAATTATCCTTCTATCTCTCTCAATGTGTCCCGCTTTCACGTGCTTTCTCGTCGCCCGCCCTTTTCCGTGCTCATTCTTCTCTTCTCTTTTCTTTTATTTTTTCTCGGTCGGAAAAACTAAATTACTTAATTCTTTTCTTGGATATAATGAAATAGTTAGTTATTATTGGTATTACTAACTTGATTATCCTTAGGACATTGGTTAAAGAAATCTCAAAAAATAAAAATTCATTGAAAAAATAAGTTTATCATTCTTCAAAGTATAAAACACATAAAGTCCCAATGTTAAATTTCTATTTTTAGATGCTTAACCAATATCCTTATAATACTGGTTAGCATTCTCCTATAGTATAATTTTTTTTGGTTTCCCGAGACCCCTGACCACTTACTTAAAAAACCCAAGCCAATTACCACTTAGGCCAATCACATGTTTGTCATAAAACACATGCAACGTCTCTTATTTATCATTTATACTTAACATATAATTTTAAGTTACTTTTAGAAAAAGGTAAAATTAGATTGACATTGATTTGACTTAACTATATTCAACATTTAGAATAGGTCTATGAAATTTCAATGAGGAGATAACTCAGATAAGTGTAATAATAACTATATCTCAAGAAAAATGAGTATAAGTTTATTGAAAAATTGTCAAATATCATTTAACTAAATCAAAAAAGAAAAGGGAAAAAAATAGTTAGCATAATTTCCAGTTAAAAGTACGATAACTAGCGCATTAGTTTTGTGATTTGTCGCTCATTATTCGCAAAGCAAGTGAGCATGTATGGCCCATGCAATTGTTACCTTTTCTCGAGATTTCTAATTTTATATATAAAAAACCGTTATAATAGTTGACCAACTGTCGGTAAACAATTTTATTAACAAGAATTTATTGCATTAGAGCTTATGCGATAATTTTCTTCATTGAAAAATATTCATCTCATGTTTTATTATCGAATTTTCACACTTAACTTTATAACTATTAATTAAAAAAAATTTATTTTAAAACAACATTAAATACATAATTAGTAATTATAAATTAGATATAAAAAATTGTAAATATATCATTACTTCTATCCATTTGTCTATCACAATTTATGATACATCAAAGACGTCCCAACAACACTACGTGGCCAATTAATTACAATAACATTAACAACAAGATTATTATTATTATTATTATTATTATTATTATTGTTGTTGTTGTTGTTGTTGTTGTTGTTGTTGTTGTTGTATAATAAAGGGACTCTCTAATCAACATGTGTTGGTCTAGTGGAAGCAATTAACCCTTATAAGGAGGAGAACAGGAAACCCGAATTCGAATTCTTGTGGAGTTTGAAAGGCTGAAAACCAATAGGTAAAACTCTGTTCAATCAGCCGAACCAGATATTAGTTTCATAGTGGGCCCGAATCATTCGCCGGCCTAAGGCAAGGTGAAGCCCAAAGCTATGTCAGACCTCATAGTGAACAAATCATGATATGAGACTGTGTATGTTCAATTTTTATTAGGTATTAAATAACTTTTGTTAGTGGACTATTTAGGGGACCTAGTGGGGTGGACTGGAGGCCTAAAGTAAGGGGCTTGTCTAGCTTTACCCTTCGGGCCGAATGACCTAAGCCCTGAGATACTCTGGTGGACTCGCTCGACCCAAATGGCTAATTATGGTGAGTTTTGGGATTCTCCCCAAGATTTGGGCAAATATATAGTTTATTACGACAATAACATATAGGCTTAATGAACTTTTTGGTCCCTGAAAATATGGTCACTTTTGGTTTTAGTCCCTGAATTTTTTTTCTTTGCATTTGGTCCTTTTAACTTTTAGATTTTGCAATTGGTCCCTCGGACATATTACCTCACATGCGTGTGTTATGTCTTTGCAACTTAGAATGAGATAGAGAAAAACTATAATGCAGAGAAACTAATTTGAAAAAGTAGAATGTGAGAGGGAGAAACTGTAATACAGAACATGATAGAGATGTGAAAAAGTGGATGGAGGAAAGAAATCTGCCTTCAGAGAATAATTCTTGTGATTTTCTTCTTACCCACGTTCAACAATAACTTCCTAAAGACAGATTCATTTCCTTTATCCATGTTTTCACATCTCTCTCGTGTTCTATATTACAGTTTCTCCCTCTCATATTTTACTCTATCAAATTAGTTTGTCTGCATTACAGTTTTTGTCAGTCGCAGTCTAAGTTGCAGAGACACAACACACGTACATAAGGTAATATGTGACGTTGGCCATTCACAGTCAGTGTTTTGTTCCCTAATCATTTCATATATTATTTTTTAACTAATATCTATTTGGTCCCTGAAAATATGGTCACTTTGGTTTTGGTCCCTGCATTTTTTTTTCTTTGTATTTGGTCTTTTTAACTTTTTAAATTTTACAATTGGTCGTTCAGGGACCAAAAAGTTCATTAATCCTAACATACATATATATATATATATATATATATATATATATATATATATATATATATATATATATATATGTTGCGTTGGCTTTTTGTTCACCCAATTTGGTGGTGGAGGGTGTAACAATGGTTTTGTTTTGTTATTAACAAACAGTTTAGGTAGGAGATATTCCTCTCTATTCCTCAGATGCTGTAAGTCTAGGCGAATGTTTACCATAAATAAATTCCACAATACTTATGGGTGACTTGCTGGTTGAATACAATAATGGTTTTGGTTTGTATGCGTACTTGTGTCTTACATGCAAACCTAACCAAAGCATGACCGCCCATAATTAACTATGAATTAGTGTTGCTCTCGGCTAACCTGTTTATTTATTTATATATAAAAAGATAGTACGTCTGAATGGAAGGGGAAAAAAAAAGGCCATGTAATGGCTTCAGTCATAGTCAAAGAAACTATTTTTTAATGGAATAAGGAAATAATGCCACAAAATTAAGGATTGAAATTTTAAGTATAATGTGACTGAATATGAAATATTAATGGGGTATATTGGCCAGCAAATATATGGGTTCTCTTTGACAAAATAACTCGTAAGTTAATTTATAGCTGATAAACTAATTTTAAATTATATTTTATAGTTGATAGTTGAAAAGCTAATTAATTGAATTTGAAGTGTTTGATAAAATTAGCTATTTAAACTATATATCTTATAAATATAAAATAACATAAAAGACATATGTTTATACAATTTTATATAAATTCTTTTTAATTCCTAATTAAAGCTAATGGAGACAATGATGGTCTTAGTTCAATGCATCAAATTTATTTGGTTTGGGAGATTCCAGAGCAGGATTTTAATTAATCTCATATTATAACTGGGAATGATCATCAAGGTTAATGCAATCCCAAAAGCTAGTTTAAAAGAGAAGGGTTGTCTAAATTATTATACTGAATACTCTAATCATATACTCAACTAACATGAAATCTTAACACAATGCTTAGGATAGGACATAACATGAACCGTAACTAACGTGAAATCTTAAAAGGGAGTTGCTACATGTATCCCTACAACTACCCCATCCACCCCTGCATGTCTTTTAAAAAAAAAATTAAAAAATCACCCTTAAAATTTTTTCCGTGAACTTCCGGCAACTAATTGCCGGAATCAATAATTATGAATCCGGCAACTTTGCCAGTAAATTTTTTTTTATTACAAAACAACAATCTGGCAATTTAGTTGTCGGAAAGCAAAAAATCAATTTCCGGCATTTAATTGTCAGAAATAATTTTTTTCATTTTCTGGCAACTAATTGCCGAAAGTACATTTTTGGTTTCCAACAACTAATTGTTGGATTCTATTTTTATGTTTTCGATAACTACTTGCTGGAGGGTAGTTGTTTATTATTTCGACAACTAAATGTCGGAAACTCGAAAAAAATTGGAAAAAAATTCTGGATGGCTAAGTGTTATATTTCTGGCGGCCAAATCCACTACATGCACACCAGAAAAAGGTAAAGAAAAATGTCCCCCACCCAAAGTGCAAGGAACCGCAAAGACCCTCCCACCCCAGAATCATAAACACGCCCCTACCCCCAGAATCATAAACACTCCCCACCTTCATTGCAAAAGACCAGCAAGCACTAACAGTAAGGGACGAAGGGGGCGTGGCCACGTTAGTTTGTGGGTAAGCCGAAGGAGGAAGAAAGAAGAGGAGGAAGGGGTGTGGGGGTGTGAGATCGAACAGAAAGAGAGAAGAGAGAGGCATTTTGAAACTTAAAGGCTAAATTAGTAATTTTAAATGCCAAAATTAAAAGTGTAGGGGTGGATGGGGTAGTTGTAGGGATACATGTAGTAGCTCCCATCTTAAAAATGCTTAGGACGGGACGTAATATGAATAATAGGTAACCCAACCCAAAATACTTGGCAAGGGAACATGATTATCCAAATCTAATTTGTCATTAAGGAATGTTCAAAATCTGAACAATTCCTTTCTTTCTTTTTTTTTAACTGGAAATCCGAACTATTCTTTAGGATACTATGAGACAGTACTATCATGTAACTTGTAGAGGATTATATGGATCATACTTTTAAATTTTTTTTTATATATACAAAAATTGGTTTTGTTAATGGAGAAAAAGGCATGTCCGTTAAGGATTAAAAAAATACGTTTTAATCAGTGGCGGACCTTGGATATAATTTTGGGGGGAGCCATTAGCTAAAGGATCTTTACTCACTGGTATCCTAAATATATTGGTTAAGAAATCAAAAAATATAAATTTTTACATTAAGAATTGTAATTTTTATACTTTGAAAAATTGAATTCACCACTTTTCAATATATAATTTATATCTTTATTTCCTTAACCAATATCCTTAGAGCAATGGTTAGCATCTACCTTAGCTAAAATAATATAATTAAAATTCATATGAATCATATTTAATTTTATCAAAATCTCACAGTAACATATTAATACAAAATAATAATAATAATAATAATAATAATAATAATAATAAAACACATAAAAGAAATATTTACATGCATTTAAAGTATTCATCTTCATTCTTCTAAAGACTTAAAGTCATAAATGGTTGAATTAGAACTAAAAAATTTAATTATTATTTTTTCAATATATATCATCATTATTTCTCGGTATTTTTGTCTTTAAAAACAAACCTTATTCTATGACAAACTTAACAACTCTTATTAAAATGTGTTTAATGCATTTTTTTCTTCCAGACTTGTTCTTTTTATATCTAAAAATAAAGGAGCTATAATTTAAAAATCAATACACATTATGGCCTTTTACACTCTTTAGCCCATCATTACTCCTAATATATACTCCCTCCGATCTCTATTGTAAGCAAAAATTAAATGGGACACACATATTAAGATAGTTAGTTGATCTCATTTAAAAGAGTCATTGGGAATAAAAAATTAAGTTTGTTACCTAAATTACCCTTCCTCTTATTTATTAAGCTTGTGTTATTAAGAATAAAAGGAGTCATTGGAAAACAAAATTTGTATTAAATGAAGGGTATTTTGAGAATAACTTTATTAAATGAGAAGAAAGTAGTTGTAATTTGCTTATATTTTGGACCAAAAAATTTGGAAATTTTTGCTTACATTGTGGACCGGAGGGAGTATAACTATAAACTAAGAGCCTAACACGCCTCAACTTAATGAGATAAGTAAGAAAAAATATATATAATAATAATAATATATAATAATAAGAAACAAACAAAAGATGCAAAAGACATTATCACTTAGCATCCAAAAGCAAACAGACGCAGAGACGCAGGTGAGAGATGATGATGCAGGTCGTGTATAGCGTCAAAGGAGCAGAAAAGGAATGCAGGGTATCGACGGGATCTGACATAGGGTATTAAAAAAATTGGTTACAAATTACTGGGGGGAGCCGTGGCTCCCTCCCGCCCTAAGGAAGGTCCGCCTCTGGTTTTAATAGAGAGTGATGTATTCATTATTTTGAAAAAGCGATATATTTAGTTTTTCCATATAATCATGCTTTTTTTGAATTCTTTAATCAAAACACTAATTAGCAGGGCCTTTGTTAATTTACTATGGATGGTTCCCATGTAAACACTAGAGATGTCCATGGGTTTGGGTAGACCCACGAACCCGACCAACCTGACCCAACCCAACCCTAATTTTGTTAGTTGGCTTGGGTGATTGGATTGGGTAACGTTGGGTAAAAATAAAGATGACCCATAGAGTATGGGTTGGGTAATGGGTTTTAGAATTGCAAACCCACCCAACCCAATCCATAAACTTTTAATTGATGGTTGTTGGTGATTTTAGACTTCTAGACTTTTACACCTTTAATTGATGGTGTAGAGTCTAGACTTTCAGTTTCAATTATTTTTATCATAACATGATCTTTTTTTTAGTTGTGGATAACTGATGGTTTGGACTTTTAGGCTTTTAGATCATGTTATCATAATTTGTTGATGTAATTTAAAGTTTTTAAACAGATTTATTTGTAATTTTAGGCACTTTTTCATGATTTTTGTCTTGACAAACTAGCATGCCCGATCCAATGCGACCCAAAGGTGAAAATATGTGTGTTTCTTGCCAAATCCAACGACCCACCCAACCCAACCCATGAGTGGTCGGGTTGGGTTTCATATTTTTTTGTGCAAACCCAACCCAACCCACTCACTTTTGATTGGATTGGGTCCTAAAATCCACCGAACTCAACCCAAACCGACCCATGGACACCCCTGGACACAGTAGTGAAATCCATTGTCTCGTTATCAGTCTCCCTTCATAAATTGCAATCGAACAATTTTTTTTTTTCTTCAAGTGATATACTATCCACCTTTGTTTAAAAAATTTCTTTGCTTGAAACTAAATTTTTACAAATAATTATTTTTTATAAAGAATCCATAAAAAAATAACGCAAATAATTAAAACATATATTCTACTATTCAATAAAAAAGATATTGCTTCTACAAATTTAGCAAAATTTACGAAAACATGTTGTAAATTACTCTATTGTAATTTAATGGGCTAGTGGGCAGCATAGTGCCTATACTGTGAGCCCAATAGTTTCCCGTATTGGTTTCCGGTAAGCTTACGGCGTTGTACGTACGAATTCTAGAAGCTTGGGTCACTCTTGCATTCTGGATCCATGTATGGTAGCTTTGGATGGGCTTAATATATTTGGACGATACTTGGATAAATACCTACCAAATTAGAATTTGGCGTCATGACAACAATGTCCGAACGGCAAACGCTTATTACCTTTTGTATAAAGAGTGATGCTTTTTGGAGTCCCACATTGGATAGAGATATGGTTTGATGAGTATTTATAAGTAAAGGGCATCTCTCACTTTACAAGCTAACTTTTGGGGTTGAGTTAAACCCAAACCCAAATTTAAAATGGTATCAAAGCCTATCCTAGATCCATTGGGCCACCCGTAGATGTCTAGTCCTGCAAACTCCACGCTCCAGATGTCTGGTCCTGGGCTTGAGGGGGGTGTGTTGGAGTCCCACATTAGATAGAGATATGGCCTGATGAGTGTTTATAAGTAAATGGCATCCCTCACCTTACAAGCTAGCTTTTGGGGTTGAGTTAGGCCCAAACCCAAATTTAAGAATGCTACAAATACATTTTTACAACACTCTCTCCAAGATGGTATCAAAGCCTATCCTAGATCCATTGGGCCACCCGCAGATGTCCAGTCCTGCAAACTCCACGCTCCAGATGTCCAGTCCTGGACGTGAGGGGGTGTATTGGAGTCACACATTGGGGTTGAGTTAGGCCCAAACCCAAATTTAAGAATGCTACAAATACATTTTTTCAACACTCTCTCCAAGATGGTATCAAAGCCTATCCTAGATCCATTGGGCCACCCGCAGATGTCCAGTCCTGCAAACTCCACGCTCCAGATGTCCAGTCCTGGGCTTGAGGGGGGTGTGTTGGAGTCCCACATTGGATAGAGATATGGCCTGATGAGTGTTTATAAGTAAATGGCATCCCTCACCTTACAAGCTAGCTTTTAGGGTTGAATTAGGCCCAAACCCAAATTTAAGAATGCTACAAATACATTTTTTCAACACTCTCTCTAATACAATCTTTGATATATCATATAAATTTCACGTGTGACCATGAATTTTATGCAGGGCCCACGTGATATCTATTCAATAATAAAGAGTATGTTAAAAAGAGTGTGTTGATAGCATTTCTGTTTGTCTAAAAGGTGTAATATGTCTCTCCCTGAAACTCTCATATATGCTATTTGATGCCAATATGCAGTTACCAAGATGAACATTTTCGAGAGAGCTTGCACTATGCTTAACAACTATGATGGTGGTGATCAACAACAACACTTTCTTTTGCACGTACGTTCACTTTAAAAGTGACAAAATCAAGACTTTCATGTAACGTAGCTCTCCCTAATACATACTTAGAGATGACAACGAGTGTATCACTTAATTATGGGTGTATCAATTTAACTAGTGTAGCACATAATCAGATTCAGACCATAGTAGGTCGCCATTTATGGGTGGCATCTCTCTGAGCAACCTATCAAACTCCTTAAACGACAAATCACTTATAACAAATGAGCTTCCAATATGGCCACCACCAGCACAAGGCACTTCAACCCCACCTACATTATGCAGCACCCTTTTAGCTTTTCCAGGTTTTGTAGCTGCTGCTACATGATCAGACGAATCCTTACCGGTCAGCTTCTGCACCACAGACTTAAAGCTCGTGGCATCAGTTTCCACATACTGTGTATCAATGATCACAATCTTCACAGGCTTCCTGCTGCTGCATGAGCCACCGCCGTTCTCCATTAAAATAAAATTCACTTTGGTACTGATTTCTCCAATTAAAGGTTTCTATGGTTCTGGTATTAATGTGATGACCTTTTTTCATTTATTTATGGTGGTGGGTTGGGTTTGACGTTTGAGGAAGGTGGATGGTATAGGGAGTCAATAGATGACGTAAGTTGACCGATGCTGTTTTGCAATGTGAAACCAAATTTTATGAAGGGAATGAGTCTAAATATACAAATATATATGACCCCATGTATATTTAAACATTATATTTGAACACCTGAAAATCCTGATTAATATAGTTCAAATATGTGGTTAATCAAATTTATATAATTAGTTTTTCTTAATCAGCTCTAAAATATAGATCTGTTAATCAAATTTGCTAATGGATACCACAAGGTTGGACAAACATGTTTTTGTTATGACAATCACTTGTGTGCATATATTGACTAATCAAGCTCTTCAATCCAATCAAAGGTAGATTATCCACGTTAAGACTAGAGAATTCATAAATAAGTATTTTCCTATTTCTAATAGCTAGCCTATCCCTAAAAAATTAGCACAAGTCATCATCCGTACGCCAGGATTAGGGGATTCACAAGCGTAATCACTTGCATAAACTTGACTCACGAGACATTAGCAAATTTTCTTTTTGGCAAACTTCACTTTTCTTTGCAAACAGAAACAAGAAAAAAACAAGAATAGAAGAAAAAGTCTGTCGTCAAATTGATCGGTGTCGAAAAGGTCAGGTTTCTCCTCGACAAATTTCAGCTTTATTTATTGCTTGTGGGTTACCAGCATTGAGTTTGCTAGCTTTATATGATTTGAACATTAGTTTTCGTTCGTTTCTGGGGACACGTCCTTGACTTAGCACATAAATTATTTGTGGTTCAGTGGCTCGCAACGTAGTCTCGTTTAATTATATATTGAGAAGAAACGAGGGAAGAATTTAATTAAAAAATTAAATCAAATAAAAAAAGTCTCGGACCATTGAACTTTTTGTTTGAAACACAGATTAAGAAGTTCTTTTTTTTTTCTTTTTTTTTTTAATAAGCACACAGATTAAGAAGTTAATTTATTATTTTCGGTTTCACAATGATTTTTGTTTTAAAATTTTTGTACACAGGTTAAGGGAGTTAATAAATAGCATTGAATAAATTGGTTAAAAAAATCTAAAAGAAGCAAAATTTTATTGAAAATTAAGTATATCACTTAGTCAAATATTAAATATATCAATTCTCAATAAAAAAATGTATCTTCTTGATTCTTTAACGAGCATTCTTGTCGTTTGGTACTCTCCAATAACATTAGCTATAGAATAATGGAGATAGGGCATATAGGACTAATTATCTTTTGCAAAAAGATATTGCTATTTCGTGCCTTAAGTGCACCGACTAATAAATCGATATATAAAAACATTTTTTTATCGGAAATCAAACTTTTCAATTTTTAATGTGTTGAATACATCATTCTTTAGTAAAAAAAATTATTTTTAATATCTTAATCAATGGGATCTAGTGGAAGTGACGGATTTACATGCATTTTAGGGGGGCCTGAGCCCATGTTACCGAAAAATAAATTGTCAGGACGACGGTCTCGAGAAGAGCTTTCCATGCATATATAATATGTCTAAAAATGCCACCCAGATAAAAAATTATGACCGTTCAAAGATTTGTCAACCGTTTAGGATCCAGCAAACTATCTCTCACATCCAAAAAGCCATCAACAGCACACATTGGGTGCGTGTTGAACCTTGGTGCTGGCTGCAAGTGCCGAAGAATGATGGCCCACATTACCAAAAAAGGGCATTTTAGCAACCAATCGTTCAGCGACCATACTTAATTGGTAGCTAAATATGGAAATTTGGTCGTTAAATCGATCTCTAAACTATTTAGCAACCACCAAACAGTTTAACAACTAGGCAATCTGCTACCACGTGCTAAATGATTTAGCGACCGAATTTTCATATTTAGCGACCAAATTTGGTAGTCGCTAGATACATCTTTTTTTGTAGTGCCACTTTGGGTGCTAGACAACGTCGACAGACCCATGTACATCACATTGGGGGTAGTCGCCCACACCAAGTAATTTTTTTAATTAAATCTTAGATAATTTTTTTTTGTTGCCCCCACTAAAAAAATATTGCCCCTATTTCTCTACAATCCTACTCTAAGCACACAGATTAAGAAGTTAATTTATTATTTTCGGTTTCACAATGATTTTTGTTTTAAAATTTTTGTACACAGGTTAAGGAAGTTAATAAATAGCATTGAATAAATTGGTTAAAAAATCTAAAAGAAGCAAAATTTTATTGAAAATTAAGTATATCACTTATTCAAACATTAAATACATCAATTCTCAATAAAAAAAAATATATCTTCTTGATTCTTTAACGAGTATTCTCGTCGTTTGGTACTCTCCAATAACATTAGCTATAGAATAATGGAGACGGGGCATATAGGACTAATTATCTTTTGCAAAAAGATATTGCTATTTCGTGCCATAAGTGCACCGATTAATAAATCGATATATAAAAACATTTTTTTATCAGAAATCAAACTTTTCAATTTTTAATGTGTTGAATACATCATTCTTTAGTAAAAAAAAATTATTTTTAATATCTTAATCAATGGGATCTAGTGGAAGACGGATTTACATGCATTTTAGGGGGCCCGAGCCCATGTTACCGAAAAACAAATTGTCAGGACGACGATCTCGAGAAGAGCTTTCCATGCATATATAATATATAATATGTCCAAAAATGCCACCCAGATAAAAAATTATGACCATTCAAAGATTTGTCAACCGTTTAGGATTCAGCAAACTATCTCTCACGTCCAAAAAGCCATCAACAGCACACATTGGGTGCATGTTGAACCTTGGTGCTGGCTGCAAGTGCCGAAGGATGACGGCCCACACTACCAAAAAAAGGCATTTTAGCAACCAATCGTTCAGCGACCACACTTAATTGGTAGCTAAATATGGAAATTTGGTCGCTAAATCGATCTCTAAACTATTTAGCGACCACCAAACAGTTTAACGACTAGGCAATCTGCTACCACATGCTAAATGATTTAGCGATCGAATTTTCATATTTAACGACCAAATTTGGTAGTTGCCAAATACATCTTTTTTTGTAGTGCCACTTTGGGTGCTAGACAACGTCGACAGACCCATGTACATCACATTGGGGGTAGTCGCCCACACCAAGTAATTTTTTTAATTAAATCTTAGATAGATTTTTTTTTTGTTGCCCCCACTAAAAAAATATTGCCCCTATTTCTCTACAATCCTACTCTAAATAACATTAAAAAATGTTGCCATCATTGCTCTATAACCCTACTTTATATAACACTTTATTTTTTCAGTACAACTTGATCACATATATAAAGAAATTATTTTTTTTATAGATATAGAGAAATCATTTTGATAGTGTTAAAAAAAATAAAAATATATATATAACACAATCTCAAAGTACGAAAATACATAGAGAGCAATTATAATTTACAGTAGTTAATGTGTCTTCAATTTTATGGCTATATAATGGTATAATTTTTGTAATCTCCAATTTCTGACTTAATGATAATGATGTCATTATTTTATTGCTTATGTATTTATACGTTGTACCCTAGATCAATTTGATGTGTGATAGAGAATCATCTTTTGTGTTATCTCATCATCAAATTTGTTCCTTTCATCCTTTGTAAACGCAATTTATGCTTTATATTACTTTACCATCTCCTTTAAGGAAAATTACCACAAGGGTCTTGTGTATATAGTAACTGCTAATTAATCCTGGTGGGAATAGATTTAGGGACTCAAATTCCTATATTGTTTGGATGAGAGCATGCACGTGTCTTTATGTGTATTTTACGTATTACTTTGCCCTTATAAAACAGACAATAAGATCTGCTATATAAGATAAATGATGTGATACCCTTCTCTTCTCATGAGATGTTAATCTCTATAGTGAAAGATCCATCTATGTCATCAATAATTTACGTTACCTACCAGAAAGAACAAAGCTACACAATGTGTAAATAACCATACATAAACTAATGAATTCGCAATATATCTTTGGAAATTAATGCACGAGAAAGAAAGAACGTCACGACCTAGAAAAGTTTAATGCATTACTAGTTGCTTCATCAGTCTTTTCATCCTTATGTTTTGCAATGCCATTGGGTGGATTAAGGAAGCTAATTAATCTAGAACCTGCTTGAATACGTGCCTTAATGCCTATAAATTATTTTCTTATGTCTGACTTAATATACAAAGTAGAGACGGCAGTCAATTTTAGTTTCTTTGTGTACGTAGTTGAATAAAAGTGCTTTTGATTTGAAGAAATGTGACTTTTTTCGTTCGCATTACAATTAATGATTGAAGGAAAACACATCCTTAAGTGTGAAAGGATCATAAAGTCATCTAGTTCACAATATATTGAAGCTTTGTTTCTTTCTTCATGCAAATGTATAAACATTTGATAAAAGTTTCAAGAAGCTGAATTCTAGAATGCTTATCATAAAAATGATAAAATGATTTTTTTTTGGTGTCAACAAGACTTGAATAAAATTTGTAGTACTCTTTTTCTATCATAGAAATGCCTGGTACTATAGGCTATTTCAGAAGATAGATTCCGGTTTTAGTTTTTCACAAACTAACTAATAATTGTAAAGTATATGGCAACACGTGCTTGACAATTTTTTTAGAAAAAAAATCATAAAAAATAGGTCGTATGCATACTGGAAATATACTGGAATGCTTTAGAAATTTTGACTTTCACATGGTCGCATGCATATGGTGTCCTGGTGATTTCAGGATCGTAATGGGCAGGGTACTTTATATATTATCCGTCCTCATATCTGTATTTGAAAAAATTATTTATATTCGGACCCGTATTCGCATAGGTAGTAACTTTAATACCTTACCCATACTCTCTAGATCCCTAAGTACCTGTATCCATTACCAGTATTTTAACTGTGAAAAAGCAATAAATAACTAAAGAAACATTATAACAATTAAAAATGATTCAAATGTCTTTTAAATCTACTCATAAAACATTACAAATCAAAATATTTAAATAAATAAAAACATCCAAAAAGGAATTATAGATGCAACTAGGTTTAAAAAGTTAAGAATCTTTAAATTAATTTTAATTTTAAAATTTATATATATATATATACATACAGATGTGCATGTGCAGGTGCGGAGCGGGGCGGGGTGGGCACCATAATACTCGTTCCCGCACTCATATCCGTACAAATTTGAGGGTAATTATACCCGTACCCAGATCCTTATCTATTGTACGGATAA
The DNA here is from genome assembly GCA_035048595.1 of Echinosophora koreensis. Taxonomy (NCBI): domain Eukaryota; kingdom Viridiplantae; phylum Streptophyta; class Magnoliopsida; order Fabales; family Fabaceae; genus Echinosophora; species Echinosophora koreensis. The sequence continues at coordinate 166,375 of JAPCYP010000170.1, forward strand.
TTACCCCATCTATCATGAGTAATTTTTTTATAGATACCTAATGGGTAAGGTACAAATTGCAATCCATACCGGTGAGCTGCAAGCCTGCAACTGCAATGCGCACCTGTGCTTCCTTTTAACTTGCGTTAACCGGTTTTCAAGTTTGCAAATAAGGACCTTTCATGTTATTTTTTTTTAGCAAATAAGGACTTGTTTTATTTTTTTTAAAGTTATCGTTTTATTTTATCAAGTTAATTTATTTCGTGTTATGAATTATCTAACGAAGAAAGTCACTCTGCACCAGGGGTAAAAAATTATACATCTGGGAAGAAAAATTGCTACATTCAGAAATTCCTCCTACTACTTTGTATTTCCATGTACAACAAAATCTGAGCAGATGTTGGAAATGAATTCTTGGGCTTTGTTTGGTTTAAGAAAGAAAGTGAGAAGAAAGAAAGTGGAAAGAAAGAAAGAGGAAGAAGAGAAAAAGAGTAAAAAAAAAATTATCTAGTTGTTTGGTATGAGACAAAATGAGAGAAAAGAAATTTTTTTCTCTCCTCTTATTTGATTGGGTAGAAAATAAAAGGAAAGAAAAAATGTATTTATGAAATGATGTGAGTACACATACATAATATCTTAAACAAATAAAAAAAAAGTGAATTTTTTTAGCCCCTCCTTTGGCAGGGACCTCACAATTACTTACCCTATCATCACATTTTCTCTCCATATCAAACAAGGGAAAAATTTATTTTCCTCCCTCTTTCTCTCGACTCTTTCCTCCAAATCAAACTGACGCTTAATGTTGACAACATTCCAACTAAATCAGAGAAAGAGCTTAATCTCAACAGAAATTGTCGTCAACTATCATTCCAATTGAATATGAGAAATTGAAAAATTTCGGTCCTACTCCTACCTTAAGCATGCTTACACTTGGCCGTACCCGGAGTAGTTAGTCCCAGATAGCGGAGTATAGCGACTGACCCCGAAAACGCTATAACGTGATAGCGCTTAGAGGGACAACCGCTATTTTAGGCAGAAGGGAGGAGGAATGAAGGTCGAAGGGAGAAGAGCAGGGGAGGAGAGCCTTTGAACCAAAACAGAAAATGAAAAAAAAAAAAAAAAAAAAACATGTGGAAGAAGAGCGGAGAGTAAAAAAAATAAGGGTAAAAGGAAAATTTTAATAGGTATAAGTGAGGGTAAACAAGACATTTCAGACATTTTCAGTAGATAAAAAAGGACAAAACAGATAATTGGTAAGTTATAAAGGGTAAAATAGGGAATTTAGCAATTAAAGAAAGGGTATAATTGGAAGACAACATGAAACATTGAACCAAAAAAAAAAAATAGATCTAAAAGTGGCAGCCACAGGAAGGGAGACCTGGTCGTGGGAGAGGAAGAGCCAACCGTCGAACAGCGGCGTCGGCAGCTGGGTATGGTCGGAAGACGCATGTCGGAGGGATTTGTTAATGGAACTCCGACCATGACACGATAACGGCTCAGGAGCGCCCGCTTCATTACTTTTCGACGTCATTTCGGCTGCGAAAGCGGCCGCTACCGCCACAACTGAAAAACGCTCTGCCACAACATCTGACTAGCGGCCACCAGCCACTTTGCTCCGCCTCGCCGCTATAGTACACTATTGACTACTTTGGTCGTACCTTTGGGAAATGTACACTTTAGGAAGATCTTTGCACACTATCCACCAAAACCGAGAACATCGGTACCAAGTTTTGATCTGGATGGTCGAATTGAAATCACATGACTATGTTTGAGAGTTTTGAAGGAAATGTAATAAAGTGTTAATAATGAAATAATTTAGAATGGAATTAAGTGGAAAGGTAAAAATATATAAATCTATTGTTTGAAAGTTGTAATGAAAGAATGTATAGGATCTCACTCTATTGTTTGGAAGTAATAATAATAAGTATTTAAGTGGTATGAAATTGTTTGAGTTCTCATCCTTAACCACTTTTGACTCCATTACATTAAAAAAAAAAAAAAAAGACTCAAACAATGGTTTAAAATCTTTTTTACCACTTCACTCTATTATTATTTATTAACCACGTCCCTCCATCCATTCAAACATAATAAAAAATAAATGCTCACGATTGCAATGAGCAGTTGACACAGTAAATCGGATACTCTTGATTTTGCACTTACGGTCAATAAATTTGTAAATATTAAGCAAAATGTTTTAAATTTGACCCTATGTATAAGCTCTATTTTCAATGAAACAATTATACATTCTGTTTCAGCACAACTCATCAAATATGGACAAGCAAAACCTCATGTTAGTATATAAGCATTACCTTGTACCGGAGAAAAACAAGAAATACAAGCATTACCTAGTTGCAGCCACATTAAAAATTTTGCATCATTCTTACTTATACTCTTCAATGTGTGAGATAATAACATCACTGAATCATTATCATTAAGGCTAAAATAAGCGCGCACAGGCAGCATTATTAGCGTGGCATGTCTTTAAATTCAGTGACAACTTTCACTTTTAAACAGAAATTGAAGATTCAATCTTTCCATTTGTTATATTATTGCCAACCGGCTTACAAGTCAAATTTGATTCATGCACTGCCTAAACCAACCACCCAAACAAATATGACTATTTTCAGGTTGGACAAAAATAGCATTTTTGATTTACACACCAAATTATTAACACCCTGACGTTTATGAAGAGCATCTAGAGGTTAGAATCAATTCCAGCTTGAGTGGGAATCAGAGATGAAAGGCACTTTGTAAAGGAACAAGACATGAAGGCACAGAAAGACAATAAGGATTGATGCTTAACATTGAAAAAGGTACACCTATGGATAATTAGGTGTGATATTTTGGGAACCTTATCCCATCCACTCTTCAAGATGAGGTTGAAACACAATAATTCTTTAATCATGGGAATTCACCACAACAGTTGTACTCTAATCTCAACATGTATAGGAACTGGCTTGCCATAAGTGTTAGGACAGGGCAGAACTAAAGTCAACTACATTAGAGGATGCCATGACATTTATTATTAGCACAAAGAATTCGAGATTTATTCAAGGGATTACAGATTACTCAGGTAATCATCCCAACAACTTATTTTGTTGTCAAACATGTATTCATTGAGCGTGAAGTTTGCAAGAATAAACATCTACAGGGTACCCCCCAACATCATGATAGGATCATATATCATGTTGGAATGATTGGATGAACTCGACTCCAAAAGCTAGCTCAGAGAGAGGGTCGCCCAAGTTATTATAAATTATCATTTACTCATACTCAATCGATGTGAAACTTTGACGGCTACATCCATATTTAACAATGACTAGTCGTTTTGGTTATATTTTCTCTTCAATGTGTACCTGTCTTTCTCTCACAAAATCATCTCCACTAGATTGAAGGTGGCCATTAAGAAGCTCACAGAATTTACACCACTACACGACTGTAACGGTGTTAAAGATTCAAGCTAAATGAAGTATGATCAGTGATTGCTCGTAATCATGAAATAACTGAAACTTGTCCACTTAAATAGAAAACATAGTCAAATGTTTTTCCATCAAGACTGATCCCCAGAGAGTTTGATTAGAGCAAAAGCATCATATGCTCTCAAAACAATAAGTAACTGCTATGAAAACAAAAGATGGAAATACTGAAAGGGAAGTTTAACCACCCATCAACAAAAGCCACAACTGGAAAGTTGACCATTGCCTGTGCAAGTCTTGGACCATGCTCATCAGTTAAGGTGCTGGAGGACGAACCAACCTTGGCCTCACAGGTGTCTTTGAAGGACTTACCCTGTAGGATGAGAATGAAACCATATATAACCAAAATAAATTTAGTCGAAATTTTCATAATAAAATGGAAGAGGCTATCTGCTATCTAAGGTGAGTTTGCCTCTAAAGCAAGGTATCTTTACCCTTAGATTATTTAGTGGGTCGAGATCTCTATGCACTATCAAACCAAGGGTGAATACACCTCTCCTAGCTCACTTTAGAGGCAAACTCACTTTAGAGGAGTATTTTCCTAACAAACTTCATCCTCAAGTAAAGAGACCAAACCTGACTGGCTGGGTTCCTAAGATCAACCCACTACAACTTAGTGCAAGAATGGCACTTTCAGCCTGTTCAAGAAGAATGGAATAGCCAATCAAGAAACAGGTCACTATTATACAAGTTAACATAGCAATGTAGTAATAGCACATGATAATCTTTATTGTTGCATATGTAAACATTCTTGAGTTTGACAAACAGAAGAGCATAAAATCATAATGGTTCCATATTGCCAACGCAACTTTCATCAATTTAAGAAAATAACCGAATTTATTTCATTCATCTTTATCCTTAGGAAGACCATCAACATTTGTTGTTAGGATGAAAGTAGCTATTTTAGTTAACAAAAAGCCATACAGGAAAAGAACAAGCCCGTTGAGGTCTTAAACCCTAACCCATCCACACCTACGCTTAAAGTAATACAATAAACTATCTTTCATATAGTAGAAAATTAAATTCTCAAGTCACTTTTCCAATTAAGGTGGTGCATTTGCTGAGTACATTAATACTACTAATGACACATACCTTTCAAGGAACTAATTACCAGGCACAAAGATGTGGCTCAAATTGCTTAAAAGGTATTACTAGAGGAGAGAGTTCAATAACTTTCCATCTAGTGATCTTCCTTAATTCCATTATTAAGGTAAAACACAGAAGGCAAGAATCCTCAAAAAGTGACAGGGAACAGAAGGGACAGTTATCAAGGACAAACACAAAGAAAAGCATACATAATCCCTAAATTTATCAAGATAGGCTGAAAAAGTTGTTCAAGGTGCAGTTATTCTTATAAACTATGAAGCTTTGTTGCAGCCAACCACTGGAGCACTGAATGGCAAACTCAAGACTTACCATTGCAAATTCCACAAAAGCAATTCGAGTTAAATGATTATGATCTCCTAAAAGCCTCAAGCGAGTAACCTGTAAAATAGAAAGTTATTCCCATCCATCATTTAGCTTCTCAAATAAATATGTTCTAGACTTCAAGTAAATAGCATGAAACAATTATTCTGGTCTCATGTTCTGACCTCCCCACAAGATGTTTCAAAAAAATGCTTCACTTCAGCTTGAGAAACCTGCACTCGGATATTTGAGAGAAATTTAACATGTCAAGAGATTAAACTCTGATAATTATAGATGCAATGTGATTGTCATGGTAAAACATTGCACGTAAAAAAGGAATGAAAAAAATATCACTGATTCATTGTGCCAACAAAGGAAAAAAAAGAAGATTACATCAAAGGATTTCTTCGTAATAATATGTCCAGTTTCTCAATGGCTAATTAAGTACATACATGCTTATTAACTCTTTGAACATCATTGACCAGTTGAGTGGTCAATTATTGCTAAATAGAAAATGTTTCTCCCAAGAATTCCTTTGTTCGGATTTTCCCAAAAATAATGAATTACCTTTCTATCAATATTTGTACAGTAGACAGTCCTGGTACACATTTCCCGCTCATAAGGTGACTGCATGTTACAAAAGAAAGATAACAATTCAACAGACCGAAGATTTTGAACCATAAAGAGAGAGAAATAAAACATAAAGGATGAATGGAAGATAAGAAAAATTATGCTAAAAACAACATGCAGATGTAAAATATGAAATATTCAAAACAACTGCAGTCATATCCTTTCAGAAAAGCCCTCAGCTATGCACCAAAGGTAAGTGAAATTAACCCAAAGTTAACACCCAGCAAAGAAGGCTACAAACTATGAAAAGTTCTTGTATTTCTTTCAATACAAATATGCCTTAGAAAGTAACAGAAATTATCCATACCCTCGGGAGGAATGTAGGATTCACAGGAAGGATAGCAGTTTTTGAAGGAAGGACCCTGACTGGATAGTATCCAAGCACAGTACCACCAAGGCTTAAAGCTGCCCTTGCTCCTCCTGTTGACACAAATTCCATTAAAAATGCATAATATGGGCTGAACAAATACTGGTCTTTTTATGCGTGTGTTCGCTTATCTTTGGGATAAAGTCACAGACAGTTGGATTTGCAGGACAAAAACTTACTCTCATCTGCAAACTCGACAAATGCAAAGCGAAGAACTGAACGTGGATCACCACAAATTCGGCAATCAACCACCTTCAATATTTCAAATGATTTAACAAAATGTCATGAATAAGGTGATGATTGTTTAGAACAAAAACTTCAATTTGGAAATTTAAATCCTAGATATGCATTGAAAGGAAATTATTACTGTACCACAATAATGCATCAGATAAAGCCCACTCAAATTTAACAAAATAAAGAGAAAAATATTCCAATGCTCAGATTCAGAAGGTCAGTGAAAACAACAAATAATTCAGATTCCTTCAGATACACAGGTCCACAATTTCTGTTTTGGGTAAGCATCCGAGTTTTAAGCTAATATCATAGATTAATAACATATTAAGTTTCGAACATCAAATATCTGCAACATATACTATAGTTGACTTGATATCAGTCCCATAATACTTCTATATCAGGCTCAGAAGAATTCAACAAGTTTCATGGATAAAAACATAGAAATGTGCATCTACAAACCCTATTATACCTGACTCACATGAGCTCAATTAAGAATTACCACAAATAGAAATAAGAGGAAGAGAGAAGGAACGTTTTGCATGGATGAATGAAGAAAAAGATTGTGATTAACATGCAACTAATGGAGGGAAGAGTCCATTTCAAGTAACTGATCCATCATGTTGCATCAAAGTTCAAACGGAATAATCAGCCAACCGTGTGTTAATTGGTCAGAGGCTCAGAGCCCGAGTTTCACAAAGCAAAAGTATAACAACTGGGACATATAGTGATTCTTAGCAAATGGGACACTCAGGAAAAAAATTCCATGTAAGTGCTAATAAAATTAGGTAATAACTATAGAAAAGCCAGGGAAACAAAATTCAAAAACATCCTACGAGTTCCTGCTGCCACACGGTAATAGTGAGAATCATAAAACAAAACTATCAATTACCCTATTTTAAATTTATTATTTATTCAAGCTTTTTAATAATTTCTGCTCAATTATAACCCATGAAAGAATGGCTAACACAGCAATCATTCAAGCTCGTAACTTACTTCTCCACAAGTGCCGAATATGGCAGCAAGCCGCTCCTCAGTTACCTACACCAAGACAAGAGACTGTTCAATTAACGCTGTTTTTCTATAATCAGAATGGAACACTAAACAAACTATGTCATCAAGATAAGAAGTTACTGAAGCCATTCTCACATACAAGCTGATCAATATCAGAAACATATACTGTTCTTCTAACGCTATCATCACTCTGAGCCAATTCTCTTCCATTCGACCTTCTCTCCCCACGCCCAGTGTTATTATTATTTCTTCTCTGCAAGATAATGAAGGCACAATTTTTCATTAAACACAAAAAAGAATGACGACATCACCATTAACATCCATATAAACATGCTAATTCAATTATATCATCATTACCGTTCAACAGAAACTACAGTCCTCACATAATATAGTCATATGCCCATCCTTGAATGATGAAGGCCATATAATCAATTTGGGCTTAACCGCGCAATGAGTTGACAGATAACAGACTCAAATATAATAAGGACATACATTGCAGTTAGCTACACAACATCTCAAAGATATCCTAATTCATATAATTATTTGAAAGGAACCAAAGCACAAAAAGGTTTATCCATGAAACCAAAATAACTACAAATGAAACACATAACATAAGAAATAGACAAATATAACACAGAAAAGCAAAACCACATTGATTCAATTCAATCCGTGTCAATTTACAATTTATATAGTAACAGGCAAGAATTTTCGATGTCATAATAATTTTTCATGCTCAGCAGTCAACATGCATTAGATAAAATATTAGGAAAATAAATCAACAAAGCAACACTATATTCAGCCATTATACATACTTGATGAAACATCCAAAACCCCATTTTTCAGCAGCACAAACACAATTCACTGAAACCAGCAGAAACAGAAGAGAAACTGAGAAAGCGAGAGATCAAAGAGAAACTAATCATACCCTTCGAGTGTTTGGGGGATAACCATTACCAAATGGCTTGTTGATCATCAGAAAATTGTTGGGTGATAACTGATTGTAGCTCTGGTGAACATGATCATGGTGAGAATAAGATGAAGGGAAAAACTCCTTGGCCAAAGGATTCAGCTTTTTGAACATATCAACCAGTTTTTGCACATTGAATTCAGATTCTGGCTTTGGTTTTGAGTCCAATTTGTTGGGAGCAGCTACTGCATCAGCAGAAATCTCAGCAACCGCGGCCATGGAATTCAATCAAAAGCACCCACCCAAGAAAAGAAAATGTGAAGGGAAAAAAAAAAACAACAATTGACAATATTTAAGGCCAAAAAAAAGATTTTTTTTAAAACCAGAAAAGGGAAAAAAATAACAATAACATTGAACAGGTTTTCTTTATTCAGCAGAGAAACCCAGAAAAGGGAAAATAAAATGTAATTTTTTAAATGTGGTATTTTGCAGTTACAGAAAAATTGATCAGATTAAGTGAATGCACTGTTATGGAAAAAATGGGTATGGGAAAAACCCATTAGGATAATAAAATAGGAATGGGAAAAAAGGTAAAAAAGCCTGATGAGGAAAAGAGGTGAAAATAGGGTTTTTGGAAGGATTAATCAGAAAAGAGAGAATGGTAGTATGAGTGGGTGAGAGAGGAGAGTGAGAGAAGGGAGAGTATCTGTGTGTTTGGGGAGAGGTGGTGTTTGGAATAGCAAACAGTTAGCTTGGGGCTTTGTATTTAGTATTTACCCAGCTTTGTATGAAAAAACAAAAACATTTAATACATTAAATGAGACCCCCTAATAATAAATACAATATTAAATTGATATGAATATGAGAGTTTAATTTTAAATTTTTTTTTTTTGATACATGATGAATGTAATATTTTTATATTGTTAATCAATCATGAATTATATGTAAAAGTCAAACATTTTTTAATAATGTGAAAATTTGTAATTGGTAATTGATTGTTAGTGTAAAAAACTTTGTGTCTTGCTAACGAGTGTCATAAGGACATTGGTTAAGGAACCCATAAAAGAAAAATTTGTATTAAAAAACTAAGTGTTACACTCTTGAAAATGCTAAATACATCATTTCCCATACAAATTTTCTTTTTTTTTTAGTTCCTTAAATAATTTAGGGCACTTGTTAGCATTCTCCAAAAACTTTATATTGATAGTGTATATTAATTAAATCTTAAATATAAATAAAAAAAAATAAGGATTTAAATATGAGTTAATACAATGTTAGTGTAAAAAATTATATTGTCAATCAATCACAAATCATCATATGTGTGAATTTTAATTTTGGTAGAGTTTGATAGGAGGAAAATCCATGTAGATGTCGTTGCTCTCTCTTTGTTAGGGGTGACTACATATACTACTATTCTTCAAATTTGTGATGATGTTACCGGAACTATTGAGTTCTTCATTATTAATGAAATTGCTGAACTTTTCTTTTACCGAATAAAAATAAAAATAATAATCAAATATTTTTAATGATGTGACAATTTATATTAGTTGATAGTGTTACAGTAACAATATATAACAAATAATTCCTTCAAATATCAAGTATTCTCGATGTAACTTTATATTGTCATGTATTAAAAATATTTAACCTTTATAATGGCTATATTAAAAGTTACATTTAAATAGTTTATGATGATAAATTAATAATGTAAAACTTTTATATCAACGATGTATCAAATTTTATACATATTTATTAAATTATAAATAGATACTATAATATTTCATATTTCATATTTCAAAATAAAATATACATGTTATATGTAGAAATAAGTGCGAATGCGAAATTTGAAAATTGTTTTTTAGAGTGTTCTCTTCTCCGATAGGTGAAAAACTAATTTGTCAGGAATTATCAGACGCCTAAGCAGAGACCTCTTTCGATAATATTTTTTTATACATATAAATTCAAAAATCGAATTATGACCATATGTCTAAGAGACTCTACTCTCTTTCACTTGAACCAACATAATAAATGAGAACAATTCAAATTTTTATAGTCCTTGTGAAATACTTTTATCCGAACTCTCGATCTCAAATGTAGGAGAGAAAAATAAAAATAAAAAGGGAGGTTATATTATAATGAAAAGGGTGAAAACCCAATAGAATATATGAAAAAAATATATATTTTATATCTATTTAATTTATATTAAAGTTAATTGGTATGCATAATTACGATTTTTAATAATGTTAACCAATATTAGGGCCTGTTTAGTTTGTTTCTTGTTTCCTACTTTCATTTTCTAATTTAAACAATAATTACAATAAAAATAATTATAAAATTGTCATATTGTTTTCATTTTGTTTCCTATTTCCAAAGATTTGTATAAGAAATGCTGAAAAAGACTTTTTCTTTGTTTTCACTGTTTCCTATACAAATCTTTGAAAATAGGAAACAAGATGAAAATAAAGTAGTAATTTTGTAATTGTTTTTGTTGTAATTATCTTTAAAATCAGGAAATGAAAACAGGAAACTAGAGATAAACCAAATAACCCCTTAAATTGCCAAATCACTAAAAAATGTTTAACTCATCATTGTTATCAAAAAAATAAATAAATGTTTGACTCTTACCATAATTATCTTAAATGAACGTTTGGTAGAGTGATTTTTTTTTATTTTTTTTTTAGTTTTCTAGAAATCTTAACTTGAAAATTCTAAATTCTCGTGTTTGGTATATTTTTTTTTTTTAAAAAAAAAAAACACATTCTTTAGAAACTATGATTACCATGAATGTTTTGTTGTTATGTTTCTCTAAACATTCCCATGAGAGGGGATAGAAATTCTAGCTTCCTATGGACACACGAAAGTTTTTATTATTTGAAAAGATTATTATACTATAATATCTCATGGACATTATTATTATTATTTATATAAAATTTTAAATAACTTTTTATTACAATATGATTATCGTTATAGGAAATTTATCCAGAATTTATTAAAATATAATTATTATTTTATAATAAAATTATTTTATAAAATATTAATTATATTATAGTTATAAAGTATTTTAATATTTATATATAATAAATAACAATATATATAAATTAAAAAAATATAAATAATTTTTGTAATTAGCATAATTAATATTAGTAATTCACATATAATAACTAATAATAATTATAAATTATAAAAAATAATTAATATTATTAATTAATATAAATATTAATTATGAATTATAAATAATAATAATTATAAATTATGAAGATGTAATTAACATTAGTAATTATTATATAATAAATTATTATTATTATAAATTATAAAATATAATTAATATTATAAATGAAAAAGTCATTAACCTTCTTTTAAATTATTTTAATGTTTAATATTTTGATAATATTTATCATTTTTATTTTCAATTAATTTATATTAAAGGTGCTTTTGAAAATAATGTTAACATTCTTAGGAAAGATGCCCTTAAACCAAACAAGGCAATCAAAATTTCTAAGTAACATTCAAATGAATGTTTACGGCCTACAAAAAATATTTTTAACATTCTCAGTAACCACCACAACCCAGCACCTCATTTTTGGGTTCTTAAGTAGGTCCTACATTTACACATCATTCATTCTTACTTTTTACAATTTAAGCATCTCATATCTCCAACTCAGCATCTTCAAAAAAAAAAAATTAAATGGGTCCCACCAATTACCCCATATCCTTATATTTCATCAACAATTTGCTTTATTCTACAACTATTTTATTATTAAAAAATTGAAAAGGACCTGCTTTCTATTATAAGGAGAGATATTTGTATAAACATTTTATCTCTTCAATTACTTGTATAAAAACTCACTCCAATGGTTAACTTGTAAGCATCAGGTTCTAAACTTTAAGAACCACATAAGCACCCCCGATGTAGGTGCTCTGAGATCATTATTCACGAGAACAAACAAAATCTATCTACCAAACATCCCTTTAAGATCACTCATAGAGTCATTTGTTAATTGATTAATATTGCTAAAAACACTTTAGACCGATAGTGTTCAATTTTGAACTGATTTTTATTATTATTACAATTAATTTTGTTTTCCCATACTTATATTTTATTCTTTATTTAAATAAATGTTAACAAAAGTGATTGAAAATTAATTAGTATTTATCATGTTTGTTTTTGCCCATACTCACATGATAAACACAATAATTAAAGAAAATTTAAATCTTTAAAGAATGTGAGAGCAATATATTTTATTAGTAATTTCTGATTTAAATTTTATTAAATATTCTACATTTATTTTAGTAAGTTTAAAATTTATTCAATTTATGTTTTTTTTTTAATTAGGGAGCATAAGGTGGTCAAGATGGTTAGGGTGAGGGAGTTAAGGAATGGAGCGATAAGGAGTTTGAGGGTTCAAACCCCATCCACTAATAAACTACTAATATTAACACTAACACTTACCTATAAAAAAAATGTTTTTTAATCAACCTAAGTGTATTCCCTTAAAAAAAATCAACCTACGTGTAATGTTTATCCACAAGAAAAATTCATCCCGACAACAATTATTTTTATCATGTAACTTCTTTTTATTAATTTTAAATTACACTGTTTTTCCCCTGAAAGCCTGAAATTAGTGCACAATACATCCAATATTCTTTTTATATAGAAGATTACACCTACTTCCTATATTTAATTTTTTATAAGAGAAAATTATGTAAAAATTGTACATATTGTGGAGAACATCAATGTAAAGTATAAACTGAAAAAAAAAAGTATAGAAACAGTGCAACGTGATTAAAACGTGAGGGATGCAGTGATATCATTTCTCAAACAAATTTTTTTTTTTTGACAAACTCAAACAAAAAGTATTACGAGAATAATAAAATTTAAACTAATAAAATGTTATTGTGATATGCGTGTGATGGTGATCATAAAATTTTGAGGATCCCATTTTTTATTTTATTATTTCCTTTCTGTTGGGAGAAAGTTTAGGTGAGTAGAGTCTCGGGGGTTCACCACTCACTAGGATCAGAATAGGCCTCACAGCTCAAAGATTGCTTAGAGGTACTTACAGATTATCGACCAACGAGATCCTCATATCAGTAGTGGGATCCAAACTCACAACCTTATAGGTTATGAGCCCTATCCTTATCAATTGAACCAAACTTCGTTGGCAGGATCCATTTTTTTAATAGCCAGTAAAGAAAACATTGTATATTTCCATTATTTTGTGAACATTCAACAACTCGAGCATTTCGAGTCTTTTGTATAAAAAAATTTATTGTATTTGAACTTAGACCAATTTATGTTCCAAACTTATTGACTATTTTTGTGGATTATCTTCATGTCTCTTGTTTTCATTTTGTTTTTTAAAGTATTGATATTTATTCATCGGTGCAGTATTTATTGATAATTTATATTTTTTGACGAGTTTTGATAATTAATTATATCTAGTAAATTGTAGAAAATATTAAAGCTTTAAATTATTGCATTTTGACAATTACTATTAACATTAATTAAAACAAAAACCCAGATGCATGGTATTTACTACTATTTAGTAAATAAAAATAAAAAATAATGCAATAACGATTCTCTTATATATATATATATATATATATCCAATTGTTCTAGAATCCAGAATTGTTGGGTTGGTATAATCTTCGTTTTATCCTTAGATGCATGGTATTTATTACATTGTTATTGAGAATATTTATTACACTTTTATAATAGTTATCTCAAACATCCTAATGTAAAAATCTTTACATGCATCACAACTAACACGGTATTTAGGTATACAATTTATTTAAGCGCTTATCCAATAAGTTCTTTTTCAAACAAGCTAAAAATAACTTATTTTCATAAGTTTATCTGACAAACTTATGAAAATAAGCTAAAAAGAGCTTATATAAAAATCACAAACTATTTTAATAAACTATTTGCTTATGTTTATTATCATAAACTATTCTCGTAAACTCTCTATTAGTTCTTCCAAACGCACCCTAAATTCTTTACTCTTTATTTTTGTGTATATCATTATTATTATTGTTGTTGTTGCTGTAGTAGTAGTAGTAATATATATATATATATAATTAATGTAAAATTATGACTAAAATTCAAGTAAACAGCCCTTCAATTATATTCAAGGTGACCCTTTCACGTTGTTCTAATAACAAACACATTTAAAAAATTTAGTAACACAATATAAGTACCTTTAAAATAATTTAATATATAATTAATTCAGACTACGATTATCTTTTACATTGACTATATATATATATTACTTAAAAAAATTTAACAATTTGCAATTCAAAAAGGTAAACAAATCACTGACAGCTAAATAAAATACTTACAAAAACTTACGACTTAAAAATATTGTGCTGATTATTGTGTACTAACTACTAATGGAATAATTCAAATCTGAATTACAATATTATGATAAGTATTCGGAATGATCCAATTAGTGACAATTCTTACTTATCATTTCTTATTTGATTATTATTTTTAATAGTGACATTTTACTTGTCTTATTTATTGTTATTTTTATAATTATTTCAATTATTGACTTTTCAATCTCAACTTCATCTCCAATTATATTATGATTAATTCATGTAGTAATTTTTCTATTCAATTTCATTTTTTATTATGATATTATTTGAAAAAAAAATTAATTTTTCTTGTTCAAATTCATCTCTTGCTATTTTATACAAAGTAGCACCTAGTATATAACCAAGCTAGAACCATCCTGTATCGGTGTCTTTAGCCCTCTCTTTTAGCCAGATACAATATTCATCCTATTTTACACAGTAAGAAAATTCAACAAAGCAATAAATGGAAATTAATAGAGCTCAGTACAAGAGAAAAGGATCCGTTTGGATTCAATTCAAGTTTGATTGAACCAATGTGATATCTGCTAGCTTTTAACACAGTTCAGCTTCATCCTTCATCCCACTGGTGGTGGTGCAGTTGCTTTGTTTACTCAGAGAAAGATATTCAAGAAGAAGGAAACTTATTTTAGGTCAGAAATTTCAGTGCAGAAACCAGTACATACCAGGCCAGAAGAAATGCACAAAGAAAAAGGGGAAAAATACTACGAAATCGCTTTATGTTTGTTTCCAAGAGTTAAAACACATTATGAACAACTTCTATTCTGCCAAGTTCTTATGATCCCAAAACATGTATTTCAAGCAACTTCACTAATCCAAGGTTGTCAAAACTCCAGTTAACGTTGGAGTACATGTAAACTTGGCTATGAAACTACATATAGTAGCACAACAGTGCTGCACTTCTGCAATGGATACAAAAAGAAAGCAACCCAGAAGTAACTAAAATTAAAGGCTTTTCTCTGCTCCTAATAATTATACACAGATAGAGCAGTCAATTTCAGTTCTGCAGATACCACAGAGCTACTTGCTTCTGATTTTTCTTATGACTTATGACAATCTCTAATTAAGCACAAAGGTGATCATTTGTCAAAAATATGATTTTTTTTTTCTTAATAAGAAAATAATGATAACAATCTTGTCCGTGTTGGGAAAGAAAACTACTGAACTACAATTATCACCCAGTTCAGTGCAAACCCAAATAAAACTCCACATTCTTGTACCTTGCTCAGATGATAGAGCTGGGTGAACTGCTGCTGTTGGCTGTGACTGTGAGTGTGGAGTAGCGGCGTTTACTGCCAGTGTTCTCGGTCGCAATTGGTACCAGTTTGCTGTTTCAGAATATTGATTATTCATTAGTCAGAGAGCATAACATGTTTATCATCAGGGAGAAGACCAAGTTGTTTGGCAGATATGTAACTTGTAAATTTACAAAACCAGCTCTGCTCTCCAGAGCAATGAATTTATTATTTTAACCGCACAGTAATTTTCTTTTCTCTCTTCTCCCTTCTTAACCCATATCCATATCCAATGGGGAAAAAAGTCCTAAAATTCATCCATTTTCTTCTCACCCCATTTCCATAGATGCAATTTGTATCAAAAAGGAAAAACTCCTCGGGGAATCAAACCATAAGAAAATTTTGAGATTGAGAACAAACTGATAGGTGCAGTGACAAAAAAGAAATCAAACTGGATAATAGAAAAGGTAAATGCAGCAAGTGAAGAATTCGCTCAACATATATAACATGCAGCACCAAATGCATTAATAAGATCTAACATAACTAGAGAATTCATTAGGGAGACCTGAATGTAGAAAACAGGGTATAGTACACCCAGAAAGAGAAAAAAAAACCCGAACCAGATTCTCCTAGAGTTGTGCAGTTAGTCTACCACTGCTTAATGGGGCTGCAATACTGGCCAAAGTCGGGTTATCTTCACTTCTACTTTTTATCGAGGCTGCATTTTGATGTGTAGTCTTTGTGCAGAGGTAAGATAACGACTGCAACCATGAAACCAATGTGGGTTTGCGTACAACATCATCAGAATCAGCCACTTGCGAATATAACTCGTTAAGAACCATGTTCTGTGCATCTTGTGGCAACATAGTAATCAGCTGTGCCAACAGTTTCATCAAGTCGGGCAAGACCTAAAAAGTAATAAAAGGCTTGCATAATTAAGTTTAAAAACAATATTAATGCATACAGAGTAAGACAATTTCCAAAACACCAATTTTAAGCACCTAAACATTAAAGAGACTTTTTAACAGGCTTCCCAACTTAATAGCATGTACCATCCTCGAGTCTTGGAAGGTCTATATTGCTTAATTTTACATGAAGCAGCAGAAAACATAGTACAAGTACAACTTAAAGCAGTTAGTCATAATTATTAATTAACAACTTACTTGTATATCAACAAGGAAAACTAGGCGTAAAAGCAAGTCCAGTAATTTTTTGCTTGGTTCTGGCTCTCCTTGCCGCTTTTTCCATGCATCAGCCTCATGAGCGAAGACCTCAGAACAGAGCTGATTGGCTTTTTCAACAAGACTGTGAATGCAATAAAAAGTGGCAGGGCTTCCAGCAGGAAGATGTTGGACCATTCCTACAACCCCAGAAGCCATACCCTCAAAAGGAGTAATGCCAGGATATCCCTGTATTCATATTACAAGACAGAGTGAAAAGGCATTCGTGTTTATTAGTCTCAGATTCAGGATCAAGGTCTTTGGTAGAATCAAATACCAATAAGGATCTTTGTATGTAATGGAAAACAAGCTGCTCCTTCAATGATACTCTATCATTCTTTTCGGATTCCTTCCCCATAGACATAAACGCCGTAAACAAAGAATGAGAGGCTTGAGCTACTTTTCCATTGGGGTGCTCCATATATCTAGTTTCAATTCAGTAAGCAAAATTTTTGCACATGATGATGCAACCAGAGACCAGCTTAACTAGTGTTTAGGTTAGATTATATAATTAAAATGCTGCAGAGAGAAGTTTTGGCTGAAATGCAATTTTGTGTAATAATCAAGCACACCAAACATGTACTTAATTGATATAGGATACAGGAACATAGTTGGAGCTACCATGTTGCTGAATACAAGGCTGGGCAAACACTCAACAAAAGTTGGAATGACTCGCAGGCAAAACAAAATGTGGGCTGTTTGCACTTCATCCTTGGACCATAAGTATTTGGTTTTCTGGTCTAGAAGACATAGAATCTTTTAAAATGTAAAATAATCAAAAACAAATGAGGAATTTATATCAAAGATGCAATTGAATAAATCGCACCTGGGCCATTTGTCAAGTCAACATAAGAGGGCATGGAGTTCACAAAACTTGTACAAGCATGCTCATTCTTGTTAACACTTGCAACTACCTTGCGAATAGTTTCCATATACTCTGGTAAACGGACATGACGAAAATATTCCACACAAGAAAATGATACCAGTATCCTCAACGAGACTTCCATCTGCATTTCTTGAGCAAATTTGGAGTTTAACTTGTGCTTTGTTACAGCTAATGCAAAGACTACAACCATAAGGAAAGCAGATTCTGCAATTTTTTCCAAACCCTCAAGCAACTCATCCTCCTTGCCTTTTAGAAGCAAAGCCACTTGCCTGTGTCCTAGATAGATATCTCGACAGTATTCCCATATAAGATTTTCCACTGTATTCTTCTTTTCTTCATCTGCTGAAACATAATGATTGCAGAAAATCCCCGTTATGGCTCCTGCTTCCTTGAAGAGGATATTATCTAGATGTTCTTTGACCTCATTAAGCTTCAGTCCACGGGGACTATGTGACAATTCAAAAACTGACCCATACAGACGGGGCAATGGAAATATTTCAGTTAACAATGCCAAAGCAAGGCAAACAAACAAAGAGGAATGGCCTGAAAAGGAGCCAGTTCGAGCCAATGCTAACGAGACACACTGAAGCAAAAGCCTATTTTTAAGATCATTGCCTGAGTTATTAAATCTCAATGTCCTAGAAACCAAATCACTAACTAAAGTTTCCATCCAAACAACCGCAGAAGTCCTCATTGTAGAGATAATCTCCAATTTCATACCACTTGAAGCAGATCTATTTACAGCTCTTAAAACTCCAGCGGCAGCCATGAAAACAGCAAATGGAGCATAGTTTTCCTTGAAAGTCTCAAAAGTTTCTTGCAGAAAAACATGTATTTTATCCAAAAACTGGAAATTGATCAAGTTTGACATAACCCAATCAATCAAATAAAGGATCATGAGTCCATGAAAAATACTACCTTGAGGCCCATATTCCTTGTGCCATATTTCAAATAAAGAATCCAATATTCTATGATAATGAACAGTCACAGAAGATGATAGAGCATACCCAATTCCAGCAAGAACGTCAGGCACAAGTTCTGTAAATGAACCAAGTAATTGACACTTCTCTATCAACAGTCTAGACAGCAAGTCCAAGCAGACTGTTTTAGAACTTTCAGATAAAGAAGGCACAAAAGAAAAAGCACCTAAAAGGAGAACACCTTCAGAGAAAAAGACAGGCTTGTTTCCAGAATCAAATCGAGAAGAGAAGGGGTGAGAGAGAACCTCCACTGCTGAATCAATAATATCAGAAGTGGGCTTGGAGGCTTTTCGCACCCATATATAAAGAAGCCTAAAAAGAAGAGGATATGACTCATAAGGGAGAGAAAATTTTGAAGATGAGAGAATGCGAAGGACAAGTCTTGCTTGGGGGTCTGCAACATGGAGAGATGTTTGAGAATTGACTAGGGTTTTAAGATGTTGCAGATGATGTTGACCAAATGAAGGATGTTGAAGGGAATCTCGGAGCTCGGCCCATGCCTGAATGATGGCTCTGGCGGACAAGGAATAAGATTTCTTAGGGCTGAATTTGTTAGGATCACCACATCTACTCTTTAGCCATTCTTCCAGGAACAAGATGTCAGACTGTCTAGACATCTTATAACACTGCAACATCAGCAATAAAATTTTGATTAAACATTAGAGATAAACAATTGTAGACTTGTAGTTTTAAATGTATCTAACATTGAAGGATGCTATGCTCACTGTCATGTTTAACTTTCGTTAATGTACTGATATGTATGCAGGTTGTACCAATCAACAAAGCCCCTTTGAACATATATAGTGATATGTGGGAGGTAAGTATGTGAATATGTTGGCTACTGAATTTCCTATCCCCATCCCCAACACATTTTACAATTTTACAATCACCCCATCCCCACCTTGAAGAGGTGTTGGAACCCCTTCCATCCGTGTCCATGTTGTAAGACATATTGACCAGGTTCTTTTCATTGAGTCATCAACATGCGCTGTGCCCCCAATAAACATTTACCACATCTGACCAACTAGAGCATCATTTATGGGAAAAGAGGACTAAGAACCCTACTAAAACAGCCAAATAAACAAAATGCTTAAAACAAAATACAATATTAGCTATAGCAAACTTACTAATGTATCTACAAATTCACCAGACACAAAAACACAACCACACAAAGGAGCCAGAGGTTAAATACCCCAGGAGATGCAGTGTATGTAACTTGGTGAAAAG
Organism: Echinosophora koreensis; assembly: GCA_035048595.1. NCBI lineage: Eukaryota > Viridiplantae > Streptophyta > Magnoliopsida > Fabales > Fabaceae > Echinosophora > Echinosophora koreensis. The sequence goes on from JAPCYP010000170.1 coordinate 186,303, forward strand.
CAAACAAACTTAGTTGTGTAATGGGCTATAACACAACAACCGAATGCCCCACAATCCAACCCCACAAATAACCAGTTTCAGTGAGCCTGAAACCTTTTCCTTCTAGTCCAAAAACCTTGATACCAAGTTGATAGAAAACTGACAAAAAAATTAGGACACACCTAATGCTCATAAAAAAGCAAAAAGCCTATTATTAGGTTATTACAAATTCAAAGTTAATATCAAACTCAAGTTAACGTTCATAAATTCACAAAAAAAAACTACACTTCTGCAAAAGGTTTCAAAAACTAAAGAACCCAGAAGTAAAAAATAAACACTTTTCTCCTCACCTATTAATCATATACAGATGCAGCAGTAAATTTCAGTTGTGCAGATGCCTCACAGCAACTCTGCTTCTGATTAACATCCAGAAACAACAAAAAGCCTAACGAGCTTCTGAAATAGAGCACGAATAATGAACAACACTATTGATAATCACCCAAAAACAAATAAGAAAACCGAAACGGCATGCCCACGATCCAATAAGCAAATAATTTCTGAAAGAGCAAAAACAGAGAGGGAAACAAGAAAGAGAAGACAAAAAAATTTGGACCATTTCTCGATTTGTGCGTGTCATCCTTGCGCAGGGGCCATGCTAATCTTCTCTGTATCGTTCCAATTTTATCGGATGTCCCCGAAGGGACAAGCCTTACGGTGTGTCTCTGTTATATAAGCTGTGTCGATTTCATAGAACTGAACGGTGTGGGACTTATTCATACCCTCAAAACAACACAAAGTTATAACCCCGTTTCGTTTCCTCAACTTGTCAACCGTGACATTCTCTCGCTGGAACAAGGTGCTGCTGCATCTCAGGTAATAGCTAAAAAGTAAAAACCCAAGAGGGTGAAAATTAATTATGGGTTTTACATTAAAAAAAAAAGCTTCTTTTATTTTTCACCTTGTAAACTTTGCTGTTCCCTAAAAATAAAATATTAAAGAAACAATGTGACAACTTACGAGTTATAAACGTACATGTATCAATGCGTATTTAGGTGCACAAAGGGCAAACATTGCTGCCTCCGTTGTCTCAGATGTAAATTTTTATCCTCCTCCATCAAAATTGGGTTTTTGAATGGCTAAATATTTGGTAGAACAAAATTGGTTCAAATATAAAAGAAAATTATTTGTATATATGACTAAAATTTTATTGAGCTACATTTTTTTTCGGTAATTGTTGAGCTACATTTAGTTCATATAAAATTTGTCCCTACAATTTTGAAACTTTAATAATAAGATTTGTATTTTTCTTTTAGGCTGATCTTTTTTATACATTGCGATTCAAGAAAAATGTTATTATCTTCTATCAAGGCGAGTGCAAGTTTAACCTCTCATTCTTCCATTATACATTGACTTTTAGTGTTAGAAAAAAGTGGATTTCTGTTTTTTTTTCCCTTTTATTTTTCCATACACAAATCCAAACAGACCAAACTAGCGAAATCCAGAAACGGACCTTGGTGATGTTGCAGTGTCACATAACTGACATTTTGGGCATGTGTTAACAGAAGGGGTGTAAACGAGTGGGTTCAGATCAGGTTTGGGGGGTTTTCACCATTCGAATAGATCAAATTTGATCGGTTCGGATTTGATCACTTTTTAAACTATGGACCCGAACCGATCATAATCGGATCATTTCGGATCGGATCATCGGATTGCCCATTATTTATTTTTTTAATTTAAACTTCAGAAATTAATAAAACAATAGAAAAAACAGAAAAATAAAATAAAATGTACATATTTAATTATTAGTTATATAATAATATATTAACATTATATATATGTATATAAAATAAATAAATAAATAAAATAAATATTTATAGGGTTCGGTTTGGTTCGGATTAGATCAGATTAGATTTATAGGATCCGAGACCCGAACCGACCTTATTTGGATTAGAGTTTTTTAAATCTGATCCGATGATACGAACCAATCCGCCAAAATCGGTTCGGATCCATCGGATTCACAGATCGGATTGGATCCGCTTACGCCCCTAGTTAACAGATTTCAACTTTTAAACAGCGTACATTATTAAGAGATAAAGAAAAGAAAGCCTGTAGTTAGGGGCAGAGGGCAAATAAACAAGAGGAGTGATAGTTTGACATAAAAGTAGACATCAAATACAGAGACACCGTATTTGATGTGATATTTTGAACTAATGGGTTGGAAAAAGAGTAAGAGAAAATAATAAACAAATATTGTATTGTATAAATATATGGTGTTGGACACCAAAATTGTGTCCAAATATCATTAGTGAAATAAACAATCAACTAGTGCTGCCCCAAAAATGTAAACGCGTTCACAAAGACTTCTCATATATGATTTTATCAGAGAAATGTGTATATTTTTTTTCACTTAACCTACACATACGAGTACCCGAGACGGATACCTCATCTTCTTTGGTATACGCGTCTTTCGAAGTCAAACAAGCTTTAGAGTTTAGACGTGTGATATGATTAAGGAAAATTTTTTTAACTTCATTTTATGAGAGTTGGTTCAGTAAATCATCATTAGCTACGAGAAGTAATTCACACTAAGGGTGCGTTTGATTTGCAAAAGATATCAGGATAGCATAGGACAGACAGAACAGCACAGGACAAATCCTTGAGTCACAGGACAATTCTTTGTCTTGTACATTGTTTGATGGATAATGGACAGCACAAACAAAATAATATTAAATTTATCGGAATACCCTTTATAATATATATATTATATTATTTAATATATAAATATAGACAATAGAGAGAGAGAGGAGAGAGTGAGAGAGGGGAGAGAGAGAGGAGAGAGAAAGAGAGAGAGAGGAGAGGAGAGAGTGAGAGAGGGGAGAGAGAAAGAGAGAGAGGAGAGAGAGGGAGGGAGAGAGGAGAGAGAGAAAGAGAGGAGAGAGAGGGGGAGAGAGAAAAGAGAGAGTGAGAGGGGAGAGAGAGAGGAGAGAGTGAGAGAGGGGAGAGAGAGAGGAGAGAGTGAGAGAGGGGAGGAGAGAGTGAGAGAGGGGAGAGAGAGAGGGGAGAGAGAAAGAGAGAGGAGAGAGAGAAGAGAGATGTAAGGATAATTTTGTCTTTTGTTAGTCTGTCCATGAGACAAAAAGTTGTCCCATGGTTTGGTGGGGGACAAAATTCTGGGTTTTTGTCCTGTCCCTCACCCCATTTTTTGTCCTGTCCACTAACCACTTTTCAAATCAAACAGGGGACAAAAATTTTTGTGCTGTCCAGTCCCCTGAATTTTTGCAAATCAAACGCATCCTAAAATAACAAAATAAAACTTGCGTCGTGAAAATGAAATGTGAGGAAAAGGTTCCACTTCATTCGGTGGAAATGAATATATAACAGGACAATCAATAACAGATTTCTTATAACAAAATTGATACAAAACTTTTTCATTAATAAAACTCCGTCCAAAAAAGCCAAGCATCACTCTATATGGTTCCACGTTAGGCGCATCCGTTGAACTCAGTACAAATAAGTGTTCTCACAGGAGCAGCCGTTATTCCTTATAGCCCGTATCCTGAGAAGAACCCAAAAAAATAGCAAAATAAGTTAACCAACTACACATGGTTACAGCACAAAGGAGAAACAAATTTAAGGGGCTTATTATACCAATAATTTTACACAAGGAATTCTATAGCACCTTTTTATTGGCTATAAGTTATTTATAAATGTAAATTATAAAATCAACATTCAATAAATGCTTGACAGATCAATTTCGTCTCACACCGATGAGTATCATAAACATTCCCATTTTACACCAATATGTGAGATAACTCCATATCAAATACCTTGAAATTTGTATAACTACATACCTGAATTGTCCATGGGGTTGCCGGCGGTTGCAGTTTCGGGTTCCTTAATCTCAACAACCACACAGTCTGACATCAAGAAGGTTTTGGCCACAGAGGCTGCATGTTCCAGGCAACATCTGACCACCTGTACAAAAATGAGTAGGATGCTCAAGTTGGATATCAAGCATAAATTCATACTATTATAGCTATGTTGACATTATAAAAGTTTAGCATTGTTCAGAAAAGCCTAACATCAGTGTAAATTGCCCTGCTGGCATACCAAACAGCTCCTAGGGTAATTTATTTGATGTACAGTTCAGAAATAAAACTAGAAATAGCTGGCAAATTAGAAGCAGGTAAACCAAAAACTCATGCAGTGCATAATCACCTTTGTTGGATCAATAATCCCAGCAGACATTAAATCTTCATAGTTTCCAGTGGCAGCATTATATCCATATCTTGGATTGTCGCTGGAAAGAACCTGTAACCATCAGATTGAGTCATCATCTCAAGCATATTAACACAAGACATATCCAAGATAGATTCTAGTTTTGGCAGATCTTAGTACCTTTTCACTGACTACACTGCCATTTACACCAGCATTCTTGGCAATTAATTTGAGAGGGTAACTAAGAGCTCTTTTCACAATGTCAGCTCCAACCTGCATCAAATCAAGCCAGAATGCTAAGCAATAGACATTTGATGTTACTGAACAGAAAACATCAGAGACATTTCTAAACACCCAAAGACAAAAATATCTCCAAATTCAAGAACCAGGAGTTCCTGCCAAATAAAATAAATGCCTTACCTTTTCCTCGTCGTTGTCAAGGCTCGCCTTGATTGCATCCACCTTTGATGCCAGTCTCAGCAGAGTGCATCCACCACCAACTACAATACCTTCTTCAACAGCTGCCTGAAAGTCAACAAAAATATATTACCTCACGTGAACAAGATCCAAAACAAACCCATGCACATTTTGGTTAAGAGAATGTCACCTTTGTAGCATTAAGAGCATCTTCAACTCTCAATTTCTTTTCTTTGAGCTCTGTCTCAGTTTGCGCTCCAACCTGTGCATGTATATAACAGAAATTCCACAACTTATATCTTCATTGCATAGTGACAAAAACTTTCATAATATCATAAGTCAGGGACTTACCTGTATGACAGCCACACCACCTGAAAGTTTTGCAATTCTCTCATTAAGCTTTTCCCTTTCATAATCCTGCTCTGCAGCCTGTAACAATATATAACCATGTTAGAACCCAGAGAAGAATGAACATATCTCTCAATCTCCCTTGTGTACAGTATTTTTCTGTACATGTGACTTGTTCTTTTTAAACTCTATATAACATTTCTTCATTCTCTTGAGTATCTCATTATTCATGCATTCTATACAAATGCCAGTAGAGAGAGAGAGAGAGAGTGAGAGGCAAACCTCAATTTGGTTTCTAATTTGGGCAACTCTCTTGTTCACCGCTTCCTGGGTACTTCCATCACCAACAATTGTGGTAGTATCCTTGGTGAGCACCACCTTGGAGGCTTGGCCCAGAACCTCATTCCCAACTTTGTCTAAAGTAAGGCCGACCTCTTCTCTGACTACAGTACCTATAATCCGAATTGGGAAGAGCATATTGTTATGTTGAACAGCTAAACAAGAAGGACAGGAGCAATGCACTTCCAAATTAAACAGTCCAACCAGTGTTGGAAAACTAGTAAATGTAAAAACCTCCAGTCAAGATGGCAATATCGTCAAGGTACTGGCTCTTGCGCTCTCCAAATCCAGGGGCCTTTAGTGCCGCAATCTTCAGTGCTCCTCTAAGCTTGTTCACTACAAGAGTTGCTAATGCTTCCTGTTCAATGTCCTCTGCAATAATCAAAATCGGGAATCCACTTCTAATGGCATCTTCCAGTATGTTAATAAGATCTCTTGCATTGGTTATTTTTTTATCAACTAGCAGCAACTGCACAAAACACACACCACATAAGAGTGCAAGATATATAAGGATGTTGAAAAATAAAGATAAGTCACAGAATAAACTAAAGCCTCACCTTGCAATTCTCATATTCAACAGCCATTTTCTCACTGTCAGTAACAAAATAAGGTGAAATATATCCACGGTCAAATTGCATCCCCTCAACAACATACAGACTGTTCTCTGCACTCTTTCCCTCCTCAAGTGTCACAACACCCTTTCTACCAACCTTACTCATTGCTTCAGCTATCATATTTCCTACTTCATAGTTATTTCCTGCACTGACTGCTGCCACATCTGCCAACTCACTATCTTCAACCTGCAACCCATCCAACCATCTTAAGTCTTAAAGAATATGTGAAATAATTTTTCAGAAATGAAATGGTAGCATAAGCTTATATAGTACAAATGCTTAGATAAAAAAGAATGAAAGCAAATGCACCACCTCTTTCGACATCTGTTTGAGCTCGGAAACAAGGGCTTTTGCTGTCTTCTCAATGCCGCGGGTTATCAGCACAGGATTAGCACCAGCTGCAACAACCTATAAAATTTGACTTGGAAGTGAGGCCTAATTGTGTGTGAACTGGCTAGTCCTAAAAGTAAAGCCAATCAAATACATTAAACATATAGAAGCATGCAAAGAACAAACCTACCTTGACACCTTCTGCAATAAGACCCTGGGCAAGAACAACAGAAGTAGTGGTCCCATCACCAGCCAAGTCGTTTGTCTTGGCAGCTGCTTGTCTCACCAACTTGGCACCAATATTCTCAACTGGATCCTCCAACTCAACCTTTTTAAACCATTACAAAGCATAAAAGATGTTCAATCATACAACTCACCAGCAACAGTGAAACATAAGAACTCAAATAAACTCAATTATATATATAATCTGATGAAAACTAAAATTCAATCAAGTGGCCAAAATGGGTTAATGAAAAGTACATACACAAACTTCATGTATCCAAACCCATACTATTATTGACTGAGAAGAAAAAACTATAAAACCAAAAATATCGAATGAGAAAGAGAAAGATAGAACTCTGCACTGTACACACACCTCTTTGGCCACAGTGACTCCATCATTAACAATCTTGGGGGAGCCATACTTGCTCTCCAGAACAACATTCCTTCCTTTAGGACCGAGAGTAACCCCAACAAGATCCGCAAGCTTGTTGACACCAGTCTGGAATACAACAAAACAACAGAAAAAGCACATCATGGGTATCAACAAGTAAAGTAAAAAGCATTACATGAAACAATCCCATAATCTAAAATTGTTGTTTTCATCATAGTATATGAGCCAAACCCAGAATCTCCATGCTATTTTTTGAAAAACCCAATTAAAGTGAGATTATCTATTAAATGAGCAAATAAAATCTGAACTCTAAAGTGCATTGTAATCTTGAACCACTAAAATTTAATAGTAAACACACTTTTATCGTTTTCACTTCAGAAACAAGCTGACTAGAAGAGCCTTATCTGCTAGTTTCACCATAATATGACCCAACCCCATAATATAAAAATGCGATTTTTATCATAATATGACCCAACCCCATAATCTAAAATTGCTATTTTCATTTTAATATGACCCAACCCCATGATCTAAAAATGTAACTTTCACCATATTATGAACCAACCCCACAATCTGAAAATGCGATTTTCATCATCATATGAGCCAACCCCACAATTCCAAATTGCAAATTTTATCACCCGAGGGTGGCTATATGACCCACCTGCAATTTCTTGATAGCAGAGCCATCCTTGTTGAAATGCAAGTCCTTAGCCATGGCTAAAATTCTGGGACACCGGCTCCTCCTGAGAACAAGGCTTCGCCTCATTCCAATGGAACATGAAGAAATGGAAGCAGAGGATGATAGCTTCTCAGATGAAGAAGAAGATGGCGACATTGGGCAGCACCGTGGTGCAAGTGAATAAGACATTGCTGTGAAAGTTGAGGATGCCATCAATCACTTCCCAAACCAATCCAAAAACGGCGGCGCTTTAGGGTTGATAAGGGGTTTAGGTTTTGGATAACAGAGTTCCACAGAGACAGAGAGTGCTGAAGCCTTGAAGGAGGCAGAGAGTTGTTTATAGTAGTTGTTAGAGTGGAGATGACGGATTAGGTATTTATTATTTATTATTGTTAAAAAAAATTTTAAAAAAAAATGATGAACGATGAATGGTGATGATGCCTCTCTCTTGAAGGTTCTTTTTTATTTGGGCCGTTGGATCATTTATTTTGTCCTGCCTCCCTCAGAAGAGTCTAGAAATTTTTCCATTTGCAAATTGCCGTATTGGTTATATTCCTCAATTGAATTTAACATTGAATGATTGAATTTAACATTGAATGATTGGTGAACATCCAAATGGGACGTCTATTTGGGACACCTAATTAATCATGTACTCCCTCAGGCCTATAATGTAAGTAAAAATTTTCAAATTTTTTGGTCCAAAATATAAGCAAATTTCAACTACTTTATTCTTATTTAATGAAGTTATTCTCAAAATACCCTTCATTTAATACAAATTTTGTTTTCCAATGACTCCTTTTATTCTCAATAACACAAGCTTAATAAATAAGAGGAAGGGTAATTTAGGTAATAAACTTAATTTTTTATTCCCAATGACTCTTTTAAACGAGATCAACTAATTATCTTAATATGTGTGTCCCATTTAATTTTTGCTTACAATAGATACCGGAGGGAGTATAAATATTTGGTTAATTCAGTTCATTATATGGTTAATCACGTTAATGAGCTTATTTACCATAACCATGTAAATATTTGGTTAATCATATACGAATATCTGGTTAATTCAGTTCTTTATATGATTAATGGGTCATTATGAATTAACCAAATATTTATACGTGATTAACCATATAATAAACTGAATTAACCAAATATTTATACATGATTAATCAGGTGTCCTAAATGGGTGTCCCATTTGGGTGTTCACCTATCATTACTCTTTAACATTTGTTCTTTTCTGTTTTGTTTCTTTTATAGCAATAGCAATCTCTATTTTAAGTTTTCACCCAAAAAATCGCTATTTTAAGTCCTAAGTATTATTATTTTTTGTTTGTTATTATTTAGAGAATTTTTCAATTGTGTCACATATGCAAATCTAACTTTTTCTTCCTAAAAATATCTACTGAGGTTCACGTCAAAAAAAAAAAATATCTACTGAGGTTATACAAGGCACACTTTATTCACACTCACATTTATAAGAATGTGCCATAATCAAGATACAAATATGTAGAAAACGAAGTAGAACCAACATAATAAAATGATAAAAAGTAAAAACTATATAAATATGATACGTGTGAATAGCATTATTCACTTTAATACTCAGTTTTGAACTTATGTTCCTAAACTGCACTCCAACCTTATATTTGGCAATCGATCGTAAATAGCAAGGCAATGGTCTTTTGGAGAGAGAGAATTGAAATATAGAATCATTGATTTTCACATATGCTCATTTGCTAATTTGATATCCAAAGGGCTAAAAGGAAAAATCTGATGGCCACAATCACATTGATATACACAAATGATTTAACGCATATTTTAAGTTCTAGCAAAGTGTCTCACTGCATTTGCAAGAAATGCCTATATAATTGAACCTTTTATGCACCTAAAAGGGCCATGTATCAATTTGTCAATCACAGATAATCTGATCATTTTCCTGCCATCTTTCTTAATTCTGGGGAACGGATTGCCTGACTTTGGCATGTTGAAAGGCACGTGACTTTCATAAAATTGTAGCCATTGGATTAATCCTATGGTGATGGTTAATCTATCCATAATTCTAATGTTTGGATTATTACTTTTATTATTTCTATTCTCCTTTCATATTCTCTACAATCACAATATTCACAATGGTATTCCATATGTTTATTACATGAGTCAGTGGCTTCTTCTTTTAATTCTTGTATTAATTCTTTTAATGTATTTTGATTAGTTAAGTCTAACATACTTAATTTATGAACAAATTTTTCTATAGTAGTAGCCATATTAATCTATAAATCTTTCTATTTTGTTTTTTGTATTTGTTATCATATTTTCTACAAGTAATATAAGATCTTTATATCTATCTCCATGTTCTTTTAATGAATTTAGATAATCTCTTAGCATAGCTAATCTTGATTTTAATTCATGTAGTCTTTTCATCTTTTTAATACTTAGCTTTGATACCAATTCGATACCACCTTCTTTTCGATTAAAGTTCTATTAATTCTATTAATTTGTTTACAGTCTTTTGGTAATTTCATTTTTAAAATACTTAATATTTCTCGTTCTATTTTAATCATCAGGCCAATCATAATCTTCATATTCCTCAGGCAATTCATATTCAAAAGCTAGTCCTAATTCTTCCATATATTCCCATTCAAAATTTAATTCTAGACATATTAAATAAAAATTTTCTTCTCTAACTCGTTCTTTAATCTTCTCAATAATTAATTGTTTACAATCAATAGGTAGATCCATTCTCAAGACACTCATAATTTCCATCTCAGTTTGTTCATCAAATTCAGAATATATTTCCATCTATTCACTATCTTCAAAATCTGGTGCTTTTAGTCTAAAACAGTTTGAAGATATATCATGTGACTTTTCTAATTCTCTTTGGATTCTATCTCTTGCTCTTTCTTGCTTGATTAATTCTTTTTCTTTGTTTATAAGATATTCTTCTATCAATTCTCTTCTTCTATTTCTGGGATATTTTTTAAGAAATTGTTCATGTAATTCTGAAAAATTCTTAATATCCCTTTTATATCTTTCTATTGTAGGATAAATATTTTCAAATATTTTTTTCTAGTATTTCTTTATGATTCATATTCTGTTTCTTAAATATTGGGCTAAGTCTCTTACCTGATTTGATAATTTATTTATATTTTCTTCTTCTTCTTCTATTTTTTCAGTTTCTGGAACAGTAATTGGTTTAATATCTATCAGTTTTGGTTTATTAATAGAAATCCCTAGTTCAGTGATTTCATTTCTTTTGGGATAATATATTTTTCCAATGTCTTCAAATAATCTGGGTATATCAATTCTATCATTAGTTCTGAAAGTGATACTATGATGTGAATTATTCAAAGCATAATTAACACAGTATGTGATTGAGAAGATCTTATCTCCTGTTCTCATTAAATTGTTTCTTAGAAATCTATGTTCTAGGCTTAATGTTTGGTCTAATCTCTGAGTATCTAAAGGTATTCCTATATTTGGGTGGATTTCGAATTTTAATTTAGTATATGCTAGGTTTCCTTCTATTACTCCTAGGATTCTATCTTTTGGATCTGTAATTCTATTGTCTTTTAATACTAACTCTATTGGTGAATTTATTCCTTCTTGGAAAAGTTGCTTTGATTAATACTTGTATAGCTCCTATATGGATGTAGCCAATCTTTCTTCTATGGTCTTCCTTTTTTAGATTTCTCTTTAGTTCAATTAGTTTTCTTTTATTCAATAATTGTATACTAGTGTTTCCCTGGGTTTCCGATATATCAATGGGTGTTTCATTAACAATTTTTCCATAATATATTATATTTTCTTTTTGGTTAAATCTTTTCATGATTCCGCCTAATTTTTTCATGTTTGCATCTTTAGCTAGATTTAAATCTTCCCTTTGTATTTTCTGAAATAATTTTGGGTCTATCAATATACTACCTTCATAGTTTCCATCTTCTTCAGTTATATGTACATGTTCTATTTCTCTATTATCTAATCTTTCGTTTTCTATGTTGATCTCAGACATTAAAAGCTAGATCTATCATAGTAAGAAATTGAAGAGTTTGTATTAATCATACCTGACTGGGTTTTTCTTTGAATAATTCTTGAAGTCTTTGGTCCACTTCGTCTTCCGCTTAGTCAATCTGATGAAGTCTGTTTAGTGATGGAAAGTCGTTGATAGTAACTGAAAAACATTTAGTAGAAGTAGTATTTTATTGCATGATAGTAGTGGGGGAAATACATAGCACACATGGATCTCGACTGGATCCGACTAACACTCTTACAGAGGTTAGCTAAACTTCTCGGATGAGAGGTTTACAAGGGTGAGAGATTCACACACTCTGGATACTCTGATTTGCCTCAGCATAAGAGGGCTTATTTATACACGAAGGAAAGTAGTAGTAATTTACAACTTAGTCCTTACATTATTACAATCTATCACTCAGACATCTAATAATTCACATGTGACGTCATGGCTTACATCACTCTTCTATAATTGCGTCGTCTGAGTCATTGTCCATTTGCCGACAGTCATTGATTCCTTTCTTTAGTGCGCACCTTTCGCACGCGTGATTCCCATTCGATCTCATCAATCCACAAAGCTGGTTGAGGACAGCTGGTCTATAATTCATTGCCAATCCTTGGAGTGTATAGAACGGCAATTCAAAGCTAGTCAATAAAGCCAAGTCTTTTTCCTTTATTATTTTCCCTCTTGTTTTGCTTAGAAGCAAAGCATGGGGTCCTTTGTACAGTGCTTTAATGGGCGAATCTTTCCCAATAATCTGACGTTGAGTAAAGATGCTAGTCAATTGGTTGGCCATTGTTGAAGTTAGTCTATCTTCACCATATTCTTCTCTAGTCGGTTCATCCCTCATGGAGAAAGTATTGTTGCTAACTCCAATGAAGATCAAGTGCTTCGCAGGCTGCTTAGTCTCAAAGTCTGGATAACATGAATAAAATTTCAAGAATATAGTTCTATCTCTTGAAACATTATCCCTGTAAATCTGGACAGCTTCCTTCAAGCTATATGGAAACAGATTAATCTCTGACAAGTCTTTGTTTAAGTAAAGACATTCAATAAGTCCGAATTGGAACATATTAAATGTTAAAATCGATGATGCTCTTGGAGTAATGGCGGCTTTAACTCCATAAACATTTCGATTAACTATATAGAAACAATTAGTCTTTTCTTTTTCAGTCCAATGGGTCAATCTTTTCAAAGTTTCAGTAAATTTTTCCTTTGAGAATTGAACCTGAAGATCATGGTCTTTTCTCACAGGAATTGAATAGTCATCAATGGATGAAGGGATTCTTCCTAGTACCTTCATGGAAGTCCTTTCTGCTGGTGGTCTTTTGACAGTCTTTGAAAAAGTTCTATTATCAGTTGTTTGAGGTCCAAGATAAACATCTTTTCCCTTTTTTAGTCTATCTGGATAAGTCTTCATTGCTTCTTCTGCTTCTTGTCTAGTCTTGTATGCTTGGTGATGAACTCCAGGGAGTCCAATGCAATGTGGTGCCGCTTTGCTCCAATCATCATATATTCCTGGAAATGGTCCATTAAAAATGGCATAGTATTTTTCTTTAGTATTTTCTTGTATTTTCTGCTTGATTTCTATCATAGGATCCTCTGTTGAAGGTTCTCCTTTGTTATGCAGTTGTAATTTTAGTACTTCTATGTTGACTTGAATCAATTCCAGTTCTTTCAATTTTTGTTTCTCTAGTGCTTCCTGCAGTTATAGCTACGCCTTAATTGCTTCTATTGTCGATTGCTCCATTCTCTTGAAAGTATATCTGCAAGAACATTTTTATCTCCCTTAATGTGAGAGATTGAATAATTATATTCGGCAAGTTTCATTTGCTATCTAATCAATCGACCTTGTTTGTAGGTTCCTTTGTGATTTATATTTTTGAAACCTACAACATAAGTTGAGTCCGTTCGGACAATAAATTCTTTGTCTAGTATATAAATCCGATGTTTTTCCAACATACGGATCAGTGCCAATGTCTCTTTTTCATGAGTGGGATAATTAATCTCACTATCTGAAAAAGTTTCAGACATATATCGGCATAGTCTTTCATTTTTACATCCAGGGGGTATTGCTTTCATAACACCTCCCTAACAATCATTCGATGCATCAGTCTCAATAATTATTCTATCATCATCCGATGGATGATAAAGCTCAGGAAGTTCCCGGCATAAGTCTTTCAATTTAACAATTAGTCAATCATCTTCCTCGGTCCAAGACCAGAGGGCATCTTTCTTTAGTTTTTGCTGAAGTATCTTCCTTTCACCTGCAAGGTTCTTCAGAAATCCTTCATTTGAAATATATGTTAGTAATCCAAGAAATCTTTGTAATTCTTTTTTATCTTTCAATGTTGTAGGAAAATTCTGAAGTTTTTCTAGTACATGTTTTTACATTATTATTTTTCCTTTTTCAATTTCTAATCCTAAGTAGTTAATTTTATTTTGAGCTAACACAGCTTTCTTTTTACTTAAAACTACTCCATGCTCAAGACATTTATTGAGGACTAATTCTATCTTGTTAAAATGATCAGTTAAATCTTTGTTGGTAAAAATTAATATATCATCAATATATATAAGACAGAAGTCTTTAAATTCCTTGAGAATTGAATCTATTATTCGCTGAAAAATTCCAGGTGACTGTTTCATTCCCATTGGAAGTACATTCCATTCATATTGACCTTGAGGGCAACTAAATGCAGTCAATGCTTTTGATTCTTCAGTCAATCTTATCTGATAAAAACCTGATTTACAGTCAAAAGTACTAAACCAGTTCATGTTTCTAATTCTTTCAATAATTAAGTCTTTCCTTGGGAGGAAATAAGCATCTCCTTCCATTGCATCATTAATTTATTTATAATTAATCACCATCCTTCTTTTTCCTCTTTTAATTTCACTATGGTTTTCTACATAAAAGGCTGGGGCTGAGTGTTTGCTTTTAGAGGGTCTAATCAATCCTTTATTACACATTTCTTCAATGTCTTTTGCAAATTCATCTCTATCTTGTTTAGTGTAAATCATTGGTTTACATTTTACTTCTTTAGCAGGGTCTTTTAATTTTAATTCAATTAATTCAGTATTTTTATTGTTTATTGTTGGGTCTAATGGATTTTCGCTACATACTTTATCCAGTAGTTCTTCTATATGGGCTGGATTGCTGGAATTATTCTATTTGGTTCTAAATTTATTTTTTATTGTTGGGTCTAATGGATTTTCGCTACATACTTTATCCAGTAGTTCTTCTATATGGGCTGGAATTATTCTATTTGGTTCTAAATTTATAAGTGCATGCCTAATTTTTGTGCAAAGTTCATTAATTATATTACCACGGTTCAGCTTGCGTGATTCTGATAATTGAGAATATTTACAGGCCGAAAAATGGGTAATTGGTATTTTAATAATTTCTCTAGTTTGTTTTTGATAAATATATGGGGTTTTCAAAGTTATATATTCTAAATATTGACAAAAGGGTGCATATAGTCTTAAGAAGTTGTTTCCAATAATTACATCTAGTCCTGTTTCTTGTCTATAGATTCGTGGTACAATAAATAATTTTTCTTGAATAGTCAATGTAACTCTAGTTACTGCCCAGTATATTGGATGTATTGATCCATCAGCTATTTGTATCTTTATTGGCTTTTCTAGTTTTTTCCAATTAGTAAATAATGCTTCTGTTGCAAGACAAAGACTTGCTCCAGTGTCAATATATGCTTCAGTTTCGATCTTAGTTTTTTCTATTAGTATTTTTATATATGTATTATTCGGATTCTGTTTCTTCTGAAGATAATTCATCTTCTGAATATATATATAGACTTTCGTCAGTATTACTTAATTCATCTTCTAGTGGTTCTAATTCATATAGTTGAAATACTTGTTTTATTATTTTCGATTTTTCTTTAAAGTCTTTTTCTTTTCTTTGAGGGCATTCGTTGGCATAATGTCCTTCGATGTTACATATCCAACAGACACATTTCTTTTTTCCTTTCGGACAGTATTTCTTTGGTGTAAATCTTTTTCTTCTAAAATATTTCTTTCTATTGTTTTTATAATATGTTTTCTTTCTTGGATAGGTCTTTCTTAATTTTGGTTTTTTACAGAATTTCTTTTTTCTTTTAAATCTATTGTCACATCCATATTTTCCAGGTTTTTCTATTTCTGGAATGTCACAGCAAATGACATTACTTCCTCTATTCAATTGTCTAATAGTTTCTCTAGCTAGACATTGTTCTCTTAGTTCTTGATATAAGAGTTGAATAACTCCTCCTAATGTATTCGCAGTTTCTATATTTCTAGATTCCCATAATCTATGTATCTTTGCATTTAGTGGATAGGGTAATTTGTCTATAAAAATATTTTTATATACTTCTTTAGATTCTCCTGGTAGTTGATAATAATATTTTTGGTATTCACAAATAAAACTTTCTATCTGACACATATCACAAATTTGCATTCTATTCAAATGTGCTTTAGCATTTTCAATCAATGTTCTATTTACTTGGTCTTTTTGTTTCATCCAATTATATCCTAAAAATTCTTGTTGAATTAATGATACTATTAGTTTAAGATATTCTTGTTGGTTAGGCACCATAGTACCATATCTAGTCCATTCTGCTTCTTTAATTCCTGTTAAGAATTTTTGTACATTTCCCATAGTTTTGAAAACTACGAAGTTCTTGGTTTCTATAAAGTTTAATTTACTAAACTTATCATCTGTTGCAATTAAAAATATTAAGTCATTCATCCATTTTAAAAGGATTTCTTTCTTATTTCTTACACAGTCAAGATTTAATATTTTATCATTAGTGAGTTCATGTCTAGGTTTATATTCTTCAGGCATTTTAGTCCATTTAGTATTACTTTTTCTTGCATATCCATTGTTATACATGGTTTCTTCTTCTAGTTTATCCCAAGCACTATCAGGTGCATAATGAAATTCTTCCCATTTTCTTTTAGGGATACTAGTCTCTCCTTTTTCCATTCTTATATGATTTTCTTCAGATTCTGAAGAAGAGTTATAGTTGAGGACTATTTCTTCAGTTTCTTTGTCTATTTGATCAATGTGTTCAATTTTATGTATCTGTTTATTTTCCTCCTCTATTATTTTTAATTGTTCTAGTAATTGTTGAATTTCTTCTATATCATTAGAATTCCTTAGTATTTCTCTATTTTCTTCAGTTATCCTCTCCATGATGACATAGGTATAGGTATTCTTGACGATTCTTCTTCATTAGTGTCTTGTTTTACTATTATTTTTCTTTTTAAGTCTTTTGATTCCATGAATTCTTCCAAGTCTTTTATTGTAACTCTATTATCTTCTTCTTCTTTTAGAAGAATCTCTAATTGTTCAAGGATTAATTTTATTCTATCAACATCTTCATGTTCTTCTATTCCTTTTGCTTTTACTATATTGTTTAGTGTATTTCTGATATTATTTATTTCACTTTGCCCTTTTTGGATTCTATTATAAGTGTAAGATGCAATTATATTAGTAGTTTCTATAAGTTGAGAGATATTTTTATTAGTTATTTCTAATATCTTTTCTATTTTGTCAAAATGTCTTTTTATTTCATCTATCATTAAACTCATTTGTATATAATCTTTCTAGATGAATCTAACGGCCAGTAATGATTGAAAGTCACTGACTTTGGTTTTTGCAAAGGCACGGAATCCGTTTTCTTAATTTTGACCATGCCTAGCGTTCGTCCATGAGCTTAGGGAGACATCTATGGTGCACCACCCACGTGTCACCTTCTGAACCAATGAATGTATCAAGTGGATAAGTGATATTATATTTGACTTTTCAACTCTCATTTGTAGTCAAAATGTATGCATATGTAAGGTATTTGTGCATTGAAATACATTAGTTGAAATACAGTTTAATTTCAAAAATGACATTTAAATTAATTAAAAAAGAAAAGTTTGTTAATTAATTTTTTTTTGTTTGATCGATTTTTTTTTAGGACCGATTCCTACCACGGTCACCTCCTTGTTCGTCGTAACCACCGACCCGAGGCAAAAAACATCCTTTATCCAACCACAACACCACCGTCCTCGCTGCCGGACGCTTCACTTTCACGGCAGCTATCGCCGTTCTTCCCGAACGAACTCCGATCGTGGGAGGAGGCGTTCCTCTCCAGCCTCCGCACGCTCACTCTTCTCTGTTTTGCTCAGATCAACATCGTCGGTCGTCTTCTCTAGCCAACTATTGCGTCGATTGCCGCCTTGGTCCGTTTGGTCCAGTCGTGCGCTCCGTTCTCTCTCCTCAGCGTGCTGTGCTCTGCCGCGTCGTTCTGCTCCATCACGTGGCCAACACCACCTAGATTTGCGAACGTAGCTGCCACGTCATTCTGAGCGAGGTCGCCGGAAAGATCGAAGACGTCGCCGTATTTAATGGGGTCTTGGCCAGCTTGGGGGCGCATTTGCTGTTCTTGGCTCATCTTGTTGTTATTGTTATCACAGAACAGAAGAAATTGCAAATTTGAAATTGATTTTGTGCTGAGCACTGAGATAGAAGGTGATAGAGCTTAACGTTT
Source organism: Echinosophora koreensis (assembly GCA_035048595.1). NCBI lineage: Eukaryota > Viridiplantae > Streptophyta > Magnoliopsida > Fabales > Fabaceae > Echinosophora > Echinosophora koreensis. The sequence goes on from JAPCYP010000170.1 coordinate 204,370, forward strand.
GAAGTGTTTTAATTTTTCAACATTACTTGAAGTATTGTAAAAAAAGAAATACAGAAGTTATACAGTATATGTATGTTTGACCATCAAAATGGTAATATGAGTTGAAAAGTCAGCATATACATGTGGAAAAATAATTGGACAAAAGAATGACATGTGGGTGGTGCACCATTCTTCCACTATGAAGGGTGGTGCACCATAGAAGGCACCTTCTCATGGCTTAAATTTGAATATTATGGAGTTTGTGACTCTTTGGTAGCATGGTCCTTTAGAGACATATTTTTCAGTTTGTGTAATTAGAGGCTAGCTTCCCCTTTTTTCATCCTCTTGCCCCCCAAAAAAAAAGTGTCACAGAAATGTCATTTTTGTTCCTACCACTCGACTAGTGCTGATCACACTTTGATCAGTTCAGATTCAGCTAGGGAGCACAATAAGCTAAGGGTTTGTGTCTGAGAGTGTGTATTATATGAAATTCTAATAAAGTCTTGCTGCAGGGGACAAGCAAAATTGTTTGTGAGAATGTTATTAAAATGACTACCAAGTGGATGCCTTCAAATGTGAGTATCAACCAGGATATTATGAAATCATACACATTTAAGATGTAACCATTCTTGTTGCAAAATTGAATTGGAAGTTACCAACCAAGGTTGGTCAAGTGGGTAAGCATCTTGACCCCATAAAGAGGAGTACGCAAGTTCAAATCCTGATGGAGACACTTTAGTTGGGAGGTTGTGAAGATCAATGGTTAATTCCCTGCTCTAAGCAAGCAATCGAGGATTAGCCTCATAGCCGGTCCAAAGGGCCGAAGCTTGTGGGGATACCCCGGGATGTTACTTGGGAGCCAAAGACCTTAATTACGTACGGTGGTTCATAAAAAAAAAAAATTGAATTGGAAGTTTTATATAAGAATTTGATTGATTTGAAAGGAGTCCCCTATCCCATCATTTGGTTGGTCCAGATAAATATGTGTGTAAACTGTAGAGACAGATTTACTACTATCATAGGCCATTGTAGCACTATACTGATGAAGGGCACTGCAGTATGCCCCTTATGAAGGATAGTATTATTTGACAGTAGCTATGTATTATTGTAAAAATAATATACAATGAGTGAACGCAGCAGTAGCTACAACAGCATCATATTCCTTACAGAGAAAGCATGTAGTTTCCCAAATATAACCTTAAAATGAGTTCTCTCAAAAAGGAAAAAGCAAAGAAAGGAACAGACTCTTGAGGCACAGAATTGTATCACCATCATTCTGCATCATTTTGTAGTAGTTCAAATCAGGACACATTTTTCATAATCTTGGCAATGCGCGAGGGTGCGGGCGAGGGACATCCCATTCGGTCACAATGTGATCACGGGTGATTTCCTTGAGTGAGGTGCAACCACTTAAGGCCATGGTTAGCTCAAATTCATCACGTAGCATCTGCAGTACTTTTCTGATACCAGCCTCTCCTTCAGCAGCCAAGGAGTACACCACAGGGCGTCCAATCTGATAGAGCAAAATTTTGTTATCCATAGTTTGTATTGTTTAAGAAAACAAGGGGGCTAATACTTGAAAATGCAGTCCCCAATTGTTAAGAGATATAGTAAAAGTCATTTATGTGCCTCCACCTAACAGCTTTAAGGAGAGTTGGTTTATAACCTGGCATTGGAGCCTCCATGATGAAGTAGTCTAGAGTTGGAACTTGCATTAACAACTTAATTTTTTGAGGTAGTTGGTTCATGACACCAATCCCATCTAAGAAACCAAGAGTTTGATTTAAAGAGCTGTAGTTTTAGAGAGGGAGGGGTTAAGATGTACTCACAAATATGCCAGAGGCACCTAATGCTAATGCCTTGAAGACATCGGTTCCACGGCGTACACCACCATCCAAAAATACAGGAACCCGGCCTTGAGCAGCTTTAACAACCTAAGTTTTAAGAACAGAAAAATATAAAAGTCCTCAAAAAGTGTGTGAAAGGTCAAGTTGATTGAGAGGTAAAATTAAATTTTTGTACCTCTTCTAAGGCACTTATAGTGGCGGGGACATAATCAAGTTGCCGAGCTCCATGATTGGACACTATTATTCCAGCTGCACCAGCTTGTACTGCTAGCCTTGCTGCACAAGTACCATAAAAATAAAAGTATTACTACAATATTCATAGAGGGAGAAGTGATGAAAGAAGCTTTTGTTTTCCTTACTATCCTCAGCAGTCAGGACACCCTTCACCAGAATAGGCAGCTTGGTGATTGTCTGAAGCCACTTGACATCCTACACAATTCATGAAGATTGTTTAGATGGTAGCTTTCATTCAGTGGAACCATCAAATGTACATATACTATACTATAAGCAAACCAAATGTAAAAATCTATTATATTGATACTTCAAAGTTTTTTCTAATGTCACCAGCACATATGCAACTTATGAACCAAATTAATGAATTGAATAAGTAAGTATGTTGATTTTACTTGAATCAAACCTTTCCTGTTATACAAACAGAAGAACAATTGAAAAATGTTTGGTTTGATTATTTGACATACCTTCCAGCTTAGAGTACGATCAATTTGACCGGCAACATATGAAGCAAGTCCAGAGTCATCAGCCTGCATGGAGAAAGTAACAATTAATGACAATAGTAAGAACATAAACCTTCAGAAAGAACTTTGTAATAACTAGTCTCACTTTGTCCATCTTTCCAAGGTCCAAACCTTCAAAGTTCTTCAATGTCAAAAATGGTGGCAAATTGAATCTGTAAGAGACCATTTATAGAAGGTGGTTTTAATCTCAACAGTTGAATTTGCAAAGATGCAACTCTAAGAATTTAAGAAAAGATATAGCAACAACTTTTTATCATATTCATTTAGCAAGTGAGATGATAATGTTTAAGAGCTGCACCTGTTCTTGATGTCAGATTCTCTGCGACCGAGCCTCGGGGTATCAACAGTAAGGGCAATAGCTTTGAATCCAGCCCTTTCAGCTCTTCTCACAAGCTGAGCAACTACATTCCTGTCCTTGTACACCTAAAGAAATTGATAAAAGGAGGATATATCATATGATCATGTAAACAAGCTACAGGATCAAAAAATCAAAAGAACAATATATGGAACTCAAAGAAAGTATTTCAAGCTTACATATAGCTGGAAAAAGCGAATGCCAGGTCCTGTTGAAGCCACCTCCTCAACACTTGAAGTAGCCCATGAGGACAAAGTCTGAAAACCAAAAGCTAATAGTAACTAAAGCATGGAGACTTTTACCTCTTAAGCTCATTGAGCATGAATATGACAAACAACAAATGAATAACAACCATCTATCTTTCGAGTTAGTGAAACCATTTGCATGTCGTAACAAACACATTATATACAAGGCGCTGACTAACAAATCCTTAAAGCAAAGCCCTCAATGATAATATATGTTGAACTGTTGATAAAGAAGGCTGTGCCTTGTATAGTGCTTATAAGTTACGTAAAATGCTTCTTACATATACAATTTCTTAGTTTCTATGGTGATTAATCAATTGAAGCACTTCTGGATCCGATATTATTTATAGACATAAAAGAGAAGTACCATGATTGTTCCAGCAGCTGATGCAGCTCTTGCGGTTGCATATTCTCCTGCATATCAGAATGATTTGTTATCCAGCAAAATGGCAAAAAACCATGCTGTTGGTAAATGGTCCAGTAGAGTATTAATAAGCAAAGAGGCTCCAATATTAAACTATATGCCACATATAAAAAGGCAACATGTCAATTATATAAGTCTTTAAACTCTTCATAGTTCGAGAGACTAAAAATATAATTTCTTGTTTCAAAAATTCCATACACCATAAAATGGACACAATATTGCACAACCATGGCTGGCATTAACAAAAGAGAATGTAAGGGACAAACTATTATATACCCTCAGGATGAGCCATTTTCTGAAAGGCTGTTGGGGCAATCATGATTGGCATGGATATTTTGAAGCCCAGGACACTGGTTGTCATGTCTATCTTGCTCACATCAATAAGAATACGTGGCCGAAATCTGTAATTTTTGTCGAACATATTTTTCAGGACATTAATATTTGTGTTCTTAGAAATAGAGGTATACAAAATATCAAAGGACCACTTGGAAGCAGTATAGTTTTGGTGATTAAGGACTGTAAGAAGAAAATCTTACAAAATTCTGGAAAAGGCATTTCTGTTTTCTTGCAGAGTCCACTGGTCCTCAGCACCAGATGCGTAGTAGTCAAACACCATCTTTGGCAATTTCTGCTTTGCAATAGCCTCATATTCACTGACATTGGTTATCTCCATTTTCACAGCTGACTGTTAATGCTGGCCTTACAGGAATCCTACAAGTTACCAATGTGCATGCAGAACATGAATTTTCAGTTGTCAGTTATTTCATCACAATTTGCAGCTACAAAAGGTTAAGATATGCCAGGAAACTACTACACAAACCGAAAATATTAAAATGATATTGATGAGAATTATAAGACTGATTTCATTCTGGAGTTCTTTTGATATATAAAGAAGGAAAGAAATTTGGAAAAGTTTCTGAAACTTCCCAGAATTTAGAGGCTGGATTTCAAATAAAAATTGCAAATTTAGTAGCAGTGGTAGAAGGAAAAGAACAAATACAGGTCACATAGAATTATAATGAAAAAAACTTTGGTTAGAAAACTGAGGCCTATGTGCTACAGCAGGTTTACTCTAATAATTCAGCATAGTATTCCTCCCAATCCATCATTCATATCTGAATTTTTCTTAAAAATCCAAAAAACCAAGCTAATCACAAAAAGTTGATTCAACAAATAAGAGAATAAAAAACAAAAACAGAAGAAAAGAAGAGAAGAGAAATACTATCCAATCACAAAAGTTGATTCAACAAATAAAAGTAAGCCTTAAACCCATGCACAAAGTGAATTCAACTAACACAGCTGAGATTTAAATCCGTGCATACACATAAACACTACTCTTCAATGTTCATTTCTGCTAGAGTCTTTGTAAAAGGAAGCATGGCTATAAAGGCCACACCCACATAAATGTTGATAATGAATGATTGAATATGGACATTAGATATAGAAATATAACTGATGAAGGGAAGGTAAAGCAGACCTTAGTTGCCAAAACTATGCAACAGTGTGCATGCACAGGAACCAGTGAGGAGGAGCTCCAAGCGAAGAAGAGAAACAGATAAGTAAAAGATAACAAGAGCTTAAATACGAGGTAGCATGGTGACAAAGTGTGGTGGGGCTAAAACTTGTTATATTGTGTATAATATGTAAATGAAAAATAATTGGAGTTTAGAAGTGGATCAGCATTTGGAGGTGAGCATTTTTTTGAACCAAATCTCATCAACAAAATCAGGTGTCTCTCAGCCACAAACAACTTGTGTGTTTCACAGCACTCTTCTTTCTTCATTATCATACTCATATCTCTAAATTTGAAGCAACAAAATAAGTAAATAAATAAATAATTAAACAAGAAATAGAAAGACACACTATAACTATTTCTCCCATTCTCTTTCACGTGAGAAGTCTTCCACACTGGAGGGTAAAAGGTACTTCTCAATATTCATTGCCCGTGTATGGTGGACACACATAAATGTTAAAATAGTGAAGGTTCATATAGTTATGGATTAATTGGCGTATTTAGTAGGTTAAAAAAAATAAACAAAGAAATAGAGTTAATTCAATAAAAAAAAGTTATAAGTAATAATTTGGTCCCTACACGTAATATGAATTCTTCGTTTAGTCTTTACATATAAAAAATATTAAAAAGATCTTCATACATCCCAATCGATACTTTAACCTAAACTATTGGGTCCATATATGTGACATACTTCATTTAGTCCTCATAGGTAGAGTTAAAGGTTCATTAGAGATGGCAAAGTATGAAAAAAACCAAATAGGTAATGATTGTACGTATGAGGATCTTTTTAATAATTTTTTACAACTGTGAACTAAATAGTCTTTGTCACCTATAGGATCAAATTATTCCTTAAAAAAAAAAAAGACTTAATTATTGTTGGATGTCATTGATAGCAATCGTAGCATCATTGTATTCTTGTACCTTACGGTGCTTTTGGTTTTCCACCAAATGCTCGTGTTATGTTGAGAGGATGATTAAGTAAAAGAGAAAAGTTACATAAAAGTTATGTGAAGTTTTTTTTTTTTTTTTTGTTTATCGTAGACTTCAATAATAATTATTTTAAAAGTCATAGATAGAGTTAAGGATGACAATTTGTACCCTACCCATAGGGTACCCACAAAAATTACCCACAATGGGTAGGGTAATTACCCGCACAATGGGTAAGGGTCCGGGTAATTACCCGCAAAAATGAATGGGTATGGGTACGGGTACTATGGTACTCACCCCGCCCCATACCCGCACATATGTATACATATATATAATTATTTATTTATTTATTTATATTACTAATATATATAATTTTAACTATAATACAAATTATAAAACCAAAATTAATATAAAGATTCTTAACTTTCTAAACCTAATTGCATCCATAATTCCTTTTTGGGTGTTTTTATTTATTTAAATATTTTGATTTGTAATATTTATTAGTAGATTTAAAAAACCTTTGAATCGTTTTTTAATTGTTATAACTTTCTTTTGTTATTTTTTACTTTTTCACTGTTAAAGTGCGGGTAACGGATGCAGGTACGGCTACTGAGGTACCCAGAGGGTACGAGTAAGGGTACTAAAGTTATTACCCATGAGGGTACGGGTCCGGGTAATTTTTTCAAATACGGGTATGGGGACGGGTACTATAGTACCCTACCCAAACCCTACCCACTGCCATCCCTAGATAGAGTGTATAAGTGATTGACATTATAAAAAAAAAATTATTTAGTGTCCAACCAAATTAATCTCACGTAATAAAAGAAAGATGTATGATATACCATGTAAAAAAAATGTCCATGCTTTGAGGGGGAGCACTCTTGTGCCAATTTACATAGCTTTGGCAAAGAAAATATATATAGATACTAGTCCCTTCCTCACCAATAACTTTATAAAATTAATTATAAATATGTCATATTTTTTTTATAGTGTGTGTAGAGGCATATCAAGATGAGATTAGTTAGTGGTCATATGACCCGTTTAAAAAAAACACATGATTTTATGTTTTTGTTTTGATGATATTCATGTATGATCTAACGACCTAGATTAGAGTCGTGGCGTGGGGGACACCAAAAATAAATAGTAAGGTAATGTTTGTTACAAGTTTTGAAAAAATATTTTCAGGAATGTTGGTATGGGAATAAAAGTTTCTCATGTTTGGTATAAGTTTTAAAAATTTATTCTCAGGCATAAAAGATTGCTGAGAATAAAATTAGTAAATGATAGTTATAAACTTGAGAAACCTCTATCATCATATTTGAAGTTAGGAAAACTCTATGCACAGTGATTCTCGAAAATGTTGTTTGCCCGGGAATAAAACTTTCGGGTTATCAAATGCCACCTAAGAAAATAGACGAGCCCATCCGGGGATAACTAGTAACTACAGATCCAAAGAACAGACAGAGCAACAAAAAGTACAGTATAGAGAATGAGAGCTAGCGTTTGAGATTGAAATTTTCTCAACGAATACAGAGCGTTATGACCGTATTACAAATAACACGATCAACACGTAAGTTCAAAAGTATATGCACAAATAATATTTTCTCTAACCATGGAAGTCAAACCCACGTAAGAATACTTAGAAACCATTCAGTGCATTAATCAATTTTCTTCAAACTTTTATTGATACAACACTTCGATCCATCCTATCAAGAATCAAGCAAACAGGAATGAATTGACCCACCACTAGTGAAACAACAAACACACACAAGCAGAATTGCACATGGATGAACATAAATTACATAACATAACACAAACACTCAGCTAAATAACAGCTTGGGCACTTGTTGAGACTAAATTACAGGCTTGCGTAGAAGAACAACTGAGTTGATCACATCATCTGTTGGATGAAAGATGCTAAGCACCTCAAAATCAACCATGTCATGCTCCTCATCAACAATAGGGTACAAGAAAGCTCTGGCACCTTTTGCACTTCTCACAACTAAAACACTTCCTTCCTTCATATATTTCCTTATGTGATCCAAAATCTTCACTTTTGCTTCTCTCTTCATTCCCACAAGAGCTGCCAAAAAGATGCAGTCATATTGCCCCAACCTCTCTCTCACTTCCATAATATCTTGAGTCTCAAACTTCATGCGCTTCTCAAATGCAGCATCTGAAGAAACAATCTTGTGAGCCACCTCATTTGCCTTCTCATCAATATCAAAGTTATCAAATTGTGTTGATTTCATGTGATGTGTAGCCATTATAATTGAAGTAAGAGGTAATGGACCAGACCCTACAAATGCTACCTTCTTGGGTTGCACCACCCCACTTTCTCTTAGGAGTCTGTTCTCCAAGTTTGCTAGTTTAACATAGTTACCATAGTATGGGAAGAGAATGAGGTTGTTCAAGGGATTGGATATTTGGGTTAGGAAAGTTGAGAATTCAAGCTCTAAAAGCCCTTCAGCATGGCCACAAGAGTTGATTAGGCTCTCTCTCATGTTCTGCACCTCTTGGGGTAAGGTCTCAATGTCAATGGATGAAGGGATGGTGCACAATTTCACTAGGTGAGTTAGAAGACTGTTGACTTCCTTGGAAGGCTTGAGGGATGGTAGCTTATAAATGCTTGCATGGATTTGCATGATCTGAGATATAAGGAGATCTGCAGGAATTTGGGTTTCAAAGTTGAAGTTCTTGGAATAAGCCATTGGTTAGGGTGATTAGAATAGAAGTTTGAAGCACACAATAACCAAAGTACAATTTTTTGTATTTGTATTGTGGAAAAAACAGAGAAGCATTCAACTATTTATAGTTGCATCATGAGCTTGAATTGAAATCTGTTAAGAACTGCAATTATCGAACAACATTGTTTAATGATGTTATTTGAAATGAAATCTCTACTGGCCAACTGAAAAGGGGTGTTTCATGCCTTCTCGGTTAACTGTCTAGTCTCTGCTACTAACTCTACGATTATCAAATTTTGTTGGCTTTGTCAATTTACTAGTGTAATGTACCCGTGCAACGCAAGGGCAAATTTTCCATAAGATCATTTCTTGTTAATGGTAAATAAAAAGAGGATCGTTATTTGGTATGGTAAGACAATGAAGATAGCAAATTGTATTTTGTAGGAAAGATACGATAAGGTTCTGTTTATTAAAGATTATAAAAAATGATTTTCATATTTTATAATTAAATTGGTTCGATTCGTATTTTAGGGTTTATCGAATTATTGATTCGGGTCTTACGTCCCTAAACTTTCTCGAAGAACACGTTAGCTTTGCTACATTTCCTAGCTAAAAAACATTTTAAAACAAAAAAATTATAAACTTAAAAAAGTAAATAATAAAATAATATAAAAATCCAAACCAATCGAAATTGGTTCGGTTCGGACCCGAAGAATAAAATATAATAATTATTGAAATATTAAACTATTAAATTATAAATAAATATTAAAAGATGATATATATATATATATATATATATTAAAATATAGTAATTGATTCGGTTTCAAAATCCTCGAACTGATAATCGAATCAATCACCATCGGGCTTCGTTTGGTTCGGTTCAGTCTTAAACACAAAATAATTATGAATCAATTTAATTGGTTCGGTTCGGATTCTCGGGTTCATCAATTATTGGTTCATGTCTTACACTCCCAAACTTTCCCGAAAAACATGATAGCCTTGCTACCTTTCTTTGCTAAAAACATTTCAAAATAAAAGCATTACAAACTTTAAAAAATCAATAATAAAATAATACAAAACTCCGATCCAATCACCATTGGATTCGATTGGTTTGGTTCAGTTCGGACCAAAAAATATTAAAATATATATATATATATATATAGGAAGACACCTCATCAAGAAAGATTTCACCCTTGTTAAAAGCAACCATCACTGTTATAGGAATAATAGCGGTAGAGTTCACAATTGTTAAATTGTATATATTGGTGATGTATTGATAAGTAAAAATAATATATATATAAAAATAATATATATATATATATAATAAATGTTAAGTCTCTAAAATGTCTGTGTGCATTTCCCTAAGTTTTGATGAAAACTAAACATTGGGTAATGATTTAATTAACCTATTTTGTGGTTGCTAACCTGTCTACTTAGTGTACAGATCAGAAGATTACAAAACTCACCTGTCTGTCTACCTAAGTCTCACCTGTCTGTATTAGCCAAGAAGTCAACCTGTCCGCTGACTAGGATTGTTGACTATGTGCAAACTGATTTTATAACCTGTCTCTACTCTTCAACTTGTCTAAGGTTCTTCGTTAAAAGAACTCGAAGTACAGGAAGCTTTTGCAAGCTGTCCCCTCATGAAGAATACTCTGAGAACTCTCTCACGCTTATCAAGAAACTCATAAATGCTCTCTCTCAAGCAAACTAGGAAGTCAGAGATAAACTTCCAGTTAAAGAACATTTCCAACATGCTTTATTCCCTAGTACTTTCAGTCATTACACAAAAAGGGAAATGTACTCTGCAAAAGTACAAAAGCACTCTGCACAACTCTGAGTTGGCGTCTACACGATGCATAAAGCTATTATCCCTCATGTTAGAGTACAACCAACGTCTTCATTGCATTAATGGCTGCCCAGAACGACTATATTGCATTTAATGAAGCTCTGCTTGAAGCCATAGTTGCAAGGAATGTCTCTAACGGATATTAAATGTTTGAAGGCTATAAATACAGAAGTCATTGAAGATGAACATCATCAGAGTTTTACAAAGCATTAAATAGCCATTACTCTGTTCATTTATTCATTCTGTATTCTTCAATCATTTGAAGTTATTACGCAGACTTTCCTAAAGCCTTATATTTAAACCACTCTCTGAGTGTTAGTGAAAGGTCTGTAAGTGTATTTATTACAAACAAAACTCTCAAACAAATCTGAGTGAGCCTGAAGAGGCTAGGTGTGCAAAGAATACTTGTGTTGGAGCCTGAAGAGGCTAGGTGTGCAAACAATACTTGGAGTCTGTAACCTGATCAGTTATAGTGGATAAATCTTGGTGCTGCCAAGGACTGGACGTAGCTCTTTGTGTTAAAGAGTGAACCAGGATAAATCTCTGTGTTAATCTCTCTTCCCTAATCTCTTTAGTTACTCTGATTATATATATCATCTGCTTTCTAACAAAGGGGTTAAAACTGTTTCTGTCAAGACTGTTTTTCTTATCTACGTGTGTTGTTTTTCTGAGAAAACTACAACAGACAGGTGACCTGTCTGTGTATCTTTTTACACCCGTCTGTGCTTAGCTTCTGCATGCAAAAAGTTTTTAACTTTATTTTAAATTCTAATAAACACAATTCAACCCCCCTTCTCGTGTTTATAGTTGTCTATTTCAGTTGGTATCAGAGCTCAGCCTCTGGGTTGAGCATCTAACAGTGTTGAGGTAAAAGATCCTGAAGAATAGACATGACTGCTGGAGCTAGTGAAAGTAACCAGACCGAAGGAGCCTCCTTAACCAGACCTCCATTCTTCAATGGAGAAAACTACAACTATTGGAAAGATAGATTTCAATGGTTCATTCTATCTACAAACTCAGATCTCTGGGATGTCATCACAGATGGTCCTTTCATCCCTAAAAATGATGACAACACTGACAAACCAAAAGCTCAGTGGACCCCTGCAGAAAAGGCAAAATGGGAGCTGAATCACAAAGCCAGATACAACATCATTTGTGCACTCAGTCCTGATGAGTTTGAGAAGGTCTGTGCCTGTGATTCTGCCAAAGAAATATGGGACACCTTAGCTGTCACACATGAAGGAACCGCCAAGGTCAAAGAATCAAAAATTGCCATACTTGTCAGAAAGTATGAACTATTTCTCATGGAAGAAGGAGAATCTGTTGCTCAAATGATTGGGAGATTTCAAACTATCATCAATGGTCTAAAGTCTCTTGGCAAAGTTTACTCCAATGCTGAGAAGGTTGGAAAGATACTTAGGAGTCTACCTAAGCAGTGGAGACCTCTGGTAACTGCTATCTCTCAAGCCAAAGATCTTTCCACCTTGACTATGGATGAACTCCTTGGAACACTTACTGTTCATGAGCAAGAACTTGGAGATGAAGTCTCAACAAAGAAGGGCAAGTCAATTGCTTTGAAGGCTGATCAAAAGTCTTCCAAAGCCTCTAAAGCTTTAAAGGCAGACGAGTCATCCAGTGATGCTGACCTGTCTGAATCTGAGGATTCTGAAAGTGATGAAGAACTATCTCTCCTAACCAGAAAGATAAAGCTTCTCCTACAGAAAAAGAAGTTCAGAAGGGATAAGGCATTCAGAAGATTCAACAAGGACAAAAATTTCAAGGATTCCACCTCAACAGACAAAAACTCAATTGTCTGCTATGAGTGCAAGAAACCAGGACACATCAAAGCAGAATGTCCTCAACTTAAGAAAGCCCCATTTAAGAAGTTCTTCAAAAAGAAGAAGAAAGGAATGATGGCCACTTGGGAAGATCTAGAGTCAACATCTACTGATGAGGAGACAGAGGAAGAAGCAAATCTCTGTCTAATGGCTAACACTGACTCTGATTCAGATAATGAGGTAAATTCTGATTATGAGGAATTACTTGATGCCTATGAAGAATTGTTGGAGGAATCCAACTGTTTGTCTAAGGCTCTCAAATCTCTCAAGAGAGATCATGTTAAGCTCCTCAGTGAGCATAAACAGAAATCTCTAGAGTGTGAGAAATTTGCCAAGGAGAACAGTGAGCTGAAGACTGAAAAGTCTAATGAAGCTAAGATCTCTAATGATACATCACAGTCTGAAGAAGTTGAAAAACTTCAACAGAAAGTGGAAGAGCTCACTTCTGATCTTGCCAAATTTGTTAATGGTAGAGATAATCTGACAAAGCTGCCTGGCTGTCAGAGGCACTCCCTTAACAAAGAAGGTATAGGATATGTCCATCAGATACATCATAAAGCATCAACTAAGCACTCTAAAGTGTCTGCTACATCTATTTCTATTAAATCCATACCTGTCTGTAATTTCTGTGGAAAGACTGGACATGTTATGTCTAAGTGTCTCCACAAGAAAAGAAGGAAGTCTTCACAGACTCCTAGAACTAACAGAAAAGGACCCAGAAAACTATGGGTACCTAAAGATCAAATAATCTCTGTTGCAGATGTCCTCAACAGCACAAAGAAAACACCACTGCTGGTACCTGGACAGTGGCTGCTCGCGACACATGACAGGAGAAAGGTCTATGTTCCTAGACCTCCAACTTAAGAAAGGAGGACATGTGGCATTTGGTGGAAATCAGAAAGGGAAGGTTATAGGAATTGGTACTATTGGTGGTAAACCTCCTCTTCCCTCTATATCAAATGTTCTGATGGTTAAAGGATTAAAACACAATTTGCTTAGCATAAGTCAATTATGTGACAGTGGATTTGATGTCTCCTTTACCAAAGATTTCTGTATAGTTAAAGATCTTAGTGGCAAAACCCTCTTTTCAGCTAAAAGGCAACAAAATCTGTATAAGATTGAACTGACTGATCTCTCAGATCAAAGTGTAACATGTCTGATGTCTAAAGAGGATGAAAGATGGTTGTGGCATAAGAAACTAGGACATGCTAGTATGAAATTAATTTCAAAACTGAAAAGGGATAACCTTGTGAGAGGATTGCCTGATATTAGTTTCAAGAAAGATATTTTGTGTGATGCATGTCAGAGAGGTAAACAGATAAAATCAAGTTTCAAATCTAAAAACCAAATATCAACCTCTAGACCTCTTCAGTTGTTACACATGGATCTGTTTGGACCAGTTAGTGTTGCTAGCTTGGCTGGAAGGAAATATGGATTTGTCATAGTTGATGACTATTCTAGATTTACATGGGTACTCTTCTTAACCCACAAGGATGAGTCTTTTAAGGCTTTCTCAGTATTCTGTAAAAGAGTACAAAATGAGCAGGGTTTCTGCATTTCTACTCTAAGAAGTGACCATGGGGGAGAATTTGAAAATGAGCAGTTTAGTCAGTTCTGTGAGGAGAATGGGATCTCTCACAATTTCTCTGCACCTAGAACTCCTCAACAAAATGGAGTGGTTGAGAGAAAGAACAGATCTCTGCAAGAGATGGCTAGATCTATGCTCAATGAGAATAATCTCCCTAAGTACTTCTGGGCAGAAGCAGTAAACACAGCTTGTTATGTACAAAACAGAATACTCATTAGGCCTTTCTAAAGAAGACTCCCTATGAACTGTGGAAAGGAAAAAGCCCCAACATCTCTTACTTTCATGCATTTGGTTGTGAATGCTACATATTAAATACCAAGGATCAACTTGGAAAATTTGACTCTAAGACAGACAAAGGTATCTTTTTGGGATACTCTGAAATGTCTAAAGCTTTTAGAATTTACAATTCTAGAACATCTGTTATTGAAGAATCTGTTCATGTCAAATTTAATGATAACTTAAAGACTGATAAGGAATTGTCAGATCTAGAAGATGATCTTGCAGGTCTTGATATAAACAAGTCAGAAGATCAACAACCTGACTTAACCAAACCAGAACCTGAAGCAGAACCAGACAGACCAGTGGAACAGACAAGTCAACAGACACAGACAAGTCAAGGTCCTCTTGAAAGAGACTGGAAATTCAAAACTCATCATCCTAAGGATCTCATCATTGGTCATCCCTCAGAAGGAGTAAGAACCAGATCTACCTTAAGAGAATCAAGCAATGTGGCCTTTTTGTCAGAAATAGAGCCAAAGCACATTGAAGAAGCTCTTGATGATGAAAGCTGGATTCTTGCTATGCAAGAAGAACTCAACCAGTTCATCAGAAATGATGTCTGGACACTTGTCTCCAAGCCCAAAAACAAGTCTGTCATTGGAACAAGATGGGTCTTCAGAAACAAGTTAGATGAAGATGGCAAAGTTGTCAGAAATAAGGCAAGGTTAGTAGCTCAAGGCTATAACCAACAAGAAGGTATTGACTATACTGAAACATTTGCACCTGTAGCTAGAATAGAAGCTATTCGCATACTAATGTCATATGCTGCACAACACCAAATCACTCTTTTTCAAATGGATGTGAAAAGTGCTTTTCTCAATGGAATAATTGAAGAAGAAGTTTATGTTAAACAACCCCCTGGTTTTGAAGATACTGATAAACCAGATCATGTTTTTAAACTTAAAAAGGCATTATATGGTTTAAAGCAAGCACCTAGGGCATGGTATGATAGACTAAGCTCTTTTCTCATGCATAACGGCTTTACAAGAGGTCAAGTAGATACTACTCTGTTTAAGAAAAGCTATAAAGAAAATTTCATTGTAGTCCAAATATATGTTGATGATATTATTTTTGGAGCAACTAATGAAAAGCTGTGCAAGGATTTTTCAAAGATGATGCAAGCAGAATTTGAGATGAGCATGATGGGAGAATTGAAGTTCTTCCTTGGTCTACAAATCAAACAGACAAGTGATGGAATCTACATCCATCAACAAAAGTATATCAAGGAAATGCTCAAGAAATACAAAATGGAAAATGCTAAACTTATGAAAACTCCCATGGAAACTAATGCAAAACTCAGTAAAGATGATGAAGGTAAAAAGGTAGACCAAACTGTCTACAGAGGTATGATTGGATCCTTGCTGTACTTAACTTCAAGCAGACCTGATATTCAGTTTAGTGTCTGTATGTGTGCTAGATTTCAATCTGACCCAAGAGAATCTCATCTTAAAGCTGTTAAGAGAATATTTAGATATTTGCTTGGTACTACTAATCTTGGTTTGCTGTATTTAAGAACTAATGAATACAGATTAGTGGGATTCTGTGATGCTGACTTTGCTGGAGACAGAATAGAAAGAAAGAGCACTAGTGGAGGATGCCACTTCATTGGAGCAAACTTGGTCTCTTGGTCAAGCAAAAGACAGACAACTATAGCTCTATCTACAGCTGAAGCAGAATATATCTCAGCTGCTAGTTGTTGCTCTAAGCTTTTATGGGTAAAATATCAACTTGAGGATTACTCTATTTTTGAGCATAATATATCTGTATGGTGTGATAATTCTAGTGCTATCTGCTTAACTAAAAATCCAATTCAGCATTCTAAGGCTAAGCATATAGAAATCAAACATCACTTCATTAGAGATTATGTTCAGAAAGGTATTTTTGATATTAAGTTTGTTAAAACTGAAAATCAATGGGCTGATATCTTCACTAAGCCCTTAGCAGAAGAAAGATTTTTATTTATTAGAGATAATTTAAACATGTATTGTATTGTTGAATGACATGTCTGAGTCTTTAAAACTGTCTGTGATCACCTGTCTGACTCTGCTGAGTCACTATGCTGAAACCCAACAGTTTTATTAAAATGGTTATTATTTATTCATCTATTTAAATACCATTTGTTAATCTGAAGCTAATCATAAACACGGCAGTTTCTACCTCGAAACCATGTTTTCATTATGTCTAAGTGGGCGCTACAGTTCCCCACACAAATCGTGCCATTCTTAATTAAAAATGTCTTTTTTTCTCTCTCCTGCTTTCACTTCTTTAAAAGGCAAATCTTCAGAAAGTTTCAAACTTTATCCTTCTCAAAAAGCCCTAAGTCTTTTCGCTTCGTCTTCCTCTCGTTCAAACCCTTCTCCCTTCCAAAACTTTCACTTTCTCTCTTTTCTGAAAAATGGCATCTTCAAAACGCCTGTCTCCAAAAGAGATTGCTGAGAAATACGAGATGAGACTAACTGATGTAGAGAAGACTCTACCTGGAAAGACTGTTGATCTTCAACAGATGAAGAAATGGGGAATGGATGTCACTGAGGAGTTGGAATACTCTAAGTGGACAGCCTTCTTTGATATCAAGGAGCTGGTCCATCCCAAGCTTGTCAGAGATTTCTGGAGGAATGCTGTGGTCATCACCAATGTGGTTGATGGAACCAAGAGCTTCAAGGCTCAAATGTCAGCTGATGTAACTCTTCTGTTCCCTATAAGCTCTCTGGAACTGGCAACCAGATGTCCAAGGATTGGAACTGCCTTCAGACCTGACTGGGAAGATCAGGTGGGAACTGAAAATATCAATATTGCTGTTTATGGTGTTCCCAACCCTGAGAACAAGAAGCCTGTTTGCATGGTGCCCAAGTGCAGGTTCTTGCACAAGCTGCTTCTGGAGTGTGTGATGCCCAGAAGAGGGTCAAGAGATAATGTGACCAAGTTGGACAGATTTGCTCTGTACCACTTGATTCACAAAATCAAGATAGACATCAATGACCTCATCTACATGTATCTTGAGTCTCTGATCAGAAGGACAAATATGCCTACCTACCCTTATGGAATGTTGCTGACAATGGTTTTTAGGAACAAGATATTTGTTCCAACTGATGTCCACTTTGTGGACATGGCTCTGCCCATAGACAAGAAGGTCTTGTCTATGATGGGGATTGAAGGAATCCCTCTGGAGGATGAGGAAGAAGAGAAGAAGAAGAAGAAGAAGAAGCCTGCTGTTGAGCAGAAACTGAAGGAAATAGCAGAGGAGCCTGCTGATTCCACTGGTGAATCAGAGTATCCTATCTCTGAAAGGATTTGGAAAGCTGCTGGAAAAGTTGCCAGACAGGATCAAAGGCCTGAGGAACCCACAGCTTCTGAAGGATCTGCTGAGACAGTAGAGCCTCTCAGATTCAAGCTGAAAAAGCCCTCTCCCAAGAGGAAGACCAGTGAGGCTGGAAAATTAGGTGTGGTTTCTACACAACCCACCAAGAGAAGAAGACTGGTGAAGACCTTTGCCAAGGACAGACAAGTGGAGTCTGTGCCTAGTAAAGAGGAAGCACCTGCTCAGGGGGAGCAAACTTCTCCACCTGCAGAAGAGCCTAGGGAGATCAAATCTCTTGATCTGGGTTTCATTCCCAAAAAAAGAAGGTCAGGCTACCCTATGCCTGTTGTGGCTGCTGCTGAAAGGGAAGTTGTCCCTGCAGAAGAGCCTGCTGCTGCTACTGCTTCTGCACCCTCCACTGACCTGTCTGCTGGAACACAGACAGTTGGTCATCTTGAAGAAGCTTCTCTGTCTCCTTCAAGGAAGAAAGCAAGGCTTTTTGAAGAACCACTCTTCACCTTCCCTTCTGCACCATCCTCTCCCCTTCATCTAGGTATTCCAGATTCTGCTGTCTCTTCCCCTTCTGCTCTTTGTGTCAACCCCTTATCTGTTGCCTCCCCTTTTCACTCACCTGTCTCCTCTCTCCCCTCTCCACCATCTTTTGATGTCTTGTCTGATGTATGTCAATACACAGTTGTTCACAGGGACTCAACTCCCAGAGAACAATCTGGCATATCATCTAGACTGTTTGTGAGTGATTTGCAATCTCTGATGACTGCAAGTATATCTCACTTATCTGTCATCCCTCCTCCACCACCTCACATTCTGAACCCATGTAGGGAGATCTTCTTTTATCCCCCTATTGTGTTGTTCATTAGAACATTGGAAGGATCTAACTATCCTGCCTCTATTGTAATGTTACCCTCTAGGTCTAGATTTTTCTTTCTTTTAATCACAGGGTCTAATTCGTTCTTTTCCCACATAGACTCTCTCCTACCCCTACCTCCATCTGTCTTAGCCCAACAACCTCTTCCCCCTCCTATTCCAATAAGAGTCACTCGACTGTCTCTTTGTGAAAGACTCTCTTATGTCTTTCCCTCTCCTGATTTTGACATAGTCAAAATCACCCCTCTGTTTAAAATAGTTTTTCTTCCTTTATTTTATTTCAGAACCATTCATCAACTTTTCTTTCCCCGTGTCTCCTCACCCTTCTCTGTACCTAAGGCACCCCCAGTTTTAGCCTTACCCTGGTATCCATCCCTGTCTGCTGCTTCAACCAGCTTGTCTGCAGAAGTCTCCTCCTCTCAAATGGTGGATTCAGTGAGCTTCAATCTCCTTAAGACTGAGCTAGAAGAAGTCAGAAGACAATTGGATGCAGAGAGGCATGCTAGGCTGCTGTTAGAACAGAAAGTTGACTCCCTGTATCTTCTTTTTAATCAGCCTAGATAAGTAGTTGTAGGAACTGCCCTGTAATCGAGATGCTTATGATGAATACAAATCATTTTTGCTTTATCATTTTCTTTATTGTCTCTTTCTCTCCACTGTTATATGTTTACTCTTTTTGTTGCTGACAAAAGGGGGAGAAAAATGTTAAGATGTTTAATGTTTAATGTAAAAAATATATGCTAAGTGTTATGATAAGTGTTCGTTCTCTAATATACTCTGATACTATGAACTTAAACCTGCTGCATATTACTCTGATGCTCTTTATTGAACACTAATGCATCTGTCTGCACATATAGAAAATTGTGGATATATGCCTTGATAGGTACATTTGTTTTGATGATGAACAAAAGGGGAATTTCAAGTCCAAGGACCAACACGCAAATTCAACTAAAGGATTAAATTGCAAAAAGCGTGAAAAGGACCTAACTGCAAAAAGCGGCAAAAGGACATGCAAGCAATCAAGATGGGTTTAAAGGGAATTTTACTACTTGTATTGATTGTTTTAGAATAATCTGTAAATGGTAAGTAGGGTTTTCCATTTAATATGATCACTCACACACACACATATTTAACATGTGCTTTAAAAGATAAATCTTATAATTAAATAAATAATAACATGTGATTAAAACTGACAATTAAAACTGAGCTTAATTGGGCAATCTTTCCTTAATTGTCAAGTTTTTGAAAAACCACCTGATACACACCATAATCGATTATGGAAATGCTATAATCGATTATGAGTCGTGGTTAAATGGCTTTAATGAGTGTTAATGAGTAATTATGATATTAAAGCCGTTGATTTCAAATTTTGAATATAATAATCGATTATTGAAATGGATAATCGATTATGACCTTACTGACTTCCAACGTGCTACACCTGAAACCCTGTAATCGATTATGTAATCGATTATAGTATTTTATTAAAGAGTCAGTAACATCATAATCGATTAAGGCAATCGATTATCTTCTTTGGTGAAAAAGCAGTGAAGACATAATCGATTATGGTAATCGATTATGACCTTTCTGTCCAGACGCGCGCTTCATGGAAACACATTAAATAATCGATTATGGACTTTAGATAATCGATTATGCTGCGGCTGAAATGCATTTTAAGAGGCTTGACCTAATTTCACTGAACCCTAACCTATTCTCTATAAATAGGTAGCCTGGCAGCCTTGGAAAAATGCCCCATCTACTACTCTCTTCTACTCTCTATTGTGCTTAAACTCTGATTACTATTTTCTTTTACTCTTGCACTTACACGTGATCATATTATTTTGAGAGTTCTTTACACCATATAGGTGTTCTTGTATTTGCGCTTCAATTTGTTTTTATCTGCACTAATTAGAGTGCTTTATATTGGTAAGAGTCGGATTGACTCAAACCTTCTTTTGATTACTATTCTTACAAGAGAGGGTATATCTCTTGGGATATTTTTGAGGCTCTTACACAAGGGATTGTATGTCCTGTGATTTGTGTTAAGGGTTCTCTTCATTGTAAAGGTTCTAGCTACGCCTGTTTAAAAGCTAGTGTTTGAGGCTCTTACACAAGGGATCGTATGTCCTGAGATTTGTGTTAAGGGTTCTCTGAATTGTAAAGGTTCTAGTTGATCCTGTTTAAAAACTAGAGTTGATTGAAAACCCTTGGTCGTATTGCCTTGGGGACTGGACGTAGGCCACGTGGGTAGTCTGTGGCCGAACCAGGATATATCGCTGTGTCAATCTTCTTATCTCTATCTCTTTTACTTTTGCTTTATCATTTGCAAAAACGTTTTTACTTGCACGCGATAACGTTTTTATCTAAAAAGAATTTTATATCCGCTGCTAATTCTGATTAAAGTTTCAAAAGGTTTTTATTTATCGAAAAAGTTTTCAATTTTATTTAAAACCCAATTCACCCCCCCTCTTGGGTATGGTTGCCACGGCCAACAAGTGGTATCAGAGCTTCGGCTTTGGTTAGTAGCTTAACAGCTTAGAGTTAAGATCCTGTTGGCAACCCTTTTTAAAAAGTTTTCCAAAAATGTTTGGTTTTGAAATTGACAAACCACCATTCTTTGATGGTGAGAATTACATGTATTGGAAAATGAGAATTGAAATTTTTATGCAGTCAATTGATGTCGACTTATGGGATATTGGAGTCAATGGACTCATTCTCAAACCCAAAGAGCATCAGACTGAGTTTCATAAAAATTGTTTTTGTCTGAATCTCAAAGCTATGCAAATTCTCCGAAATTGTCTATGCGATGATGCTTATGAGAAAATTAAGAATTGTGATTGTGCCAAGGATATTTTAAATATGCTTGATTATAATTACCTTGTCACTAACAATTTTGACAGTGAAAGTAGTTTCAGGAAAGGGCAAAACTCATTGGAGGAAAGATATCCTCAAGAACTTACCAAGAAAAGGTGTCACAAAAGCAAAGAGTCATATGTGCAGAAAATAGAAAATATTCTCAAAGTGACTCAAAGGAATTTGGAGGTAAACGATTTTGAACTCAAATCATCAAATAATGAATGGTCACATGCATACAATAATTTGTATGATGAATTGTTGAGTTTAGAAAATAAGAATTTAAATTCCTTGAAAAGTATTTCATTAATTGAAAATGATTTGGAAAAATTGAAAAATGAATATACTTTTCATGGTGAAGAAAATTTTATGAAATTCGAATCCTCTTCATGTTTTAAAAATTGCATAATTCTTGATAATCAAGTTGAAGAGTTATTTCATGAAATTTCTGAAACGAAGAGCTTAACACATGTACAACCTCCACATGAAAAAGAAGAAAATCACACCAACTATGATTTGTCAACTGTTAAACATGACACACATCAAGGTCATACTTGTTCTATGGTTGGTTATGAAAATGGTTTTATGAAAGATAAAAATATTGTAACTTGCAATTACTGTGGAAAGTTAGGACATATTTCTCATATGTGCATGTATAGGAAAAATTATTCCATGAGAAATAAAATTGTCTGGATTCCTAAAAGTGAGATTATATTGTCCACTAACCCAGAAGGACCCAATGTGAAATGGGTACCAAAAGATTCCTCTAGTACTTCTAATGTACAGGAAAAATCATTAATTGAGAAACAAGCTATCTTGAAAAAGGAGGGGACATCAAGAAGAAAGCTTCAAAGTTCTGAAAATGCAATTGCTACCCAAAGAAGCAAAGGTCTCTTGATGAATAACTCAAACAACAAGATAGACGATGTAAAAGCTCGAATCAAGATCATGCAAAAGTGGGTAAGAAAGAATGAACTTGTAAATTCACGTAACAAGGTAACTTTATCTCCTACTTCATATACATGCTCAAATGTGTTATTTGTTAAACGGAGGTATGTTGATAAAGATAATTATATTAAATCAAGTTATATTCCATGTGAAATTCTCAACTTGAATATAATTACTTGTCTGTGAAATTCTTTCAAGTTGGTGTATGAACTTTGTGCTAAACGTCACGTGCATGTTGAATGATAATTGATTATTACTTGAAGCATGACAATTAATTTGAGTAAGTTACAAATCTCCCCTGTTATAAAATTTGAAAATCGAATGGGATAATCGATTATATAATCGATTATGCTTCCTCGATAAAACAGGGAAGAAAGTCAGAAACACTGTAATCGATTAAGATAATCGATTATCATATGAGCTTAAAATTTCGCAGAAAACAGTAGACACATAATCGATTAGGATAATCGATTATGCTACGAATTCTGGCATTTTTGAAAAATATATTTTTTTTAATCCAAAATCAATTTTCTAATAAATGTTTCATTTTGACATGATATCTTATTTAATTTTATAATCATTTTCAAGATATCAAATTCAAATTTGATTTGACATTGATTTCTTTTATTGAAAAATCATTATTCTTCATTATTTTCAAAAATCTGATTCAAAAATTAATTTATTATTTAATTCATGATCTTACTTGATTGAAAATCTATTTTTAGTCATGAATTAATATACCACACATTTTCAAAATCATTATAGATTGTGGTGATAAATCATTTATGTTGATTGATGATTGATTTTGAAATTAAGATGATCAGCATAAATTCTGATGATATTTCTCTTTAATGAAGATTTCAAAATTCAAATTCAAAAATCAAACTGGTTTTGAATATTTTCGAAAATTTATGTGAAAAAAATTCTTTATGGTGATTATTCCATATTCATTAAGGATGATTTGGAAATTGGTTTAAATTCAAAACTTTTCAGATTTATGGAAATCTTTTATTACACCACAAATACATAAATGAAAATTATTTAAGATTGTGGTTAATAAAGGAAATTTTTTTTGTAAATGATTTTTGGCACATTGTTCATTTGAATATTTCTTGTTGCCAAAATTGTCAAAGATTTCAAATCCATTATTTTTATTTCGAAAAATCATTAATGTTTGAAATCTAGATGAGCAATTTATTGTGATGGTGATAAATAAAGAAAAATTTAAACCAATCACGCATTGAATAAGTGCTTGTGTATGTATCCGTATTTTCACCTTGTTACTTCTAATTTGTGTGTTGAAGTGTGAAAATAGACTACAAGTTGTCTCCCAAAGAATCTGGCTAAGTTCAGGAATTTTCGAAGCTATAATCGATTATAGACAGGATATAATCGATTACTCAAAAGTCAGTAAGCCACAAATCGATTATGATAATCGACTACACGTGAAAAGGGGAGAGTCCACAAAAGTCAGAGGAGTCCTAATCGATTACAATAATCGATTATATCATGACTCATGGAGATTCAAACACCAATGTTCAAAATGTGTTATCCTGACAAAACCGGTGATCTCTATCCTTGTCCCTCATGATGATTTAGTTGCAATATACATGAAATTTTATGAAATCATCATAAACATGTCTTAGAGTCTTTAAATGCAATACTTATATGGTAACCATCGTAAGACATGCGTCATGTATGGATATTTTAAATGTTATGATGCCCTTCTAGCTATACTCATGTTCTCAAATTTGCTACATATAACAGTCATATAGCTTGGTAATCTTGACACATAGACATGCTTAAACCAAGTTTTTGAACTTAAGTGTATCTGTGAAAATTTCATTCCTAATTAAATGACTAGTTGATAATGTAATACATGCTCTACATATTATCTATCAACATATGTCTTGCTCATAGATGTGCTTAAACCATATTTGATGCTAACCTTTGTTTTAAGAGCTCTATAAGTGTGAAAATACAGCAATCAAAATCTGGAATCACAAGCACATCGGAACAAAAGAAGAATTGAAATAAGCATTGGAAGATCTTCTTCAGGCAATGTAAAGTGGAAGAAACATGAAGTGGCAGAATTCGAAGGAAGATATTGCAAATGCAAAAATTGGTTGAAAGCGAAGAGCACCACACTACATTTAACTCAATAAGTCTATCAATCCCTAGTTTCTTATGATATTCTATTATGTGGATTGTTTCATGCTTGTTGAGATTATATGCTCTTCTATTCTTTCTCAAATGCCCTCCGAAAAAGTGAAGTGTTAATTTTTGAAAAATCGTTTTCAAAAGGGGGAGAAATACTTTCATGTTTAAGAGAAATATAAATAAACAACATTATATACTTGTCAAGGGGGAGAATTTTCCTTTAAACCGTGTTATATCTCTAAAATTCTCTTCTTGATAATATGAATGTTTTTCATCTCCTTGATTCTCCTGGCATTATTGCTTCCGCACATATCTGATATATTCATGCCCATGGCTTATATCTCAAACTTAAAATTTGACCATAACTTTAGTAGATATATGCCATATTAGGGTTAGAAAATACTTTTCCCGCTTTTTGATAATGACAAAAGGGGGAGAGTTACATGAGTGCATGCTTAAGGGGGAGATAAGCTAAATTGAGAAATGAACTTTATAAATGCATTACTAAGGGGGAGAGAAATTTAAATTGGCAAATCTTCTATTGATTGCATGCTTAAGGAGGAGTTGAGCAAAATTATAAAATAAGATACAATTATTGCTTGCTCTAACTGCACAAGGTGAGGGGGAGTAGAGCGAAACTAAAATGTGTGATATATTTTATTGCTCTAACTCTATCTTTTAGAAATTCCCTCATGAGATGTTTGTCATCATCAAAAAGGGGGAGTTTGTGGATATATGCCTTGATAGGTACATTTGTTTTGATGATGAACAAAAGGGGAATTTCAAGTCCAAGGACCAACACGCAAATTCAACTAAAGGATTAAATTGCAAAAAGCGTGAAAAGGACCTAACTGCAAAAAGCGGCAAAAGGACATGCAAGCAATCAAGATGGGTTTAAAGGGAATTTTACTACTTGTATTGATTGTTTTAGAATAATCTGTAAATGGTAAGTAGGGTTTTCCATTTAATATGATCACTCACACACACACATATTTAACATGTGCTTTAAAAGATAAATCTTATAATTAAATAAATAATAACATGTGATTAAAACTGACAATTAAAACTGAGCTTAATTGGGCAATCTTTCCTTAATTGTCAAGTTTTTGAAAAACCACCTGATACACACCATAATCGATTATGGAAATGCTATAATCGATTATGAGTCGTGGTTAAATGGCTTTAATGAGTGTTAATGAGTAATTATGATATTAAAGCCGTTGATTTCAAATTTTGAATATAATAATCGATTATGTAATCGATTATAGTATTTTATTAAAGAGTCAGTAACATCATAATCGATTAAGGCAATCGATTATCTTCTTTGGTGAAAAAGCAGTGAAGACATAATCGATTATGGTAATCGATTATGACCTTTCTGTCCAGACGCGCGCTTCATGGAAACACATTAAATAATCGATTATGGACTTTAGATAATCGATTATGCTGCGGCTGAAATGCATTTTAAGAGGCTTGACCTAATTTCACTGAACCCTAACCTATTCTCTATAAATAGGTAGCCTGGCAGCCTTGGAAAAATGCCCCATCTACTACTCTCTTCTACTCTCTATTGTGCTTAAACTCTGATTACTATTTTCTTTTACTCTTGCACTTACACGTGATCATATTATTTTGAGAGTTCTTTACACCATATAGGTGTTCTTGTATTTGCGCTTCAATTTGTTTTTATCTGCACTAATTAGAGTGCTTTATATTGGTAAGAGTCGGATTGACTCAAACCTTCTTTTGATTACTATTCTTACAAGAGAGGGTATATCTCTTGGGATATTTTTGAGGCTCTTACACAAGGGATTGTATGTCCTGTGATTTGTGTTAAGGGTTCTCTTCATTGTAAAGGTTCTAGCTACGCCTGTTTAAAAGCTAGTGTTTGAGGCTCTTACACAAGGGATCGTATGTCCTGAGATTTGTGTTAAGGGTTCTCTGAATTGTAAAGGTTCTAGTTGATCCTGTTTAAAAACTAGAGTTGATTGAAAACCCTTGGTCGTATTGCCTTGGGGACTGGACGTAGGCCACGTGGGTAGTCTGTGGCCGAACCAGGATATATCGCTGTGTCAATCTTCTTATCTCTATCTCTTTTACTTTTGCTTTATCATTTGCAAAAACGTTTTTACTTGCACGCGATAACGTTTTTATCTAAAAAGAATTTTGTATCCGCTGCTAATTCTGATTAAAGTTTCAAAAGGTTTTTATTTATCGAAAAAGTTTTCAATTTTATTTAAAACCCAATTCACCCCCCCTCTTGGGTATGGTTGCCACGGCCAACAAAAATATCAACTTGTCTACTGTCTGTACTTCTGTACTCTGATATTTTCAAAGGTTCATTAAATCATCTGAATGTTTGTCATCATCAAAAAGGGGGAGATTGTTAAATCCCTAAAATGTCTGTGTGCATTTCCCTAAGTTTTGATGAAAACTAAACATTGGGTAATGATTTAATTAACCTATTTTGTGGTTGCTAACCTGTCTACTTAGTGTACAGATCAGAAGATTACAAAACTCACCTGTCTGTCTACCTAAGTCTCACCTGTCTGTATTAGCCAAGAAGTCAACCTGTCCGCTGACTAGGATTGTTGACTATGTGCAAACTGATTTTACAACCTGTCTCTACTCTTCAACTTGTCTAAGGTTCTTCGTTAAAAGAACTCGAAGTACAGGAAGCTTTTGCAAGCTGTCCCCTCATGAAGAATACTCTGAGAACTCTCTCACGCTTATCAAGAAACTCAGAAGTGCTCTCTCTCAAGCAAACTAGGAAGTCAGAGATAAACTTCCAGTTAAAGAACATTTCCAACATGCTTTATTCCCTAGTACTTTCAGTCATTACACAAAAAGGGAAATGTACTCTGCAAAAGTACAAAAGCACTCTGCACAACTCTGAGTTGGCATCTACACGATACATAAAGCTATTATCCCTCATGTTAGAGTACAACCAACGTCTTCATTGCATTAATGGCTGTCCAGAACGACTATATTGCATTTAATGAAGCTCTGCTTGAAGCCATAGTTGCAAGGAATGTCTCTAACGGATATTAAATGTTTGAAGGCTATAAATACAGAAGTCATTGAAGATGAACATCATCAGAGTTTTACAAAGCATTAAATAGCCATTACTCTGTTCATTTATTCATTCTGTATTCTTCAATCATTTGAAGTTATTACGCAGACTTTCCTAAAGCCTTATATTTAAACCACTCTCTGAGTGTTAGTGAAAGGTCTGTAAGTGTATTTATTACAAACAAAACTCTCAAACAAATCTGAGTGAGCCTGAAGAGGCTAGGTGTGCAAACAATACTTGGAGTCTGTAACCTGATCAGTTATAGTGGATAAATCTTGGTGCTGCCAAGGACTGGACGTAGCTCTTTGTGTTAAAGAGTGAACCAGGATAAATCTGTGTTAATATCTCTTCCCTAATCTCTTTAGTTACTCTGATTATATATATCATCTGCTTTCTAACAAAGGGGTTAAAACTGTTTCTGTCAAGACTGTTTTTCTTATCTACGTGTGTTGTTTTTCTGAGAAAACTACAACAGACAGGTGACCTGTCTGTGTATCTTTTTACACCCGTCTGTGCTTAGCTTCTGCATGCAAAAAGTTTTTAACTTTATTTTAAATTCTAATAAACACAATTCAACCCCCCTTCTCGTGTTTATAGTTGCCTATTTCAATAAAAATATTAAATATTAAACTATAAAAATTATACATAAATATTATATATATTAAAATATAGTAATTTGTTCGGTCCCAAAACCCTTGAACCTGATAACCGAACAATGACCTTCAATTTGATTTGGTTCGGTTTGGACCCGAACACAAAAAAAAAAAGACTGACCGATTTAATTGGTTCGGTTAGGATTTTAGGTTTCATCGAATTATTGGTTTGAGTTTACGCCCTAAACTTTCCTGAAGAACATTGTAGTTTTGCTACATTTCCTAGCTAAAAACATTTAAAAACAAATTTTTTTTATAAACATTAAAAAGTCAAAAAAAAATAATATAAAAATCCAAATCGATAAAAATTGGTGCGATTCAATTTGGTTTGGATCCGAAAATATTAAAATATAAATATAAATAAATATATATTAAAAATATAAAAAAATATTAAACTACTAAATTATGTATAAATATTACATATAATATATATTAAATATTGAAATATATATAAATAAAATATATATTAGAAATATAAATAACACTACTCTATTAAATTTTATATATATATATATATATATATACATTTATTTGACTGAACTTGCGTGTTTGAATTACCAACTTAGTTGGTTTGAAAAAGAAAATTAAAACAATAAAATAAATAAATTATAAAAAGTAAATAATAAAATAATGCAAAAGAATTTATTAGCATGACATGTGGCTGCAACTGTTGTGGTAACAGTAAAAACAACTTCACAGTTGTTCATGTGTATTGATTTTCACGAGGAGTGCTAACAACACATTCTCTTTTTAGCCACTTTCTCTTATTCTTATTAGTTGAAGTTCATGTGGGTCTCACTATCTTTGAAATGGGTCCCATTTAAATTTTGTAGGACTCACATAAAATTTAACCAATAAAAAAGAGTGTGTTAGAAAGAGAATGTTAGGAAATATGTTGCTAATATTTCTCTTATTCGCATTGACTACGTAAAGCCTAAAAAAAAAAAACAAAAACAAAATCCTTCATACGGAAACCTATTTACTTAGGAAATGGAGTTGTGACAAGTAATTTTTTTTTTTTACAGAAAAATAATTTGAATTTAATTTTGATAATGGTGGAATTGGAATTACAACATAGAACTTAATTTCAATTCAAATTCTGGTTAATTTAAATTTTTTTTTTTTTTTTTTACAATTCTCACTCCCATGATCCCATCCCATAGAAAACCCCTTTGAATTATTTATATTAACTTTATAATTTTTTTGAAGCCTTGCATATGCAAATGAGGTATATAGGGATGCTAAATAACATCACATTCAAAAGAACCACTCTTCCATCAAACAATAAGAATATGTCATTACAACCCACAAGCTGCTTTATGATGATCTCAATCAATGTTTTAGCATGTCTAGGATTTACTCCTACCAAAACAATCAACCCTTTAAAAGGAATCCCTCCAACTTTACAAATCAATCTTTTGGCCATGTCCTCTATACCCAGTCAATGTTTGTGTTTGAACTCATCAATTTGATTTTTCTTCTTCTTGAAATTCACCTTCAAACCTGAAACTAATTCAAAAGATTATAATATGCTTTTGTATAACCAGAATGATCTCTTTTGAGGCCTTACCAAACATGATTGTATCTTATACAAACGGCAGATATGATATCTCCACTTTATTTTCCCCTACTAGATAACCTTTAAGTGAATTCTGTTTTTTTTCTTTCTTTTCAATTAAACCATGTAAACCCTCCACAACATTCAAATTGCCAGCCAACCACCGGGGGAAATTGCCAATCGACCACCGCCATCCAACCAGCCCTCCCTCTTTATCATTCCATTGTTAGACCTCCATTGTTAGGGTTTGTAAAAGCTTAAAATTTGAGGTTTTTGTATAAAAGTCCATTTCTATCAAATTGGTTGATTAATCATGTAATTAGTGAAATAGACAACTATAAACACGAGAAGGCGGGTTGAATTGTGTTTATTAGAATTTAAAATAAAGTTAAAAACTTTTTGTATGCAGAAGCTAAGCTCAGACGGGTGTAAAAAGATACACAGACAGGTCACCTGTCTGTTGTAGTTTTCTCAGAAAAACAACACACGTAGAGATAAGAAAACAGACTTGACAGAAACAGTTTTAACCCCTTTGTTAGAAAGCAGATGATATATATAATCAAAACAACTAAAGAGATTAAGGGAAGAGAGATTAACACAGAGATTTATCCTGGTTCACTCTTTAACACAAAGAGCTACGTCCAGTCCTTGGCAGCACCAAGATTTATCCACTATAACTGATCAGGTTACAGACTCCAAGTATTGTTTGCACACCTAGCCTCTTCAGGCTCCAACACAAGTATTCTTTGCACACCTAGCCTCTTCAGGCTCACTCAGATTTGTTTGAGAGTTTGGTTTGTAATAAACACACTTACAGACCTTTCACTAACACTCAGAGAGTGGTTTAAATATAAAGCTTAGGAAAGTCTGCGTAATAACTTCAAATGATTGAAGAATACAGAATGAATAAATGAACAGAGTAATGGCTCTTTAATGCTTTGTAAAACTCTTATGTGTTCATCTTCAATGACTTCTGTATTTATAGCCTTCAAACATTTAATATCCATTAGAGACATTCCTTGCAACTATGGCTTCAAGCAGAGCTTCATTAAATACAATATAGTCGTTCTGGGCAGCTATTAATGCAATGAAGACGTTGGTTGTACTCTAACATGAGGGATAATAGCTTTATGCATCGTGTAGAAATTAACTCAGAGTTGTGTAGAGTGCTTTTGTACTTTTGCAGAGTACATTTCCCTTTCTGTGTAATAACTAAAAGTACTAGGGAATAAAGCATGTTGGAAACATTCTTTAACTGGAAGTTTATCTCTGACTTCCTAGGTTGCTTGAGAGAGAGCACTTCTGAGTTTCTTGATAAGCGTGAGAGAGTTCTCAGAGTATTCTTCATGAGGGGACAGCTTGCAAAAGCTTCCTGTACTTCGAGTTCTTTAACGAAGAACCTTAGACAAGTTGAAGAGTAGAGACAGGTTGTAAAATCAGTTTGCACATAGTCAACAATCCTAGTCAGCAGACAGGTTGACTTCTTGGCTTATACGGACAGGTGAGACTTAGGTAGACAGACAGGTGAGTTTTGTAATCTTCTGATCTGTACACTAAGTAGACAGGTTAGCAACCACAAAATAGGTTAATTAAATCATTACCCAATGTTTAGTTTTCATCAAAACTTAGGGAAATGCACACAGACATTTTAGAGACTTAACAATTAGGATGACGAGTAACATGTTTGTGAAGTCAAGTTTATGAAATTTTATCCTGATGATGGTTAATTAGAAATATTGATGGGTTGGGGTTTTGATATACTCAAAATTGGGGATTTTGTGATAACTGGATTAATTCACTAAATTGATTGGTTAGACATGAAATTAAATGTAGTAACTTTGTTTTTTAATTGCAGGAGATAATGGAAAAAATTTGAAGAGAAAATTATCATCAAATGAACAACAATCTTCATTGAAATCTTATGAATCAAGTCTCTAACAGTAACAGATTGAAATTAGATATGTTTAATAACATTGACAATGGGTCGATCATTCAACGATTCCAAAACATAAAATCATGTAAAAGACAACCATGAGATGTGTAATTTATTTGATTAGGTACATTAAAATTTTATGATTTTGATATTTATGGCTTTATCTTCATAAGTATGATAATAATTATTAATTTTTTGGGAATAAATTATCCCCTTTGGCTCATGATTCTGGATCCGTCATTGCCCATTGGTTACACCCGAGTAAAAGATTGGTACCGTAGAATTATTTTTTTCTATTGTGTATAACCTAAAATTTATTGTGATAGATCATATAATCAAATGTCTTTTTCCGGTGTCGTGGTTCTTCAAACACCTGGAAATCTTATCAATAATAAATTGATGAAAATATTTTGAGATGGCACCACAAATTCCATTCCTTTCACACCAAGACATGTCCTTTATAGAATGGGAACCTGGAAGCATATTTTATGAATGCAGTATGTTCACACTAACGAGAGAGAGAATATTGGGGTTAAGGGGTTAACTCCACCACGGCATGGAGCATGCTGATAGGCGCTAGCACATGAAAATAGGAATGATAATTTGTATCCTACCCATTGGGTACTTGTAAAAATTACCCACGATGGATAGGGTAATTATTCATACAATGGGTACGGATACCGATAATTATCTGCAAATTTGAACGGGTATAGGTGTGGGTACAGGTACAGGTACTATGGTACCCATCTCGCTCCACCCCGCACAGCACATATGTATATGTATATATAATTTTAATTATTTATTTATTTATATTACTAATATATATAATTTTAATATAATATAAATTTTAAAACAAAAATTAATCTAATGATTCTTAACTTTCTAAACCTAAGTGCATCTATAATTTCTTTTTTGATTTTTTATTTATTTAAATATTTTGATTTGTAATATTTTATAATTAGATTTAAAAGACCTTTGTATCGTTTTTTAATTCTTATAATGTTCCTTTTATTATTTATTGCTTTTAAACAGTTAAAGTGCGGGTAACGAGTGCGGGTACAAGTATTTAGATACCCAAAAGATACGACGAGTAAGGATACTAAAGTTGATACCCACACAGATATGGGGACGGATACTATAGTACCTTACCCAAACCTACCCATTGTCATCCCTACATGAAAGGGAGGAATCCGTTGTTGGGCTTTAAATCTGCTTACTCAAGATGCATGTCCCGCAATTAATAATATTGATCCCTCATGAAATTTAATAGCTCACAGTAACAATTTTGGCTTTTTGTGATAATTTTCCTTTTTTTTTTTTTTTTTTCATGAAATGGCTTTCTGTAAACTTATAGGGTGCACTTTTGTTGTGTTGTATGTATAATTTTGGAAACTACTTTTTATATGACATTATGCATAATAAAATAGCATGGAAAATCTAAAGTATGCAAAAATAATAAGTTTAAGTATATTAGTTTAACTCCACGAATTAATTATAGTTATGATGTGATGTGAGCTTTGATCACTTGACTTGTTCTCGTAAAAAAAAAAGAAAAAAAAGAAAGGTATTATGGAATACCTCATTGTTAAGGAATTTGTTGTGGTGTTGTTGAAGCGTACCAGGAATCGAACCTGGCCATTAGTGGTGAAAGGCATAGCAAACACCACCAGTCTAGCAGGCTCAACTGGTGACAAAGAAGGCAAAGAATTAATTTTTATATGTTTTTATGTAATTTGCTTTAATGATTTTTTTAATAAAAGACCGTGCCATGAGAACGAACTAAGAGGCCACGGGCGTTTCGTTGACTTTTTTTAAAGGGTAAATTACATTAATTATACTACAAGTTTGATGATATAATACTCTATTTTATTTTTTTCCTTAAAAATTACATTCCCCACGGTTGATCAAAATGATTAACACTTTTGTTAAACTATGCTAAGTTAATATTGATACTCAACAAAATTACATAATTTGCAGTTAAAAAAACAAGAGTATTGCTTCTCAATGTTCTTAGAGCAATAGTTAAGGATTCAACAAAAAAAAATATTGCATTGAAAATTGAGTATTATATCTTTCATCATATTAAATACATCAATTTCTCATACAAAATTTTCTCTCTTTTTTTTTTAATTTCTTAGGGCATTGGTTAGAATTCTAGAAGAAAAAAAAAAACAATAGTAGATAACTTGAGTTGAACTGGCCATTAAAGGGAGCATATTGAGACTTGAACCGTGAACCCTACAATTGTGAGACCAGTGTAATTCATTAATCAAGATTGGGTAACTCATTAAACATTCACCGAGTTTCGTTAATGGACAACTTGGTCAATAATGTACAAAATCTTGGTTAATAAAACATAGTGGATGTTAATAAGTTATCCAATCTTGGTGTACCCATTAAACAAACTCAATATGTCGTTAACCACGATTTTGAATATAGTTGCAAACCCTACAACTGTGAGACCAGTGTAATTCATTAATCAAGATTGGGTAACTCGTTAAACACTTATTGAGTTTCGTTAATGGACAACTTGGTCAATAATGTACAAAATCTTGGTTAATAAAGCATAGTGGATGGTTAATAAGTTATCCAATCTTTGTGTACCCATTAAACAAACTCAATATGTTGTTAACCACGATTTTGAACATAGTTAACCAGGTTTCACATGTGTCTTAAAATTCAGATGTACAAATATCATTTATGTTCTAACAAATCCTACAAACATATGCATCCCCTAATTACTTTAAACAAAACAAAAATTGGAAGCGCTTAATGCCTTACAAACTGAAAAAGAATTTATATACTAAATCTGATTTAATGAGAAATCATGAGCATTATTAGAAAGATTCTTCATGAGGATATGAAATTATTCCTAAAAGAAACAAGGAGTAATGTTCTCCTAATGAAAAGACGGAAAGAAAGGGCAATTGAGTAGAAGTTGTTGAGAAAAAGTAAAAGAGAAAGAAGAAGAAAATATTGCAAAAAAAATGTATGAAGAAGATACTCTCATCCCTCTTCTTACTTCTCACAAGATGTGAAAGTTCAGTCTGTCCCACAGGTACTTCTTGCTGCTATTTTCTGCTCTTAATTAATAAACTCCTACTTATCAAGTTCTAAAATTTTCATAATCATTTTCTTGACCTAGTTCTCCATGACTGTAACCTTGTCCGATTTCTATTCACTTTGGTTTGTTAGAAAAAAGTGCAATTTGAAAGATGGATAAGACTTGCACTGATGCATTGAGAATACAGTCTTCTACAAATATTTTCATCCCTTTCACACTTCTCTTCATGTTATTATGTAGATTTTTTTTTTCTTTTTCAATGGGAGGCTCATAGTAGGCTTTACAGGAGAAGAAGGAGGAGATGACCAAAGGGAATGAGAAATAAGTGGAATGCATCGTAAAGATTTGAATCCTGCACACTCAATATCCATGTCTCACAACTAAACAACTTAGCTGATTGAGAGACATGAGTTTTAAATTGATGCAAATTATATAAATACTTCATAACATTGATCCCTCATGAAATTTAATAGCACACAGTAATATTCCCTCATGAAATTTAATAGCACACAGTAATATTTTTGGCTTTCTGTAATCTTATAGGGTGCACTTTTGTAAATTGGTGTTGTATATATCATTTTAGAACCTATTTTTTATATCACATTATGCATAATAAAATAGCATGGAAAATCTAAAGCATACAAAAATAATAAGTTTAAGTATGTTAGTTTAACTCCACGAATTAATTATAGTTATCATGTGAGCTTTGATCACTTGACTTATTCTGGTAACAAAAGTTAAAAAGAGAGATATTTTGAAATACCTCAATGTTTGGAAATAATTATTATTATTATCACTGTTGTTGTTGTTGATGGATACCAGGATTCGAACCTGCACATTAGTGGTGTAAGGCCACATCAAAGACCACCAATCTAGCAGGTTCAGCTGGTGTCTTTATAGGCAAAGTATTAAACTTTAATACTTGAACCGTGGCATAGCACATATTTGTTAAAGAATAAAAATGTAAACTTCTTATTAAAACAAAATTATACCATTTTTCAGTAAAAGAAAATTTATTTTTTATTTTTTGTTAGAAAAGAGGGGGCACACTGGCATAGTCCCAAACCTTTTTTTTTTTTAAAATTATTAACTAATGCTATAAATATTTTCATACTTTATTTATATATAATGTATTACTCCCTCTGTTATTTTTCTTTGGTAATTTTAGCTATTTGTTTTTGTTCCAAAACAATCGGTGTTTGATAAACCCAAGACATATTTGACCTTTTTTTTCCCCCTCCATATATACCCTTATAATAGAATTAAATTGAAATGCCTTGAAAATACACAAAACCTTCCAAATACATAAATGGCTAATGGAGTATGGAGTAAATGTAGTTGGAATTTGTAAATAATAATGATACAAATAAGGTATTTTAGTACAAATATAAACATATTAATGATTTCTTAATCTGTGTGTAGAAATCTTAAATTACCAAAAAAAATAATGGAGGGAGTAAATGCTTTACTTATTACTCCCTCCGGTCCTATATATAAGAGGCAAAACCCTAAAACACACATATCAAGGAAATGCATTGAAATAAATTATTTGTAATTAATATTCATATAAATTTACAAAATTATCCCTTATATAATTAATAAACAAACCTACTTGTATTGAAAGTTACACTGTCTCGTAAATATAAATCCTATTATAAATAAGGGTAAAATTGGAAATGAGCATTTAATATTTGTCAAAATATATGCATGTCTCTTATATTTTGGACCAAAAAAAAGTGGTCATTTACCTCTTATAATAAGGACCGGAGGGAGTATTAAATACTCTTTATGTCTTAAGTGGGCCATGGCGCCTTAACGACATTCTCAGCAAACTCTACAATTTATCGAAGAGTAATGCTATATCATTCTTACAAATCCTACAAGCACCCCCTAATTTCTTTAAACTAAAAATAGAAGTGCTCAAAGCTAATGCCTTACAAGTCGAAAAAACATTTGTATGCTAAATTTGATTTGATGAGAAATTAAAGGATCATTTGGTGGTTAGGATATAATAGAGATAAATAGGATAAGAAAGCAGAATAAGAATAAGATAAAATATGACCATGACTATAAAATTAGGGGATGTCTTATGTTATATTACTCTCAGGTAATGTTTGGTTGGAGGGGAGGGAAGAGATTTTTTTTAAAATTTTGCATATTTGGTTCAACTTTTTTTAGTGGATGGGAGGGGAGCAAAATCCCTCCTCTCTTAATTTTGGCTCCTTCTAATATTGGGGGGATTTGGAGAGAAGGGGATGGATTTTAAAACATTTGGCATAGA
Source organism: Echinosophora koreensis (assembly GCA_035048595.1). Lineage (NCBI taxonomy): Eukaryota > Viridiplantae > Streptophyta > Magnoliopsida > Fabales > Fabaceae > Echinosophora > Echinosophora koreensis. Next base: position 241,359 of record JAPCYP010000170.1, read on the forward strand.
TTGACCAAAACATCATCACTTGTTTATTTTGAAATAAATAATTATAAGGGTATAAAAGTAAACTTGTTTAAAATCCCTTCCCCTTATGAACCAAACATGAATAGTGTTATTTTTCCTCCCCTCCCCTCCTCTCAACCAAACATAATAGCTAGTTAAAAACTCTCCCCTCATCTCCTTTGAACCAAACACACTCTCGGAGAACTACCAACGGAGGTGTTGATAGCTGAAGCTAATGATATTTCAGCCATTTCTCAAAGGTAATTTGCACTTTTCTTCATTACATCATTTCAATTTCTGGGCTTTGTTACGTAAATAAACATGTGTTTTTAAAGAAAAGTTCTGCAATTGGACATGTTTGGGGATTATTTTTAAAATGTTTCAATTTTTACATCCCTTTTTCAAAAAATTATTTGAACCAAAAAGACTTTATTAATAAGGCATTTTTTTACTAGTGAGACAAAGTTAAATTCGATTTTTTTTTGAAAAAAATGAACCGATTTCCACACTTGTATTGTATGTAAAAAAAAATTAAAAATTGACTTCCCATTCTCCGAGCTTTAAGAACATATATTTAAGTTTACCAAAAAAAAAAAAAAAAAAGGAACATATAATTAAAATAGATTGTATTACCTTGACCTAATGTTATGTCCACAGAGTCCATACATTTACAAGATCTATTGGAAATCTAAAATACAAGTTAACTTATAAACACTTTAATAGATCTACAACCAAGCAATATGGGACTTGCACTTTTGAAATATCATACAAATAATACAGCATTAACTTCTTTTGATTTGCAAGTAAATTAAATCCATCCATACGCACCTGGTATATGTATATGGAAAAGAGAGGAAGTCAAAGCATGGAAACCAATTGCGAAAGGTGTTCGTGTCCAAGGGCGTTCTGTCAGATTTGTGATGTTGGAAGGGCTTCAAATCCAGGTAAATAACTGCTTGACGTTTTCATGTATAACATTCTGTTTGAATTATCCAAGTTATCATTTCTCTGTCAGTTTCATAATATAATTTCAACATATCATACACTGTTTTGAGCAGATTGTAAGCCAAATGCAGAAGCTCCATTTTCATCTGCCAAATTGTATTCAATATTTATCAAGCATTATTCATCCTTACCTCTACATCAAACATAACTTAAGGATAGTTGTTGCTTTATTGGATTAGTTAAAGTAGTAAAACTTACTCATAGACACAAATAATTTAGCTGTCTAATATCTTCCTATGTCATTTCTAAACCTTCAAATTCCATTTTGTCTTTTTCCTTAGAGAAAAGAAGATAAAATACCACAAACTCAGGCACTCCTTGACAATATTTAATGGGATCCTATCTTTGGATTAAAAGAGATCATACAATCAAGTTTGCAATCAACGGGCAAAGATCTAAGGATGCAAAAAAGAGCTGAGCCAAAAAGGAAAAGATCTAAGGATCCAAGTCACATTAATTACATTCTGCCACAGATCTGAAAGCTTGTACTAGTATCAATATTTAAATTAGTATACTTATACACAATTTATATACAATACTGCAGTGCAGAGCACTAAAAGGAGGACCTGAATATAATCATCAGAAATCACTATTCAACATATACTTATGTGGTATTGAATATGAATTATCTATCCCAAATCAGGGTCCCTGAAATATCAGAAATTTGAAATGTTGATATTTCTGTTAAATATTTCGACATTAATTGTAAAATGTTTCCTACCAAATAACAATGTGAGGTTACAGGCACTCATTCAAATATACTGAATGTAAGCACTTTATTTACATGCTAAATCATGCTAAGGAATGGTGTAATACAACTATTCAATGCTTGATTGGCACACAATTGTGGCATATGGCTAATACAGAAAGGGAAATGGGAAATGCCAAAATTTCCATTATTTGATGTCACTAGAAAGCTAAATTGAAAATAATACAAGGGAACTTACACGTGAGAAACATACATTCAAGGCCATTTTGTGAACTCAAACACTTTTAATACAATTTCAAATCCAGTGGGAATTTGCCACACAAAGAGAGCAACATTTAGTGCATTTAATGCGATGTGAAGATTTCTAGCTGTTTCATTCCCTCTCTGCATTGAAGGTACAAGGGCTGCTGCCAGTGCCCATAAGACAGTAATAGCTGGATGGCAAAAATTACATGTGAATTATCATTTTCTATGCCAATATAATCCAAAAGCTACGTATTCATCAAATGCAAATTTAATCTTTACCTGATCCTGCGAACAAATGTGGACCAGGAAATAACTTTCCTGTCCTAATCCATGTATTCAATCCTCCACCAACTGCTTCAAGCACCCCAAATCCTAGAAGTATGGATCCAGCATTGAAGTGTCTATCCCTATAAGAGCCTTTCAGCAGCTCCTTCCTCTCCTGAATATGAGTATCCAATAAATTAGTTGCTCATCATAATTGAGAATTGTATGAGTAGCTCCATGTATTTTATTGGTTAGGATTTTAATTCAGCATCCAGTAATTAATGAGACAATGTCACATATCTGAAAGATGGGCTTGTACATTATCAATGCTTCAAGCCCAGGACTCGTGAGAGGGTATATTTTCACCTAAATAATTTGAGAGAGTGATAGGTAATCCCTAGTTAGTTAGTAAGTTAGTTAAGTAGTTAGTTAATTAATTAGTTAGTTAGTGTGAGTTAGGGGAAATAAGGCATCTTGCCTATAAATAAGAGGAGAAATTGAGAGGGGGGATATCTTGTCATTCAGGGAATAGTTGGGGCATAGCCTCGAATATTTGCTATATTCTCGAATATTTGCTATATTCTATAATCAAGGGGAATTTCCCTATCTTTCTCTATAATCTGAATCAGTTCCTATCAGAGAGTTGATTCATAAGATATTGGATAAATTGTTCATGATCTAATAATGTAAACCAGAGTCCAGTTCATAATTTGGAAAATTCTGTTTCATTACATCATATTATCACATTCTTCCTGTATGTTTTGAAAAAGGCTTACATTGTTTCCAAATACCATGTCAATCTCATTCCACCTATCTTCACTCCTATGAAGCATGCTATAATCCAGAATAGCTACCTACCTCAGTAAGTTGCTGTATTTTGATTTGAACTGGTGATGGTGGTGCTTCCACAGGTGTCCCATCAGGGGTGACCGGGGTAGGTTTGACTTGTTTCTTGAGCTCGTTAATCTCATTCTGGATAGTCCTTACTCGCCGCCATTGCCACCCCAAATACCCTGCCCACAAGGTATAGAAGAACAAACCACCCAGCACAATGGGGTGTATGAGAGCAAATGTTCTTCCCTCCAATATCCCAAACTCTCCACCAACAGCAAGTGCATCCTGTGTCAACAACAATCTTTTGAGAAAGAAACAATGCTCATCACCATCAGTGTTAGAATATTAATCACCGAACCGTAAAGTTTGCGGGACTAAACATGTGCAATACAAGTGACCTAACTAATACAGTATCTCATACATCATGTTAGAATAAATGACCCTAATTCTAACTTTAACTTGAAAAGGAGGATTACCCAAATCAATATAAGTGGCACTTTTGTGAGTGGTATGTGCAAGATGAGAGCATTGTGTATAAGGGAAACGCTAATGGTTAACGAACCAAGCATAGAAAATTTACACAAGAAATTGGTGTAACCAAATCATTGAACTCTTAAAAGTTGCACTTTCCAATAAGAAATTTCCATCTTTAGATTCCTTAACCAATATCGTTAAGATACTGGTTAGCAAGACCTTTGTGTATAAAAAGAAGGAGAGGTAGTAGATGCTTGCCTTGGGTTCTAATAAGAATGGAAATGTGATTGCTGTGAGGGAAATAGAAGCAGGTTTGAGGGCATTGATATTTTGATCCAAGAACTTTTGTGGGTTGAGGGAATCTTTTGAGATACTCGATTTTGCAGAGATGAAAGGGTAGTGTGGAACAAGTTTTGGGGTTGATTGAAGTGGGTTGTTACTGTTAGGAATAAATGGAAGGTTTAGAAGAGTGAGTGTGGCGGCCATACTCTGAATAAGAACAAATTAACAAGTTGAGAGGGAGACAGCGGTGAAGGAGTAGAACAACTGAGGGTTGAGGTTGAAGCAGAGATTATTCTTTCCTTCCTTCCTAGCTACCTAGTAAAAGATAAGATAAGAAACTCGTACTTAGACAAGTTGCACATTTGCACTCCACAAACTGAAACTACCTTCACCGCGAAAAATACGATAATGCTATTAAGTTTTCCTCCGCCGACACATTGTAATGGGGTGTATTTAGCTCTCATTCACTAACAAATTGTGAAACATTTTATCCTATTGTATTGGCATATGGGTTAAATGTCATATATTTTAAACATTTTTTTGTAAAAATTACATTTAATAAATGCTTAGAAACTAATTATAAATAATTAAATATCACCCATTAAGATACCACAGTAACTTGGGTGTTCATTGTTCAAGACTTGGGTAGTCCCTTCAAACTTGTCTCGACCCAAAAGTAACTAGGACCAGTCTAAGAATTAAAGCGGATGTGTTTTTGCATTTTTGGGTCAAGTCCGATCCATGCCTTAAGTTATTTTTAATAATGATATTTGGACGCAAAAATGATGTCCAACATCATATAAAATTACTTATCATCACTTATTTATTTAATTTTCTCTCTCATCATATATTTAATCACTCCCAAGACACTCATAAGTTCTACGGTGTCTATACAAGATATCTAAATTATGTGTCCAGATATCTTTACTCGTTATTCTAAGTTTCTAATCGAGTAATTATATTTGAATACAAAAATGATGTCCAACACTGTATCCCTAAACACTATATAAAAGTACTCATTTCCATTTATTTATTATTTTTTCTCTCTCATCATGTATTTTGTCACTTACAAGACACTCATAATCTCTACAATGTCTATTCAATGTGTCCAAATATCCTTACTCTTTCTAACCCAACATACCGCTGATTGCAAATTTATCTTCAACAATTTTTTTCTTCTCAGTTAGTCCTTAAACTTCTACTATTAGTAAAATCAATCATTCAACTATTTTTTTGGTCTCAGTTAATCCTTAAACTCTTGATATTAGTAAAATTAATCCTTACATTAACTCTAAGTTAGATTATTAACGGTTAATAAATTCAACCATTTATTTTGCTTAAGTCTAATCCGTTTATTTTTTTTATTTTTTTTTATAAAAAAATAGGAATAAAGCCTTGAGACTAATTAGTTGAAGGATTGATTGTACTAATAATAGTAGTTTAAGAACTAATTGGAACGAAAAATTAGTTGAAGGACTAATTTTATTAATAGTGATAGTTTAAGGAAATAATTGTGAAGAAAAAATAGTTGAAGGTGTCTGCTTACAAATTAATTAAAGTTCAAGGGGGCTCTTTATTCACTTTTCCCAAATTAATAACTATTAAAATAAAAATGCCCAGGTTGACCGTTTGGCTTTTGATATATCTAAAAATCATTTCCAAGATTCTCTTTTTATTTTTTATTTTCTTCAACATATTATGATGCATTATACACGTAAGAAACGGCGACCAAATGCATAGAGAAAAGGTGATACCGACTTCTACTTAGTTCAAGATTCGTCTAAGAAATTAATATGTAAGCATTTTTGCCTTGTACTCGAGATGAGTTCTTGTTTGAATTCGTTACGCAACAGTAATGCTAACTGTAGATCATAGAATCAGGAAAGAGAAGCTCCCAGAAAAGTACACAACCTTCAATAGTCACCAGTGCTATAAATAGCAGTGTCCCTAGCACCGCTTTTAGCATCTGTGAAAGCAAAAACAAAAAAATCATACTAGAAGCTTCAGAAACCACAGGCTTTCCTTATCAACCCTCAAGAATGGATGATGAAGTGGTTTTACTGGATTTCTGGCCAAGCCCATTTGGGATGAGGGTCAGAATAGCATTAGCAGAGAAAGGAATCGAGTATGAGGGAAGGGAAGAAGTCCTAAGCAACAAGAGCCCTCTGCTGCTCAAGATGAACCCTGTCAACAAACAAGTCCCAGTTTTGATTCACAACGGAAAACCCATCTGCGAATCACTCATCATTGTTCAGTACATTGATGAGGTTTGGAGCCACAACTCTCCTTTGTTACCATCTGACCCCTACCACCGTGCCAATGCAAGGTTTTGGGCTGACTATGTAGACAAAAAGGTATTGGTTGTTTGGTATCACTAAAACTCGTAATCATTTTTCAAAGCAGTTCATACACCAAAATTTGCACTGTACTTTTACGTCGAACGTTGGTATTTCTATCATTTTTCTTACATCATGATTAACAAAGAAATACACTCATTCTTACATGTTCTCTCTTCAAATTTTCTTAAATTTGTCAACATGTGAGATTTTGACAATATTAATAGTCACATATTCGATAATGTTAACCAGCTTGTCATCCATATACCTAAATACCATTAACCATAATTTGTACATCCATTAATCATGTTGTTTGGTATATAAGTAACATTTTTGTTTTCTCATGTATACACATAATATAATCAAGAGGTTGAGCTTTGAGGTAAGGGTAAGGTTGCCATCCTGTGACTACTGTTCAAATTTCGGAACAGTCTTTCTACTTCTGGGGATAAAGTTACATATATCTATGTTTTTAGAATTTCTCTTGTGCTGAAGTGAACACTACATAATATGTTGATCATCACATAGTGGTAACCGATTATTATCTGGAATCATCATACTAGTATGGATTACTAGTTATTTGTATGGAGATGGGGTGGCTCAACTGATTTGAATTAAAGGGTATACGGAGTTGAAGGAGGTGGAGGTGTAGGGTTCAAACCTTGATTAATGAGAAAAACTAACATAACAATTAATATACTAACATTTGCCTATAAAATAAAAAATCTAGTTATTTTTATGTTATGATCAGATCACATAAGTGATGTGCAAAATATGGTGTGTGAAATTTATGCAGGAAAGGGTGTTCAGGAAAACCAAAATCTCTTTGTTCTCTCTGATTAAAATTGTGTGAAATATTGCAGATATACTCTACTGGGAGATTGGTGTGGGGAACAACTGGGGAAGTCCAAGAGAAAGCAAAGAATGATTTGAGGGACAGCTTTAAACTGCTTGAAGGAGAGCTAGGAGACAAGACTTATTTTGGTGGAGACAAGTTTGGGCTGGTAGATGTGGCTCTGATTCCCTTCTATAGCTGGTTCTATACTCTTGAGAACACTGGAAACTTCAGCATCACAGAGGAGTTCCCTAGGCTTGTTGCTTGGGCCAAGAGGTGCATGCAGAGGGAGAGTGTGTCTAAGTCTGTCCCTGACCAGTACAAAATGTATGACTTCCTTTTGGACCTTAAGAAGAAGATTCAGCATCAGCAGCAGTGATGAAGCGGCCTTTACATAGTGAAGGCAAAATATATAGTCCTCTATGCTAGAAAAGTAGATGATGTGAGTGTGTTTGTGTCTACTACTCTACTATGTGCCTGCAACCCTATGGGAAGATGATGTTTATTTTCCCCTTGATTTTCAGTGTGTATTTTTTTTATTCACTTTTGGTAGCATGTATAAGACTATTAAGTTGTCTGTGCTATGGACTTTAAGGAAAAAAAATCCTTAATCATTTTATAAGAACAAGTGTTGTTGAATTTGTGTGTTAATCACATTTGACATTGAAACCTCTGTTCCCTTCTATGTCAAGGACTCTGTTTCTCTACTATCCATTTTGATCTTTGTGATAGTCCTCCTTAGGTTTGTGTTAATAACAGCACCAGTTCCTTGTTTGGTTAACAAAATATCCATTTTGATCTCTACTGAATATGTTAATTTATGAGAATCTAGGAGAAAATCATTCTTTATATAATTCACTAATCTTTTTGTTTTGCTAGTGTTAAATTTGAATAGCCGAACCAAAGCAGTTGATTATTCTCATCTCATGAATGTTTTCGGCAATGACATAAAGGAAAATGCATGAAGAATGTAGACAATTCTTTGGCATGCCCGAGAGAGACTTCAGAGTTATGTAGCTTTCAAGTGAAGATGATTTGGTATATAGAGAAAAACAAACTATTATCCAAAAGGATAATATTAAACATACATTTGTATCAGTATTATTTTATATTTATACAGTTTTTATTAATTTTAATATGTGATTATATATGATTCTGTTTTTACTTTATGCATTCAGTTACATTTTAATTTTACTACCTTTTACAAATGAGAGGGGAAGCGGTCCTGACTCTAGAAAATGTGCACTGAAGATTTTCCTTATCCAAAAGAGTAACACTCTGTTTGGTTGCAGAAAAGAAAGAGGGAGGAAAGAAAGGGAAAGAAAAGAAAGGGAAAGGAAAGAAAAAGAGTAGAAAATAAGAGGATTATTTAGGTGTTTGGTAGAAGAGAAAATGAGAGGAAAGAAAACTAAAACTTTTCTCTCCTCTTATTTGGTTGAGTAGAAAGTGAGAGGAAAGAAAAAATATATTTATGAAATGACATAAATACCCTTATATAATAATATTAAAAAATAAAAAATATGTACTTTTTTGTCCATTTGCCATTGTACCAGCCGTTCAAGTGTTGCATTCATTTTGGCAGACATTGGTATCCGTGCACGATCAGTTTTCCTTCCAAAGTTGAGCGGAAAAAAATAAATGCGGGTCCCACAATTTTTCCCCCCTTCCCTCATCTTTCCTTTCATTCCAAACAAGGGAAAAGTTACTTTTCCTCCCTCTTTCTTTCCTTTCTCTTTCCCTAGTTCCAAACGTACACTAAAAGAAAATTAGAGAGGGGAAACAGCACACCCGAGTTATCCGAAGTAGAAAGAAAGGACAAACGATATTAGATATGAAAATGGTCGCCTTATCAGGACTGGCTAAGTGATGTTCATATCTTCAGTTTTGGTTAGACAGAACATGCATCGGCATGTATGCCAAACTTTCTAGCTCAAGTTTTTCTCTACATAATTCATGATTTTTATGCATCATACATTTATACCTTTACGAATATTGGGCATGCCTATAATTTTGAAAGCGTGTTGAAATATTATCTTGACAAGTTAGAATGAGTGAAAATCAAAATATTTTCATTTTGCATCCATTTACTTTTATCTTCTCAATATTGAGCTCCGGAATGCCCTGCCAGGCACTCAAAATGGGTGTTGTGTTCCATGTGAGAGTGGTATGGAATCAGCCCCTCACTTTGTTTTTGCACTGTTCCTTCACAATAGAGGTGTGGTTTTTTGTATAAGATGGTTGTGTTTCCCGATTGTGCTACCTGCTAATAACAAAAGTCATTATATTCTTCATAGAGGCCTATTCAATGGCAGAAAAGCACGGAAGATAAAAAGCTTATTTTGGCAATCAGGTTATTTTTAATAGTGAAAAGGTTGATTTTTTGAACACCATTGAGTTGGTTAGACATAGATCCTGGTCTGGGTTTTCAGCATTTTCTGGTCAATCAACCTACACTTTTATAGATTGGTGTATAAGCCCATTGGGCTGTCTATCGTAGGATTGGTGGATATATTCTGTCCTATTGCTCCCTGCAGATTCTAGTTCTCTGTTTTCTGCGTCTTGCTTCTGTTTTGATCCACCATGGCTGCTGTGGCCGAACTGCTTAGGTGAAGATATTGATCTTTGGTAATGCTCTCTTATTACTGCGGGTGTTGGACTTTTGCACTTTCTCCTGGTTATGCGCTTGGTAACTAGTGCATTGCTTCTCAAGTGCTGTGATGGGTGAATGTCAAAGCAGGAAGGTGTCTTTATTATACATAGATATTTGTTGACAGTTGTTAGCTTTTAATGTAGGTTTAATTACTCTGTAGGTCCCTATACTTTTTGGGAATTTTCAAATAGGTCCCTATACTTTTAAAATACTTTTAAAATTTGTAATTAGGTCCCTGAACTATTATTTCATTTGTAATTAGATCCCTATACTAAAAAAATTTGTAATTGGGTCCTCGAACTTTTATAAAGTTTTCAATTGGGTCCCTGAACTAAAAAAGTTTTTAATTGAGTCCCTGAATTTATATAAAATTTTCAATGGAGCCCCTAGGATAGGGTTCCGTGAAGAGGTCTTTAAATCTGCTGATGTTAAACATGACCTGGAATTCCCCCAAATTTGTATTTAGGGTTGCAGGAGACCAAAATGTTGAGTCAGAAAACCAAAACTTGACATGTGATTGCTTTTCCTCCATCTGAACAAATAGTTCATTCCTTCCCCGATTTATGTTTTACGATTATATATCCCTTCCTTGAAATAATTTCGTCCAAAATAGTTTCTTCACTTGCAACTTACTACATCTCACTTCATCTTGTTATATCTTGCTACATTTTATTGTGACAATATCTCAAGGTTCATCTTCCACCCAAACTACTCTTAAATAGCCAGCTTGGATTAAATCAGTTATATTCCGTCCAATTCAACATATCACTAACGAATTTTATAATTTAGGGACCCCATTGAAAATTTTATATAAGTTCAGGGACTCAATTAAAACTTTTTTAGTTCAGGGACCCAATTGAAAACTTTATAAAAGTTTGAGGACTCAATTACAAAATTTTTTAGTATAGGGACCTAATTACAAATAAAATAATAGTTCAGGACCTAATTACAAATTTTAAAAGTATAGGGACCTATTTGAAAATTCCCAAAAAGTATAAAGACCTACAGAGTAATTAAACCTTTAATGTACACAATAGGTGGCTTATGGATATCTAGTTATAGATCTAGTTCTTTTGGTTTTTTGTATACAACTTAACACCTTGGTTGTGTTTTATGATCAGCCTATGTGTTACATGTATATGGGTTTGGTACCCCTAGTACCCTCGTTAATACAATCTTTGCTTATAAAAAAAAAAGAGTGAAAATGACTCTCATGCCCAAAAAACATATACAAGAATTATATGAAATTGAGAAATGCATCTTTTAAATCATATTCAGAAGTTTAATGTTTTTATTATTAAATTACTCATTTAATCCTTATAGTTCAATTCAAATTCATTGTTGAGTGGTCCCTATTAGATTACTATAGTTTCACTCTGAACAGGGGAAAAATCTAGCTGATTGGGACAATTTTGCATTATTTAAAAATTGAAGGTACAATTTAAAGTTTTGAAGTATTACCGTGTTAGGACTAAATTGTACTTCAGAGAAAGTATGCTCATGAATAATATAATCTTTTTCTCACGTATTACAAGTTTTCAATGGTCGAAGAGTTCATTACACTAATCCGTACGGTACATGTTCTCTCTCCAATCCTAATTTCTCTTTTCATTTGTTAACCAACTCTGTAATAGTGGATTGGTTAAAAACCATTCATCAAAGTTTGTAGTATGACAGTAAATATAAACATCTATTCCAGCACCATATATAGGACAAGAAAATAAAAGGAATGAAAGAACAAAATTGAAATATTTAATTAAAATGCATTGTCCATTGACAAGCAATGGCTTGGAAGTATGAAATTGCAGAAACTTAATATCTTCTTGCTCCTATCGCCATTACATAGGAAGTGATTCACATCATCCTATCCTACTAGGATTCATCTATGCTACTGCTACATAAAAGCCAACAAGTACAAGAAGAGCTACATAATAAGTAAAAGGGACTTATTTCTAGAGAACAAGAAATAAAAGAATGTTAGACACTGAGAAAAACAACACATTAATTGTCATAAACCAAGTGATGTCCATCCCCTGAGAAAGAAAAACAGCACATTGATTGTTATAACCTAAGTGGTGTCCATTCTCCTGCCTATACTTATTTGATTCAGTCAATGAGCCACGACCGACATTATAGTAAACCATGCCTCTTTTATTCTTCTAAGCACACCTGAAACAACTAATATATAATATAATATTATTGTGGAACAACTAGAAGTTGTTCACCAAAACTGGCCTCTCTGATATACCTAGAGAGGAAGAACCACAATGTTTTGGATATAAGCATTTGTCAGCAGCAACAAAATCATTCTCTTCTTCAGCAATTGTGTCCAGCATTTTCTTAAAACGGCGGCGTGTCACTGAGACAAGTCTTGGTGGAGCAACCTCTGTCATTAACCTTGCCATTTGTAACTTGGCCATTTCTCACAACTCTACCTAATTTTTATTTTTTTGAAATGAATGAAACAAATGATGATATAAAAAAAAGCAAAGAAGTTCTTTGCTTTCTTATTAGAGAAGGGAAAAGTATGAAGGGGAAGAAGAAAAAATGAGCTACAATGCAAGAATAATAATTCTTGTTTCATCATAATTTATAAGGTTGATAAAGGGTGCGGCGCACCGTTTTTGGGTTGGGATTGGGTTGTAGTAATTTTCAATGGTCGGCGACTATGTGGGGCCAGGCCCATTTGGGTGTGTAGTAGGGTACTTCCATCGCATGCCTTTTATCAGAACCCTACACATTTGGATGGATGTGCATGTGACCAAAGGGCAAGGGCAAGGGGGGCAGTGGTAGTAACCTGTGACAACAATGCTCATCTTTTTGGCACCGCAAAATTGCCTCACTTCTCACTGCCCATTAACACCTCATGACCAAATGCCTCAAAGCACTTATTGATTCTTGACCTTCTACATTGTTGTATAAACCTAGTAAATTGATATATATAATTTATTAAATTAATACATTTAAATTGACAGCACTAAATTTATAAAAGTCTTTCTCTTTCTCTTCTTAAACTTAATATAACAATACCAACATATGATTGGTCCAAGTAGTAAGAGACTTGTGGGATTTTTACGCGAGTAGTGTAATTTGTTTGGAAAATTACGTGTATGGTGTGGTTTTTAAAATATTTACGCTGATGGGGTAAGTCGTAACTGACAGTTACGAAACCAAATATAAAGTCGCATCCCATCTATGACTCATTTTTATATTTGTAAAAAATTAAGGAGTCGTATACATCACATACGACTTATGTTATTTTTTATTTTTTATTACAAATGGTTTCTAGCAAATACGACTTTGTTATTTTAATATTTAAAAAAAAAAAATCCTAGCAAGTCGTATCGATGGATCATGACTTCATTATTTTATTTTTTTAAGTCGTATCCATGGATCACGACTTCAGTATATTTTTTTATTTTTTAAATAAAATGGCCAATTTGTAAGTAACTAATACGAGTTGCTATAAAACCCATCCATAGCTATAAAACCCCAATTTTTAAAATGTTCAATTTGGTCCCCCAATTTTTAAAATGTTCAAATTGGTCCCTCATTTGTTTTAATTTATTCAACTTGGTCATTCATTTGTCGTAATTTATTCAACTTAGTTCTGATATTTTATTTAAAACAAATAAGGGACCAATTTGAATATTTTAAAATTTAAGGGACCAAATTGAATATTTTAAAATAAATAAGGGATCAAAATAGTAATCTAGCCTTTTAATTATATGCTAATAAAGGAGTTATATATCAATTTTTTCCATACCTCAAAAAAAAAAAGAAAAAGAAAAAAAAAAGACAACATTGCAAGACGTTAATGTTGTTAACGACTTTCCAAGAAAAATAATTTTTTTAATATAATTATGGGCAAGTCGTTAACATTGTATAAGACTTGCCCATTTTTTTTAAAAAAATAATAATGAATAAGTCGTATGTTTTAGATACGACTAGCATAAAAATTTTAAATTTTTTTTAAAAAAAGATTGAAGTGGTTATTACTAAATACGACTTGCAAAAAAATATAATAAAAAATTTAAGTCGTAAGTTATGTATACGACTCCTCACTTTTTTTTAATATTTCGAATATAAAAGTGATTCGTGAGTAGGATTGACGACTTTTATATTGATTTCGTAACTCTCACTTACGACTTACCCTAGTTATGTAATTATTTTAAAATCTACCTCATTCACGTAATTCCACTATTAAATTACACTAGTCAAGTAAAATTGCCGAGACTTGTGCACCTTAAGCAAGTGGTCGGGGGTTTGAATCCTGACTCTTGTATACGAGAAAACCTAGTTGGAAGGAGAGAACCCACCTTGTACGTCCAACATTTTCTCCGACGAAGATTAGTCAACTGCTAACGATGGTGGATACTTCATACCTATAACATGATTAAAAAAACTTAATATAACAATCACAAATTAATATGCGATATGTACAAGGCTGTGTGCCCTCCCTAAATCACCTTTCTGATTGCGGAGGCTATTTGAGTACGAATTAACCTAATACGGAACTCCATATGAGGACAATATTTGTGAACCAACATATAGACAAACTTCTTTAATAATTTAATAGGCTCATGGCCACTTGTAAGTTGCAAGTGTATAGAGATCTCTGGAAAAAGGAGTATATGTTTATTATTTTTCTTTCGAAAATATAAGTCTAATACTTGTTTAATGCCATCTTAAGATATTAATTTAGTATACATCACTTTAATAACAAATCATTAATTTTAATGTATTTTAAAAAGTTTAATTTTAAATATATATTGTTAATATAAAAAAATTTATGCATTCAGTCAATTTAAAATCATTTTATATATAACTTTTAAGAAAGTGAAATATTTTTAATATATATTAGGATAATTTATAATTGGTTAACTATATAAAAAAGTTTCAACTAAGTAACAAACAATGAAATCCATTTGAGAATGAATCATCAAAGTAGCGTGTGTTTGATTCTATGATGGGAAACTGCAGAATTGATTTTTCTCTCATCCAAACTTGATTTTGATAAAAAAGTATAGTGTTAGGTTACTGTCAGTCAAAATTGATTTTATCTTCAAAAGTGATTTTGATTACAAGCTATAGAAAATCGCTTTAGCATTGGGTTAAAAAAATTACATTAAGTTTCATATCAAATTTGCTTTCAAAATAAAAATATTTAAACATAAATTACTTCACTTCAAACTCAATTGTAATCAAATCAATTTTATGAAATCAATTTCATTTAAAATCTCATTTATCAAACGCTTATCCAAACAAGTATATGAAACTTATATTTTCCAGAAACAAAAGTAAACTTTTATTTCCACAGAAAGATATTTTATAACCGGAAAATGAATAGTACTAACAGCTTTCGTCTTAAAGCTATAATTTGAATCATTGATTACCAAAAGTGGGTGAGAGTGAAATGTGAGTTTTGGGTCAGTTGGAGGGACCATTAGGGTGTGGTTTGAAGGCATAGCCCCATGAACACGGCACCGGTGGTGAAGAACCGATGTAGACTTGTCAATCTGGCCGCAATCTTGTATTAATCGTATTCGTACTTGTTTGATCCTTCACTTACTTGTTTCCTGCAGAACCAAAAGATGATTTCACGGGAGATGCTTATGCTGTACTCGAGTTTGTTGCAGAAATTAACAAGACGAAACAGATTTTATTCTAGGAGGGAAGTAAAGTTATAACATCTCAGTTTAACGAGGAAAAAAAAAAGAGAGAGAGAATATAATTACGGTAAAAATGTACTTGTCGAATGTTAACTTTTTTTTTTAGTTTTAATTATTCTTTTTGGCTACAGATTATAATCACTATGGACATTAATCTCTTGAGCCGTTAGGTTTACAAGACAACAAATCTTCCCTCGTGAGTTTAGTTTTAAAGTTGTTGCATTCTCAGATTCATTCTAACTTGAGAGCATTGATTGGTTAAGCTGGAAAAGACCGACGTCATCTCATTCTACTCTCACTTAAATTCTACCTGATCCAAAGTATATTTTTATCTATGAAAATTTCAGCAAATTTATTCTTTGGTGTATATCGAGGATGTCCTCAACCGATAGTCCTAAACTAATACTCCCTCCGGTCCTTATTATAAGAGGCAAATGACTACTTTTTTTGGGTCCAAAATATAAGAGACATGCATGTATTTTGACAAATATTAAATGCTCATTTCCAATTTTACCCTTATTTATAATAGGGTTTATATTTACGAGACAGTATAACTTTCAATACAAGTAGTTTGTTCATTAATTATTGAAGGGTTAAATTTGTAAATTTATATGAATATTAATTACAAATAGCTTATTTCAATGTATTTTCTTGGTCTGTGTGTTTTAGGGTTTTGCCTCTTATATATAGGACCAGAGGGAGTAATTGTTTAGGTGGCAAGATAACTGAAGCTAATACAACCTTCTTTCAAAGTCATTTTCGCCAGAGTTGAACCGGGTCATACATCATTTTTTCCTACTAATTTACAACTAACTGATATCTCTGAATAGTGAGGAAAGTAAAATGTTCTCCATCAGCATGAAGTAAAAGATTGTGTTTATCAGTGAATAGGTGGCAAGTCACTAATATGGTAAAAAAGATTTTTGATGCTAAAAGGGAAATCATGAGAAAATCTGTTCCCACTATATTGTTTGACTTTAAGCAGAAGACAGTGTTTGGTAACCTTTAACAACCCATTCTGTATTACTGATAATCTTGATCATCTCATTCTGTATTAAGGATAATCTTTATCACCCCTTTCTGTGTTACTCTGATAGGTGTTACTCACCATTGGTTCTTAAGGGTTCTTCCCTTTCTCATTCTTAAATTTTGTCATCTAATTTTTGTGTTTTGATTCTTAATGCCAATTAGATGTATGGTCGGGAGGAAGTTGTGGAAAGAGAGTGTTTCCAATTCTATTCCTGACCAACAGAAGATCCAAGACTTCATTTTGTAGGTTAAGAAGAAGCTTGGGATGGATTAATTTGTGAATCATATGCTGTAGTTTTCGAATAGAATAGTGTTGTACTAAAAGGGCAATTAGATGTTCCAAACTTCATGCATTCAATAGGAATTTATAGGTTGGAATAATTTTGATGAATCTCCGATGTGATTGTTGATCCTATAGTCAAGTATTTTCTGCATTATCATACACTTGACAGTTTACTCTCCTGTTTCCAGTTTCGTATCAATATGGTTTGTAGCATATTTAAAAATATGTTTGGCCACCATTGGTAATGGATTAACATGTTATAACCACATACATTGTTGACTAGCTATTTTCATGCTGAACATCAATGTAAAAGTAGCAAAAACTGGTTCATGCTTTGATTAGTTTATAATAGATCCTTCCGTTATAAATTGTAACTTGCAAGTCCCTCTACACTCTATAGCTTTTGGTTCTTGCACTTTCTGTGGTCCTCTTGCTCTGACCAATGTTTCTTTCACAAAATCAGCAATGGTCTGATGGATTACTGGCCAAGCCCGTTTAGGATGAGGGTCCGAATTGAACTTGCTGAAAAGGGTAATTTTTTTAGGGACCAAAATTGGGCCTTTATCCACACATTATTAATCAACTGTTAATTAGGTTTTAGTTTACAAAATTAACATTGATTAATAAGAAGTGTGATTAGGAGAGTGCGGATAACCTTACCCTCAATTCTAAATTATTGGCTTTGGATCACTTCAATTAGTGTATCGCCGGATGTGATTGTTGGTGTTTGTAAGTTTGAGAAGTATATTTTGTGTTATAAGTGCTGATGTAATGCTTATAAAAAAAAAAAAATGCTAATGTAACTTGGCTTCACCTTCAAAAACTCTATTAAATCTCAAATCTGATAAGGTGGTTACTAGTTTTGGTACTTTTTGTTGAAAGATAAGGTGTCAGGGTGATATGAGTGAGGAATAGTCCTAGCTCAATAAGATATGAGAAACATGAATGCGATTTAAACTTGATGAACCAAAACTCGAATAGTTAGCTTTTACATCTGAAGATTGTATATTTGTAATCCAAGTATTTTGGGCTTTCACGTCTGAATTGCACTAATTAAAAACTGGTGCAACCGTGCACCACTTTCTTGAATCAATATCTACCATCCATTTTGACGCATCGGCATAGGTAGTATTTGGTTGAGTTTGACACTGCCAAAAAGCATTGTGTTGGTCAGATGTATATCTTATATATTGTATTTGTAGTATGGGCCGGTACGTAGTTCTATTTGCACGGTATATTTACATTTTTTTTTTATCTTTGTATAGTGTGATATCATAAAGTAGACGACCGTAAACCAATACACTTGTGGAGAATGCCTCAAAATCAGTATATTTGGAAATGCAGAATCTGATGGCAGAGACATCATAATTGATTATGGTGACGACCATAATCGATTATTGTGGAAGGATCAGTTGTTCGAGCGCAACAACTATGCTAACAGAAAGGGCATAATCGATTTATGGCTAACAGAATGAGTATAATCGATTATGGCTCAACCTAACATCTATAAATATGCAGTCATATCATTCAGTTGGGAAGGTGATTCAGAAGTGAGTCAGAATACACAAAGTAAGTTGTGGGACTTCCTGAGTGATATTGTAAGGTGATTTAGAGAGGATTTGTGAGCAAGAGAGTCTTGTGTGTGCAATTTGTATCTTGGGGGAAATCAAGAGAGATTGTGAGAGATTGGGGAAGGTGCATAGGAATAGAAAGATCAACCTTGGGTGTAGTTCTTGAAGAGCATGGTGAGAAACATGAGTGTACAAGAATAGGCAAGGGTTGAAGGGGATTTTTCTATTCTAAAGCATTGTAATCTCTTTGTTGATCATAGTGAAGTTTGTCGCTCTCTCCCGTGGACTTAGGCCCCACCGGCTGAACCACGTCAAATCTGGTGTTCATCTCTTTATCGTTTACTTTCTGCTGCGTTTGGTTATTCTTGCATTGATTGTTGTGTTCTAGTTCATTTAGTGTTTTGCTTTGTTCTTGGATCGTTTCTGGCTTTGTTTCTTTTATTGTTTTTCAATGTGTTTCGTGACCCCAAAACCCAACAAGTGGCGCCATCTATGGGAAACACGATCAAGACTGTGAAAACAGAGGTGATGTAATCGATTACATAATCGATTGTGAAGCAATAACCAGAAAAGAAATAATCGATTGCTTGATCGATTATTGGACGGATCAAGAACAGAAGATGAATAATCGATTAGAGAATCGATTATTGTGTGGAAAACAATCAATTAGAGAATCGGTTATTGTGTGGAACCAGAATCAGAACGAGACGATGATCAGGAGCAAGAACGGTGAAGGGATAATCGATTATATAATCGATTATTGTGCGAAACAAAAACGAGCAGAAGTTCTGGGAAGTCAGGAAACAAAGGTGTATTCTTTTCTCTTTTGCTTGATGTATCTTTGTATTCTATTTTGTTTTAGAGATTGCTAATGCGTTTTATTTTTGTTTTGATAGGGAGCTTCAAAGTGGGAAGGAAAGATCAAGAAAAGCTTAATCATGAGTACCACTAGATATGCTATAGAGAAGTTCTCTAGAAACAATGATTTTGGGCTGTGGAAAGTCAAGGTGGAAGCGATCTTGGTGCAGCTGGGATGTGCAGAAGCACTGAAGGGAGAGGCAAAGATGTCTCCCACTCTATCTCAAAAGGAGAAGGATGACATGATAAACAAGGTAAGGAGTGTTATCATCTTGCGCGTTGGTGATAAGGCATTGAGGGAAGTTGCAAGAAAGAAGACATTGCTGCATCAATGTGGGTCAAGTTGGAGTCCCTTTACATGACAAAAAGTCATTGACTAATAGGCTATGTTTGAAGCAGCAACTTTATTCCTTCAAGATGATGGAGTCGAAGTCAATAGCGGAACAACTTGCAGAATGCAACAAAATTCTTGATGACTTGGAGAACATTGAGGTGAAACTTGATGATGAGGATAAGGCTTTGCTTCTACTCAACTCTCTACCGAAGTCCTATGAGCATTTCAAGGAAGCTATTTTGTATGGCAAGGATCAAACCATTACTTTGGATGAGGTTCAAACATCCATTCGAACCAAGGAGCTCCAAAAGCATCAAGAGCTAAAATTTGAAGTGTATGGCGAAGGCTTGAATGTCTCAAGGGGGAGGACCGAGAAGAAAAGATCAAAGGAGAAGAAGTCCAAGGGTTACAAGTGTTTCAAGTGTCACAAGATGGGTCATTTTAAGAGGGATTATCCAGAAGAAGAGGACAATGAGGTTGAAGATTCTGCGGATATTGCGACTGTTGTGGATAACTATGAAGGTGCAGAGGCATTAGTAGTCCTTGAGACCTTAGACCTGGAAGAAGGTGGAGTAATGATTGATGCATGTGAGAAGGTGGAGGTTTTGGTTAAGAGGGGTGCTTCAGGTGGAGGTAGACCTTTTAGGACATTACCTCGGGACAACTTCAAGCCGGGCTTGGATTTGGGTTGGATTCTCTGAAGCATAATCATAAGTGGGAGAGCGACACTAGGATGTTCACTAGGATGGTAGAAGATCTCTGATTTAGAGTCAAGGTGGGGAATTGATGGGCTCCAGCAAGTGTACCGGATCAAAGCAAGTAATAAAAACACGGCAAGTAAATTACCGAGATAGAACACAGGGATTGGGTGGCTGATAAGTTGCCAAATGTGTGACACCCTTCTACCCCGCATGTTAAAAGCCATTTAAATTAAAAACATTTAAAGGAAAAACATGCAATTATTGAATAAAATAAACAATTGTCCATGGGTAGAAAAGTCCCATATGAACCGTTTACAACGCGGAAATGAAATAAGTTTTAAATAGCGAAAACATAACAAACCAACAAAAATAACCCAACCCCGATGTCACATACAGAGCTGGTATAACCGTTCCGGAATAAAATCCACGGAATTACAACTGAACTAACAACTAAGAAAACATAAACTAGCCCTACAATGAGTGACGGCTCCTCAGAGTCACTCCTTTCCGGGCTGCTCGTCATCCTCTGCAATGTGCCAATCAGGCCAAACACAAACAACAAACATATATAGGGAGTAAGAATCGTATAAACATAATAGCATGGAGACAGGCAGTAAAGTAAACAGTAGGCATAGCAACATCACATCAAACATCACATCATCATCATCATTATGCTATGCAGTGCAATGCAGTCCTACTCCACCAAACCATCAATGCATGTGGATCCACTAAACTTGGGATGAACGACTTCGGAATTACATATCCACATTGAGAATCTACTCAACGCCGGAGAATCTACTCCTTGGATAGCCAACGCATCAAACCAACGAATGCCTCATCACGGGGGCGCTAGGAGAATCTACTCCAACCGTGGATGGCCAGATCGCCGTACTCTAGGACGATCTCCCCTATGTCGAACATCCCTAAACAACAACTCCGATGCAATGCGTATGCAACACAACAACAACGGCAACACCACCTCCATAACTCCAACGGAATCGACCGAAGGTAACAGCAGAATCAACCGCACCAACTTGCCTCGCGGAATCTACCTGAGGACTTAAGCGGAATCAACCGCAGTACCTGGAGCAAACTCTCGGCCACCAAGATACACAACAACATCAACACCTTAAACCCAAACCGCGGGGTCAAGGCTTCCTTGGCCAAAAAGCACCAAGACACAACTCATTAGCTTGCGGTACCCAAAAGGGTATCGACTTAACATCTCACCATCTCATCATCATTATTTATCTTTAGTATCATTTGCCAAGTTGTCTAATCAGTTATCATCATAGGGAAGTGGGGTTTAAAACCCCTTAAGTCCTTTAATCTTGTTCTGTCCAGGTGGGTTGAGCACGGTCGTGCTCGTAACCCAGCACGGTCGTGCTTAAGCACGTGAAGGGCGTGCTCCCCTGTAAGTGAAGCACGGTCGTGCTTATTAATGAGCACGGTCGTGCTCAGCAGCACGATCGTGCTCTTTGTCCTGCACGGCCATGCTGAACAGCGCGGCCATTTACCCAGAATTCGACTGGGAGCACGGTCGTGCTCCCTGTTCAGCACGGTCGTGCTCAACGCGCGACAGTGCTGTTCTGGGCAGGAACAGAGATTGATATTTAACCAAATTCAATGATTTAATCCATTAAACGTCCTAAACCAGTTATCAATACATTTCAAGGATTAAATCTATCAACCTTATCAGCATCAATCAACAGTGGCATCGGGCCAGCAACATCAGGTTAACAACTATCATTATCATCATACCAAACTCATAGAGCAATTATCATAATGTTCATAAATACATCAACATATTCACATATCAGTATACCACACATAACAGCAACACCATGTTATCATACAATACATTTAAACAATTAACCCATACATAACATATATCATTCGGGGTTATGGGAACCCCTTTACTTTACCCTAACCCCAAACCTATGAATACACTACCCTTCTCCCCATACCTGGATTGAAGGTAGCTCCCTAACAGCGTCTTAAACAGCAACTGATTCCTTCCTTAACAGTGACGTTCACTCACACCAACCTTAAACAAAAGTATTAAAACGGTGTTAGTTTCCCAACCATAAAACGAAAGGAAACTAAGGAAAGTAACGTAACGTTACCTATATACGAAGTGCAGATGGAACCACGTCCCCCTAGAGTCTCCAATACCCAAAATCACACTGAGTATGAAGGAAAAAGGGAAGTAGGGAGGTTGCAGCCGTACTAGGGTTTTTGGTGACAAGAAAGAAGTGTACGGCGCAACCCTGAGTCTGCTCAACGTATATAGGCCCGGACTTGAGCACGGTCGTGCTCACCCTCGAGCACGGTCGTGCTCGACTTAACGTTACGAGACGCGGTCAACACGTTGAGCACGGGCGTGCTCACTGTTGAGCACGGTCGTGCTCAACTTAAAATCAAAGACACGCTTCTGACTTTAAGCACGGGCTTGCTGGCTAATGAGCACGGGCGTGCTCAGGTACCAGAAAGGGAATTTTAACCAAAAATTCCATTAAGCCCTTGAACGATAAATCCAACTTAACCAAAACCAGCTTAATTAAATTATTCTGAAAAACATGGTGTTACAAAATGCATACTTTTTAGGTGTGTAGTTTAGGTAGATTATTGCCTTTTCAATTCTTAAGAGGTTGTTTACCTTATGTTTTATGTGTTTTATTGAGTCATTAGGATTTATTTTTATACTTTGTTGTTTTGGGTTAGTTAGTAATGTTTTTGGTGTGTTTTTGTGTAGATTGATACAAGAAGAAGAAGCCCAATTAAAGTCAATGTGAAGCCCAACCAATAGCCCAATTCTGGAAGCAGGGCTTAGCCCTATGGTGTGGGCTCAGCCCCAGGTTTCTGTACTGAGCATGGACATGTCAGGTGCTATATTCTGGAGCGGTGGGGCTTAGCCCCACTAAATGGTGCTCAGCCCCAATTACTGATGCCACCTGGACTTTAAATACCGTTTTTTAGCAAAAATCTAAGACCGCAGTACTGGCTTTGACTCTTGTGACCCAGAATTCGTCCCTTCTCTGTATTTTGGCGGCTGTGACTGTTGTGGAGAGCTTCCATGGAGTTTCTTCTTTCCTTAGCTTTTATTGTTTTGATTTTGGCTTTCTCTATGACTATGAGTAGCTAAATTCCCTTTTTGTTGGGATTAGATGTAGCTAAACTGAATCTCATGTATTTGCTTTGATTTACTAATCTATGTTTATGCTTCTCTATTAGTGTTTGATTTCTTTGCTTAATGCTTTTTGTGGTTTGATCATCCATAAATTGTTCTAAGATTTGATTTGCAGTTGGGAAGTTCTTATCATTTCTTGACCTGAAATTAATCACCTAGTAAACCTTGCATCTAGAAATGGATTTTGGTTTATTAGTAAGCGTGTAACCCCTTATCTTAATGCAATTTCGTTAATTAAGCCATCTAAGAAATTAGGGTTTAATTAGGGGATTTAGGCTCTTGTCATCTAAGGAATTAGGACTTAAGTAATCTTATGGGTTGATTTTAATATTTGAAGCATAAATTGGATTGGTGGTCTTAGTATTGCATGAGGCAAAGGTTTAGTGAAGTTTAATCCCAACATCTTTCATCATATTTGGAAAAAATCTCCTTTTTTGCATTCCAAGTGTTTGATAAAATTACCAAAAAGAGTTAAAGTGTTAATTTCCTTATTTTGTAGAGTGCTTTCAATAGATTACTTTAGAGCTTTTTTGATCCAAAATTTACCCTGTTTCGATGGCTTAGATAGTAGTTGATTTGTTACGTGCTAGTATTTGTCGCAGTCCTCGTGGGAACGATATCCCTCTTACCTCTTTACTACTTGTACAACTTGGTATACTTGCCAACGTCCTAACAGTGGCCAATTGTTATCAATATTTAAGGGAAACAGTTAGGATTGACCAAGTCAAGAGAGAGAGTTTGTTGAGGAATCAAGTAGTAACCAATATCAAGCATCAAGCAAGAGTTCAATCAAAACAATAGCAAATAACAAGAAGTAGTGAATTAAGAATGGGGAAGATCTAAGGTCACGAATCCACCAATTTTTTGTTTGCACTCAATTTTGTTTCAAATAAAAATATTGATTGATTCATTTATTTGCACTCAATATTGACTAAACCCCCGTGAACAGTGATTAGTCCTTCGTTGACAGCATTGGGGTACACTGGGTTTAGACCCAAAAAAATATTGACTAAACCCATGATGGTACTTTTGATGCAACAAAAACATTCTTCACTCATATGGAACCCAAATTTGGGATCCTTAAATAAGGAACCCAAATTTAATTTAAGGAACCCGACATGCCATGTAGATGTGCTCCAATGGGGAAAAAAACTAAGGAACCATTCCTTAGCTTATTAAACCCAATATGATACCCTCCATTGGAGATGATCTTACATATATAACAATGAATTAAATCTCTTAACCCATTCCTTGTCTCTTGAAACGAATTTTGGCAACTCTAAAGAATTCTTTACTTCAATGACAATACTTTTCTCTTAGTTTATCAAGTATTTAAACCATCCAGGAATGATTTTTGTACAAGGTGTCCCTTTTGTTTTTTGGGTGTATTTTCGAGAAACGTATATATAAGGAAGATAAAAAAAATAAATGAGAGATAGAGATAAACATATAAGGTATCACATACGGTATCCAAAATTTGTGTTCAAATAACATAACTCTAAACCATTCTACCAAACCAAGTCCACAGGTAATGCGTGGTCATCTGCTGCTCTTGCTATACAGAGTTAAATTCTATTGCTGATAGATGCTCTGCATGACTGAGGCTGTTAATTATTTATTAGAAAAATAAATAGATAAAAAGTAACAAAAAATTCATACAAGATCAGTGGATAACAAATAACTAGTTATCACATACAACTCAGTGTCCAAAATAAGGATGCAATGGAATAAACAACTTACTTAAAAGCATATAACATGAGAGTTTATGACATTCTAAGAAACTAAAAAGAGTTCATAGAAAAGTGAAACTATATTCATAAACTCTTCTTCTGAACACTTAACACTTACAAAGTCCTCAGGACACAGTACAGTATAGTGTCCAGAGTTAACATACAGTGAATTACGAGAACTAACCTGTCCAAGGCCAGTTATTTATTACAGCATTATGCCCATTAGTATTCTGACTTCCTTGTATCTCTATTCCATTCCAAATTTGTTCCTGAATGCCACAACAAAGTCATAGACCTCCTTCTCATCAGCAACAGATTTGGAAACGCTCTCCCTCTGCATGCACCTCTTTGCCCAAGCAATCAGCTTAGGACACTCACCCTCCACTTTGAAGTTGCCCAATGCCTCATAACTATAAAACCAGCTATAAAAAGGGATCAGAGCAATGTCAACAAACCCAAATGTGTTACTCCCAAAATAAGGCTTGTCTCCAAGAACCCCCTCCAATTCCTTTAAGCCCTTCATTAAGTCCTTCTTTGCCACTTCAATCTCATCTCGCTTCCCAGACCATATCCTCAGCCCAACATCACCAACCTGCACTTTTTATTACATGAAAATGAATTAATATTAATATATAACCTTTGGACAGAGAGGTTAATATAGTCCTTAATAAAAATAAAAAAAGACTCCATGGATGAATAATTGAATATAAAGAACATGAATTTAATGTTTCATAACAGTTTCCTATTCAAATATCATTAGATAATTAGATCCATTGAAAAGCAAAAACAAAGACAAAATTTATGGAATTAAGAGGTACTGACTAAGGAGAATTAGATGTTAAAGTCAATGAAATGGGGACCTACATTCTTGTCAACAAAATCAGCCCAAAACCTGGCTTGAGCTCTTTGATAAGGGTCAGAGGGTAGCAATGGAGCCTTTTCCTTCCAAACCTCATCAATATACTCAACAATAATATTGGACTCACAGATGGGTTTCCCATTATGAATGAGAACTGGGATCTTCTTGTGAATTGGGTTCATTTGCAGAAGCAGTTGGCTCTTGTTCACCAGATCCTCTTCCTTGTACTCATACTTGATCTCTTTCTCAGCCAATGCTATCCTAGCTCTCATACCAAACATACAAAGCCATTCATCCAACAAAATCACTTCTTCTGCCATTGTCAAACACACTATTGCTGAGATGATAGAGAGTCAACTATATTATTTCAAGAAAAGAAAATGAATAAAAAGCATAAAAATGATAAAGGAAAAAGTTTTGGGCTCCATCCATTTGGCCCAATACATCAGAGAAAAACATAACCCACGGCCAGATCCTTGACTTGTTTCTATTTTGTTAGGTTTCACATTTTGATGATGGGTGTTTTTTATCACGTAAATATTTTGTGTACTTGATTAAAAAAAAGCTGATGAATTATTTTAGGCTTGTGTTCTTTATGGTGCATCAAGGAATTCCCTCGGCGGATTACAAGTGATTAATTCCTTTCGAAACATTGAGAATATTGAAGTAGATTTTTTTTTTTTTTTTTGTGAACCCGGGTATCCTCCGACCGGGAGCCAGTGACTAATCTCTTGAGGTACTAAGATCCATTTAAGGGGTTGACCTCTCCCAACAGATGCTCTTTCATACACATGAGCCGGGAATCAAACCCCTGACCACATGCTTAAGGGAACCGATTATCTACCAACCATGCCAGACTATCTTGGTTATTGAAGTATATTTTATCTCTCCCAACAAAACATTTTTTATATGCATGGCAAAAGTTGAATCAGTGCATTAATACTTAAGAAACTTAGTTATCTATCAACTATGATCTACTGTACGGCGAGAAGTTGCCTCTACTTTATTGGTATTTTGGGCTTGTGTTTATGTATTTGAATTTGAATAAGGAAATACACATGCAAATGTAATGCGTGGTTCTCTGCTGCTCTTGCTATACAGAGTTCAATTATATTGCTGATAGATGTTCTGCATGACTGAGGCTGTTAATTATTTACTAGAAAAATAAAGAGAGAAAAAGTACAAATAATTCATACAAGAGTGGATAACAAATAACTAGCTATCACATACAACTCAGTGTCTAAAATAAGGGAATGATTAAATAAACAACTTAAACACTTATTACATGAGAGTTTATGACATTCTCATAATCTAAAAAGAATTATAGAAAAGTGAAGCTGTATATATTCATATACTCTTCTAAACACTTAACACATATAAAGTCCTCAGGACACAGTCTAGTGTCCAGAATTACAAGAACTAACCCATCCAAGGCCAGTTATTTATTATTGCATTATACCCATTAGTATAGTGACTTCCTTGTATCTCTATTCCATTCCAAATTTGTTCCTCAAGGCAACAACAAAGTCATAGACCTTCTTCTCATCAGCAACAGATTTGGACACACTCTCTCTTTGTTTGCATCTTTCAGCCCAAGCAATGAATTTAGGACACTCTGCCTCCACTTTGAAGTTTCCAAATGCCTCATAAGTATAAAACCAGCAATAGAAGGGAATCAGAGCAACATCAACAAACCCAAATGTGTCACCCCCAAAATAAGGCTTGTCTCCAAGCGCCTCTTCCAATTGCTTAAAGGTATCAATGAAGTCCTTCTTTGCCACCTCATGCTCATCCCCCTTTGTAGTCCATATTCTCCTCCCAACATCATACACCTGCAGTTTTTTTCAAGCACCAGTACTATTAGCATTAGGGTAAAGATATCTGACAAACTGTGTGAGGCTAAGGTATAATCTTGACTGAAATAGAGACCAAAATAAAGATTAATTATTTGAAATAAAATTAGAGACTGAAATATCAGTCACTAAAAAGTACAAAATATTTCAAATTAAAACAAAAATAACAAGTTGTTAAATGTTAATCAATGACTGAAATAGAGACTAATTATTTGAATAAAATTAGAGACCAAAATATCAGCCACTAAATTATTAAATAATCAATTCACATTAAAATAATCATTAAAAGGTTAGGAATTAGTGACGGAAATAGAGACTGATTACTTGATTAAAATCAGAGACCGATATATTGGCACTAAATTGCCAAATCAATTAATTTTCATTTAAAAAAAAAAACAGCTAAGAATTGAAGACTAAAATAGAGACCACAAGAGGACAAGTTGATTTGAGAGACACAAAAGAATCCATTTTTACCTTCTTATCAACAAAATCAGCCCAAAACCTGGCTTGAGCTCTCCGGTAAGGGTGAGAAGGTAGCAATGGTGCTTTATCCTTCCAAACCTCATCAATATACTCAACAATAATGAGGGATTCACAGATTGGTTTCCCATTATGGATGAGAACTGGAATCTTCTTGTGAATGGGGTTCATTTGCAAAAGCAAACTGCTCTTGTTCCGCAGATCTTCTTCCCTGTACTCATACTCGACCCCTTTCTCAGCCAGTGCAATCCTTGCCCTCATCCCAAACATGCTTACCCAAGTGTCCAACAACACAACCTCTTCTGCCATTGTTTGGACTTAGCTAGGAGAAAATGTGATATTTCTGTGAAGAAAAGGATTTTACCAAGTGCATTTATTTAATGTTTGGGACCATGTAAAGACAAACTTGATTTTTAAGTAGTTGTAAAGAAAATCCTTTTATTACTAACTTAAGAAAATATAATGTAATTAAGATACATGGGAAGAAGTGCATATTCACCCACGTAGGTTGGTTGCAGATTCAACTCTATCCATAGGTTTCGTTGATTTTATATTCTTGGTGGTTTTCTGAAATCTTTGACACTCAAATCATTGCTTTCGCCACATGATAAATTACCTTAACTTCATAGACAGAGAAGGTACCTGCTACTGATGTTTAAACTAGGAAAATGGATTTGGTGCCTTTCATTTTGGTGTCTTTGGTGTCTTTTTCTCTATCTCTCTCATCTCTTATTTTCTCTATCATCTTTTCCCTCCATTTTTTTCTATCTCTCTCATCTCATTTTTGCCCTAAAGTCACCAAAGTCACCATTTTCCAAAGGCACCAAATCCCTAGTGATGATTTGCAGTTTTAGTTATTCTACCTTTAGCTTTTGGTTGTGAGGGTATGATATTCCCTAATTTGTATGTTACTACATTTTTTCATGTATTTTTTGCATGCCTAAAAAATATTCCTAAACTTTCTTTTAGTAGCAGGAAATCGTCCTTGCATCAATAATTGACAAGGATAAGTTCATTACAATTGAGACACTGGTCCCCAAGACTATATATGTGATGGAAATGGTGCCTTGATGCTGAAGGTATATTCTTCCCAAGTTGCTTCCCCTGGGGCAAGGTGTGACCACAGGACCAAAAGTTGACAACCTGATTTGTACAATTATTAACTTTAAAATTAGAACTTAAGGACAAATAGAAACTCCTAGTTTGGGAGCCCTTCTTCAGAACAGAAACATGAAACATAATATGGATGGAAGCTAATGGCGATAGTTGCAACTTATAGACTACCAGGCTCAATTATTGCAGCATTAGATAAAGTTATTAATGCTTGGAGTTGGGGCTGACGTTGAGGGACTTGTTAAAAACCACACAAGTTTTATTCGGTTAGAATAATAGGTAAAATTAAATCACCATTAGCAAGTGGTCACCACAACTAATGGGGTTTTTGCTCTCAGAATTAGATAGCCATCCAATAAAATAAATACAGTCCAACATGAGTCCAATTTTCCTTAGAAAGTAGCCATTCTCGACCAAATTAGCTTAAGCTTTCTAAGTCCATTTCAGGTATATTTCATTTTTTATTTTTTTTGAGAAACTAATGCACATAATATTTGCTACTCTCTATAAAGAGTTTGTTAGAAGTGGAGATTGGTTAAGCGGTGGGACATAAATTATGAGTGCACTTATACATGTCAACATTTAAACAGAATCAGAACAGAGAACAGTTTATCAGAATTGAAATAAGGACAAGGCAAAAAGCATCAGTAAGAAAGCAGCACTTTAGTTAGATGACACTATAAGCACTAGGAAAGACTTCTATTCCTGTTTCTCCTTAGAAACTAAAAATTAAACCAAAAGAGGAAAAAAACAATCATAAAAAGAAATAAACTAAGTAAACTGTTTCATTATAGTTCAGAATTCTTGTAGGCAAATACATGAAGTTCAGCAGCACATGGCCAGTCTACATAACCATATACCAAAATAAGGAAGCTACAAGAACAACTTTATTATCAGGAACAAAGTAGCACTACTTGTTGTTCTTTTGTTCAGCATGCAGATCAGCAAAGTAGCCCTGTGGGTTTTTCTCAAATTCCTCCCTTGAAATCGACGCTCCATCTCCACCAGGAGCTTTCATCACCGTATCCCCAGAGACGCTGCTAGCATTTTCTTTGGGTTTGGGAGCATTATTCACACCTTCAGGTGCGCCAACACTTTTAGCAGCACTTTCAGTACTAGCTTTGCCTTCCATGATTAATTCAAAATATCACAAAGAGATGCAACGTAAAGTTAAATTAAGTTTTCAAAGTAGGATATGATAAAAGCTTTAGCTGGCTGGCTACTTTTATAGAAGGGGAATGGTGATGAGATCAATGAATTGAAACTCCTTTCATATTTCCAATGCATGCATGTATTCCCGCATTGAGAAGGGAAATTCTTAAATGCATTTGACTGGTCCTTCAATTTTCAATGATCTCAGCCCTCGTACGCCCCCCCAATTGGTATCATTTCTTAGATTTACGAAATCATTGGTGACTGATGGGTGTTAAATGCATGCGTCGCTTGATTTATCTAAAGGGTTTCTAACGAGATTGGTTAGAGCATCTCCAATGCTACAGTCTAAGTAACTCACTTTGGTTGCTTAAGTAGACCTCATTGTGAATCCCACAGTATCACATTATATTTAAGCAACTCATCTATTTTTCACTCCAATGGTATCTATAATAAGCAACCCAAAATTTTTTTTTTTTTTTTTTGCTATTGAATTTATTTTATCTTAAAATATTAATCCATTTGGATGTTTATGCAATGGTACAATACAAATATTATTTTTAAATGGATGGGTTGCTTATATAAGCAACTTTGCTTAATTTTAAGCAACCGGTTATACAGCTCCAATGCTAAAAAAAGATAAGCAACCGTTGCTTATTTTTAAGCAACTCATAAGCAACTAGCAATGGAGATGCTCTTAGGGATCCACTTGTATTGGAAGACGAAGGGCTTGATTGTTTTGTTTCTAATTTCCTCTTTTTTATTTATTGTTTTCAGAAATAATTGTAAAACTGTCACCTCCCTTTTCTTTCTTTATGTATTCACTGTTTCCTGTACAAATCTCTGAAAACAGGAAACAGAATGAAAACAATGTGTCAGTTCTGTAATTATTTCTGAAAATATGAAATGAAAACTGGAAACAAAGCAAACAGGTCCTAAGTGTTACACTTTTCGAAATGATAAATATATCATTTCACATACAATTTTCATTTTTTTGTTCCTTAAACAATATATGATGGCACTTGTTAGCATTCTCCTTTATCTAAAACATGGAAAAGATTGAAAATAAGATTCTGATATCAAATATATCCAAACAAAATTAAATAAAAAAAAATTTTTAGATATATATCTCTTGACAAAAGACACTTTAAATGTGTCTCTAATTGAGCAAGGTGTATAATAAAGTTTTCAATCAATTAAATGTCTTAAGAAAATATATCTTGTCTATTATAAAGTTATAAAGTAATAAAGTATATGTGAAAATATAAATAACTTGGTTAAAACGTATATAAAATAAGAAAGTAGAAATATATTCGTTATTGAATTTTAATAATTTAACATACAGTATAAAAAAATGATTAGAGTAGTATATAATATATATTGATATCCGCTAACATTTTGACATGTGTTTTTTTTTTTTTTGAATAACTAAGAGATGGAAATATCAACAACGATGATTTATCAAAATATTATTAGATGTCTATGTAAAATTCTTTTATACTTACCATGTATAGAAATTAAACTCATGGAAAAAATGTTTCAATGCAAACAATAAAAACTAGTTTCTCCGTTGAGCATCGAGTGTCGATGGGCCGCACAACTTAGGCCTACTCGGTTTCGGGTTCCATTGCTACTAGGGCCCTACTATTGGCACCATGCAAATTGTTATTGGCACCGTGCAGCTTTAAATTAATTTTTTTATTTTCGAAAATACCCCTTTCACTTACTCACTTTGTGCAAGTTTTTACGCAACGTAACTTCCGGAAATTACTTTCCGGAAGCTTCTGGAAAATGAAATCCGGACACTTTACACATCCGGAATTCAAAATCCGGATACTTTTTACACCTCCGGAAAGTAATTTCCGGATGTGTTAATTTTAACACATCCGAAAAATACTTTCCGGATATACAAAAATTAACATCAGCAATAACACATCCGGAAAATAGTTTCCGGATGTACAAATTATACCTCCGGAAAGTAAATTCCGGATGTGTTATTGCTGCTCTGTGATATTTGTTATTTGTGTACTTAATTAACTGGAAGAAGCTAATTTTGACCATAATCAACAAGGAATAAGAAGGTCTTGCTGCCCAGAGTGAAAGATACCTCAATGGAGAATTGCAGTTCTGTGCTAGCAACTAAAGATGACCAGAATTTCACCTATTCACATTAAAGCAACAGAAACTTTAAATAGTACATCGCGATAATAATCAACGCAGTGATGCAATCAAATTATTTTCTTGCAGATTTCTACTCACTTTAGTTCCACACTTAAGTGCGATTTCCTGTAATACTCCAGCTGGAGTATCTGCATAAAATAGAGAAGTCCAGATTCAGACTCAAGATCCCTGCTGCTGGAAGATGAACTGCTCAAGGGAATGTCATCACCTTCATAACAACTGTGATATCATGTCATTGTAATGATAACACAAAACAATAGAACCAATTAAATATTCAGTTCCAAGTGCTATAGGTTACCGGAGAAAGAATGGTAGCTATAGGTTAAAATTAACACATCCGGAATTTACTTTCCGGAGGTACAATTTGTACATCCGGAAACTATTTTCCGGATGTGTTATTGCTGATGTTAATTTTTGTATGTCCGGAAAGCATTTTCCGGATGTGTTAAAATTAAGACATCCGGAAATTACTTTCCGGAGGTGTAAAAAGTATCCGGATTTTGAATTCGGGATGTGTAAAGTGTCCGGATTTCATTTTCCGGAAGCTTCCGAAAAGTAATTTCCGGAAGTTACGTTGCGTAAAAACTTGCACAAAGTGAGTAAGTGAAAAGGGTATTTTCGAAAATAAAAAAATTAATTTAAAACTGTATGATGCCAATAGCAATTTGCACGGTGCCAATAGTAGCGCCCTTGCTACTATCCTTGTCAATTATTGATGCATGGACGATTTCCTAATATTAAAAGTTTAGGAAATTTTTTTAGGCATGCAAAAAATACATGAAAAAAAATGCAATAATATAGACCGTTCTGGTCCCCAAGATTACGAGTATTGGAAATCGTCCCTTGATGCTGAAGCTATATCCTTCCCAAGTTGCTTCCACTGGTGCATGGTGTAACCACTGGACCATAATTAACCACCTAATTTGTTTAATTATTTTCCTCTTCAAAATAGCAAATGGTTAATTAAGTAATATTTACTTTAATACTAGAAGCTATGGACAAATAGAAACTCCAAGTTTGGGAGCCCTTCTTCAGAACAGAACGATGAAACAAGATGGACGGAATCTAATGGCGACAGTTGCAACTTATAGACTACCAGGCTCAATCATTTTAGCATCTTAGATAAATTAGTTCTTAATGCTTGGAGCGGAGCATGAGGAACTTGTCCAAAACCACACAAGTTTATCGGTAAGAAAAATTGGCAAAATTAAATCAATATTATGCAAGTGGTCACCACAAGTAATGGTGTTCTTTCTCTGAGTTAGATAGTCATCAGATAAAATAAACACCATGACTGTGTTTTTTTTATACCTAGTATTAATATAATTTTTTTATTTCATTTTGAGATTAAATGCTAAGAAATAAAAAGAGAAAAACCGTGGTTGAAAAGGTTACAGTAGCAAAAACCATTGGAATTTTAATTTTATACATTGGAATAATTTAATTTTTGTTATTAATAGATTAGGAAGGGAGAAAAGAATAACCGAAAGAAATAAAATCAAATAGTTATTCAACAAACAAAGTCTTATTATATTTATTTATTCTATGATCAGAGTTAATCGAGGATATATAGCTTCGAAACATAGTTTTCTTTTTTTCATGTCTTCCATCTCTTAATTCCTTCCATTTCTTCAGTAAGGAAGTCGAATGAAACAAAAATTTCACTTTCGCTTTTGAATTAGAAGTGCAATTTTCCTTAAGAAGTAGCCATCCTCCACCAAATTAGCTTAAGCTATCTTAGTCCATTTCAGGCATATATCATTTTTCAAAGAAACTAATGCGCAAAATATTTGCTACTTTCTTGAGAGAGTTTGTTAGAAGTGAAGTTATGTTTGTTAAGCCATGAGACACAAATTATAGTATACCTGTACACATCAACATTTAAAGAATTAAAATTAAAATAGAGAACAGTTTATCAGAATGGCAATAATATAAAGCAATGAGCATCAGTAAGAAAGCGGCATATTAGTTAGTTGACATTAAGCACTAGCAAAGACTTTTTTTCCCTGTTTCTCCTTAGAAACCAAATATAGCACTTAAAGAGGAAAAACAAAAGTAAAAAAGAAATAAATTAAGTAAACTGTTTTATTATAGATCAGAATTCTTGTAGCAACATACATGAAGTTTAATACTCAGCACATGGCCAGTTTACAGAACCATATACCAAAATAAGGAAGCTACAAGAACAATTTTATTATGAGGAACAAAGTAGCACTACTTGTTGTTCTTTTGTTCAGCATGCAAATCAGCAAAGTAGCCCTGTGGGTTTTTCTCAAATTCCTCCCTTGAAATGTTTGATCCATCTCCACCAGGAGCTTTCATCGCAGTATCACCAGTGCCGCTGCCAACATTTTCTTTGGGTTTGGGAGCATTATTCACACCTTCAGGTGCGCCAGCCCCAGCACCTTTAGCAGTAGCAGCACTTGAACCAGCTTTGCCGTCCATGATCAATTCAAAATTCAAAATATCCCAAAGAGAAGCAATTTAAAGCTGAAATATGGATAAAAGCTTTAGCTGGCTGGCTAGTTTTATAGAAGGGAAATGGTAAGGATCAATGAACTGAAACTCCTTTCATATCTCCAAAGCATGCATGTATTCCCGCATTGAGAAGGGAAATTCTTAAATGCATTTGACTGGTTCTTCAATTTTCAATGATCTCAGCTCTCTTGCGCATCGGTATCATTTCTTATAGATTTACGAAACCATCGGTACCTGATGGGTGTTAAATGCATGCGTAGCTTGAATTATCTAAAACATGGAAAAGATTGAAAATAAGATTCAGAAACCAAATTATATCAGAACAGAATTAAAACAAAAAAATGATTTAGATATCTCTTGACAAAAGACACTTTAAATTTGTCTCTAATTGAGCAAGGTGTATAATAAAGATTTCAATCAATTAAATGACTTAGGATAATACTACCCCCGGACTCAATTATAACAAAAAATAACTAATTTCAATTTATTAAGGAAGTTAGTTAATTTAGTTTAATTGTCTTGATTTATATATATAAAAAAAAGAGTTATAATTATTAAATTATCTTTTAATTGTCTCGGGAATATGCAATACTTTTGGAAATGTAAAGAGAGAATTGGTTTGATTGGTTAATTTTCTTGATTTTTGGAATACTTACATTAAATAGAGTTAAGTTGGTTGGATTTTGCTTATATTTGAGTCCAAAAAATATAGGTTTTTTTTCTTATAATTAAGTCCAGAGACAGTAAATCTCTATTTAAATATATATATATAATTAAATTTTAATAGGTTAAGATACAGTATAAAAAAAATGATCCAATGCAATTATTTAAAAATCAGAAAATAAATATTTTCTTCCAAGAAAATCCGAAATTAACACCTTATATTGCTCTATTCTAGTTTGTCCATTTAGCATTTGGCAAACGTTGCATGTAGTGTTGATGGGCCGCACAACTTAGGCGTACTCGGTTTCACGTTCCATTGCTACCTTATCCATGCAACACAACCGAGTCCCATGTATAACGGGTGCTGCTATTACGATGCTTAGCACGGTTTTAGAATATAATACCCTTGTAGTCTTGTACCATAGAATAGCATGGCTATTACGATGCAATGACAGGGCAAATGAGTCCCTATAGCCTATAGGGATCGGTAATCGGTTTATCCTAAGAACGAATTTCAGCCAAGCCGTTTTGCGTGCACTGTAGCCTATTATTCCCCTCCTCTCACCAGGTCATCGAGACCTCCTTTCAGTCCTTAATTAATTTGTAACAAAAACCAAATGAGGCAAATGAAACTTACTTTAAGCAGATTAAGGGCTTCTGGTTCAAGATCAGCAAAAATAGTTGACAGGTCCTGCACAAGTGCACAGTATTAGAAGCACGTAAAATTCAATAGCTTTCCAAGATTCTACAACAGGACAACTGGTGAAAGCTACTCTACTGATATTAGAGAAAGGAGAATACAGTACCACTGGACTAAATTTGGCATACATTTGAAGGCGAGTAAATGAATGCTTTGTCTCCGAACATACCTGAAAATAGCCTCTAATTCATCATAGCAATTAGTATCTAGGAATAGGGTGTTGATACCTACACCCCTACACATGCTTCATCCACCCCACACATCTTTTAAAAATAATTATTACTAAAATTCTCTTAGTCAAAAAACAACCTATTTACTTCAATTTTTTACCCTCTCTCATAAATTCCACCACCCACCCTTCTCGGTCTTCCTCCATCCCTTCTCTTTCGTCTCAATTCATATTGTTCTCGCAGTTTGTCCTCTTAGCTTCCTTTTGATGTATATAATATTTGAATAAGTGAAATGTTTAACTTTTCAACAAAATCTTATTTTTCTGGATTCCTTAACGAGTATTCTAATAACACTCGTTAGTATAACCCTTAAAAGTTAAGGAATATTTTAGGCATGCAAAAAATACATGGAAAAAATGCAATAATATACATGAATCTGCGTTGGGCCTTCTATATTTCATTGCAAATTATACATGGGATTCGGTTGTGTTGCATGGAGAAGCCTGTTCATTACAGTTAGACCGTTCTGTCCCCAAGATTATGAGTGATGGAAATCGATTTAGCAGTTTAGATAAATTAGTTCTTAACGCTTGGAGAGGAGCACAAGGTACTTGTCCAAAACCACACAAGTTATTTTGTGTAAGAAAAATTGGCAAAAAATCACCATTATGCAGTTGGACGCCACAACTAATGGTGTTCTTGCTCTGAGTTAGATAGTCATCCGATAAAAAAAACACATCACTACGTTTTTCTTTATACCTAGTATCAATATAATTTTTTATATCATTTGGAGGTTAAATTAGATGCTAAGAATTAAAAATAAAATAATCTTGGTTGGGATGGTTATAGTAGCTAAAGCCATTGCAATTTTGATTTTATACATTGGAAGAATTTATTTTTGTTATTAGTAGATGATTAGCAAGGGAGAAAAGAATATAAATTAAGTATACTGTTTTATTATGTATCAGAAATCTTGTAGTCAAGATACATCAAGTTTAATTACTAAGCAAATGGCCAGTTTACAGAACCATATTAGCTAGGAACATAACAGCACTACTTGTTCTTTTGTTCAGCATGCAAATCGGAGAAGTAACCCTGTGGGTTTTTCTCAAATTCCTCCCTTGAAATGTTTGATCCATCTCTTCCAGGAGCTTTCATCACAGTATCACCAGTGCCGCTGCCAACATTTTCTTTGGGTTTGGCAACACTATTGACATCTTCAGGTGCGCCAGCCCCAGCACCTTTGGCAGCAGCACTTGAACCAGCTTTGGCGTCCATGATCAATTCAAAATATCACAGAGAGATGCAATGTAAAGTTAAAAAAAGTATTCGGAGTAGGATGTGGCTAAAAGCTTAAGCTTGCCGGCTAGTTATATAGAAGGGAAACTGTGATGCTCAATGAATGACTGAAACGCCTTTCACATTTCCAAAGCATGCATGTATTCCCGCATAGACAAGGGAAATACTTAAATGCATTTGACTGGTTCTTCAATATTTTCAATGATCTCAGCTCTCTTGCGCATTGGTATCATTTCTTAGATTTACGATACCATGAGTGTTAAATTAATGCATGCGTAGCTTGAAATTATCTAAACATGGAAAAGATTGAAAATATGATTCAGAAATCAAATATATCCGGACAGAATTAAAACAAAAAAAAAAATTGTTTTAGATATCTCTTGACAAAAGACACTTTAAATTTGTCTCTAGATGGACAAGGTGTATAATAAAGATTTCAATCAATTAAATGACTTAAGAAAATAATGGGTTTGATGCTCGGACAAAACCACATGTGGATAGCCTGCATTTAGATAGTGTAAGGACATGCCATATAATGGGTTTGATGCTCGGACAAAAAGGTGGGCATGCTGATCTTGGGTTTTGCAAAAAAGATCTATACAACCACATAGATCGGCAGAAGCGAGTGAAGATTGAAGATGGAGATGCCTTTGCTGCACTGAGCTACTTGCAAGCGAAGGCCGGCAATGATCCCATATCCTTTGCCAAGTTCACCACAACTTCTGATGGTAGGTTGCAACACTTGTTTTGGGCGGATGGTGCTAGTCGTGTTGATTTTGCGTGTTTTGGCGATGTGTTGGCTTTTGACACTACATACAAGAAAAAATATATAACAAGCCATTGGTTATCTTTTGTGGCTATAATCATCACGGCCAAACAACAATATTTGGTTGTGCTCTTGTCGATGATGAGAAGACGGAGACATATAAATGGGTATTGGAGACATTTTGTGAAGCCATGTGTAATAAGCATCCTACCGCAGTTGTCACCGATGGCAATAAGGCTATGAGGGATGCAATAAAAGTTGTGTTTCCGGATGCTGCTCATCGTCTCTGTTCCTAGCACTTGCAGCAAAATACAGTTGAGAATGTTAAGAATCCGCAATTTCTTGAGGAGTTTAAGAGGGTTATTTATTCAAACGTGTTGCCAGATGTCTTTCAAATTCAATGGAAGCAGGTCGTTGATAAATTTGGACTGAATAAAAATAAATGGATAAGAAAGATGTACAATATGAAGGAGTTGTGGGCAGCTGCCTACTTACGGGATAAAATGTTTTGTAGTATTAGAACAACATCTATATGTGAAGGCATTAACTCGTTCATCAAGAGGTATGTGCAACAAAGAAATAGTCTTGTGGATTTTATGCATAATTTTGAGTGCGCTGTAAAAGAGTATAGACATAATGAACTAATGTCTGATTTTAAGTCGTCTTATGCTGATCCTTTGCTTACAATTGCACTCCATAAAATAGAAGATGGTGCTTCAAAAATTTTCACCAAGAGTAAGTTTAAGGACGTGAAGAACCAGATTGAAGGTGCATGTACTTTAAATGTTATTGAACGGGTCGTTATTGGTAATTCTGTTCATTTTAAGCTTAATAAGTTTGGCAGCCCAAACAGTGAGTATATGGTTGTCCTTGACACTGCTGAGAGCAAATTTGTATGTGAGTGTCATTTTTTTGAGTCGTGTGGTATTCCATGTAGTCATATATTTGGTGCCATGAAGCATGAGCACATGGATGTCATTCCAAGTAGCTTGATTTGCAAACGTTGGACAAAAAATGCTAAGCTTGATTATATGACATATGCTACTATGGAGGAAGGCGATGTGGGGAAAATGTCTTTGTTGCGTTCCGGTGTATTATCAGTTGCTCGTAATAGATTAACCAACCTTGCTTCAAGAGATATGGATGATTTTTTGGAAATAAGAAGTGAAATTCAAAAGCTGACTCTGAAGTTAGAGAATCGTATGAATGACTCAAGTTTGGATTTTGCTTATATTTGAGTCCAAAAAATATAGGTTTTTTTGCTTATAATTGAGTCCAGAAATAGTATATCTCTATTTAAATATATTTATAATTAAATTTTAATAGGTTAAGATACAGTATAAAAAAAATGATTCAATGCAATTATTTAAAAGTCAGAAAATAAATATTTTCTTCCAAGAAAATCCGAAATTAACACCTTATATTGCTCTATTCTAGTTTGTCCATTTAGCATTTGGCAGACGTTGCATTTAGTGTTGATGGGCCGCACAACTTAGGCATACTCGGTTTCACGTTCCATTGCCACCTTATCCATGCAACACAACCGAGTCCCATGTATAATGGGTGCTGCCACCTACACCCTTACACATGCTCTATCCACCCGGACATATTTTTTAAAGCTTTTTTTTATTACTAAAATATCTTTAAGGCTTTGTTTGTTAGAGTAAAAAATAGCAAGAGAGAAAAAAAGAATAGAGAAAATGAGGAAAAAATATACTTTTATCTTGTTTGGTGGAGGAGAGAAATAGGGAAGATAGAAGAAAATTGGTGGGACCCATCTCAAATTTTTTCTCCCCCAAACGAGAAGAAAATAGAAGAGGGAGGGAGTGTTTCATGTAAAATGACTTTTGTACCATTCTTTTTGGATTCTCATTCAATTATTTAATAAATTTAAATAAATTAAATTAAATTAATCATTTATTAAATTAAATTAAAATAAAATAAATAAAATAATTATATTATACTAATAAATTTTATTTAAAATAACTTAAATCAGTTAAATTAATTTAAATTATTTGATTAGTTAAAATAACTTAAGTCAATTAAATTTAAATATTTTTATATTGATTTTTTAGTTAAGGATATTTTTATCTTTTTAAAAAAAATTTACTTATCTCTCTTCTTATTTTCTATCTAACCAAACAAAGCGGAAAGAGAGAAAACACTCATTTCTACTCTATTTCTCTACTATTTCTTTTACATCAAATAACGCATAAAATCTACTCTATTTATCACTATTTTCTCTCTTTTCATACTCTTTCTCACCTTTTCTCTTTTTTTCCTCTCTTTTCACAATCAAACAAAGCCTAAGACTCTAATAGTAAAAAACCCATCTACTTTAATTTTTTACCCTCTCTCCAGTAAATCCCACCACCCAGCCCCTCATCTCTATCATCTCCATGACTCCATCCAAGTATTATCCTTTTAAAAATCCAAGTATATCACAATTAACTTAAAATTGCAATGATAGGTTAATGAAACAATATAAGTCTGATAAGTTGACTGTAACGTGCCACAACGAGCTTGTTCACAAAATTGACATTTACGCAATTGTGTTGGGATCTAATACATTTTAATTGGAATATAGCAACATAAATCAAAGGCGCAGAGGTGAATCATTGTCAAGGATAATAATCAAAACAAATAAAAATAAAAATAAGAATAAGAAAAGATGAACATGAAGGCGGCGGCAAGTATCTTATCAGGCGATGCAGCTGGAGGTGCAGTTGAGGAGGTTGAGCAGCTGCTACTTGTGGTGGTAGGACAAAGACGAGGGGTGGGTGCGTTAGAAGAGATGAGAAGAGGATGGGGTGTGAACCAGTGAACCAGAAGAGGAAGAATAGGGGAAGAGAGGAAGGGGTGTGGGGTGCAGGCGGTACGGAAGGGAGAGGAAGTAGAGAAATGAATTTTGGAACTTACATGGGCAAATTAGTAACTATAACCCAAAAATTAAAAGTGTGGGGGAGGATGGGCAGGTGTAGGGGTGTAGGTAGCAGCTCCCATGTATAATTTGCAATGAAATATGGAAGGCCCAATGCAGATTCAGATCGGGTACTCACAGAAAGAAAAGACCTAGCTTTGTGAAATGGAATACATTCATTGTGTCTCCCTAAAGTAAATGGTGGGCTGGGTTCCATAGATTGGGCTAGTTTGATAATAATAAATTTTAGTACAAGAAACACAAAAATCAATAAAAGTTTATTTACCCCCCTAGGTACTCCCTTCAATCCACGACATAAACAAAAATTTCTTAATTTTTTTTTTAAATATAAGCAAATTTTAACTACTTTCATTTTATTTAATGAAGTTATTCTCAAAATATCCTTCATATATTATAAATTTTGTTTTCCAATGACTCCTTTTATTTTCAACAACACAAGCTTAATAAATAAGAAAAAGGGTAATTTAGACAACAAACTTGATTTTTTATTCTCAATGACTGTTTTAAATAAACAAAGACCGGAGGGAGTATCATTTTCAAATGTGTTCGAAATACCATAGTTTCTTATTCTTCTGGATCACTTATTTGCATTATGTTCTACAAACCTACCGACCTAAGAAGTGAAAACTCTAACGACAAAAATTGTATTTAAATCTCAGCTTTGATTCTACCACGTCCAAATATAAAAGTACAACAACGTGGACTGAAAGTAGTAATAATCTTGCAACAAAAAGCCAGGAATGTAGTAAGTCGGCAACAAAATGAGTCCTCCCAGTTGTTCCGCTGCCCTTGCCTAGGACTTCACTTTTGCTTTTCCAACCTAAAGTAAAATTAGTAAAGATTAATCGATCGCTATTCTAAAACCCGCGAACCCCAAGCATATTCAATAACGTAGTGACATTTTGTTTTGATATTAAACCCTTTTGTGCGTAGATGATTATACACACAGGCAGAGATTTAAGAAAAGGCACAGCAGCATAAGACGATACCTTTTATCTGGTTCCTGGGATACCATTAAAGTAAGCATGCTTCAGAGCAGCTTCGGCAGAAATTCTTTTAACTGGGTCTAGGCAAAGCATCCTCTGCCAAGCAAAAGAAACTGGGCGTTAAAAAAATAAAGAATTATCAACAATTTGCTAGGAATAACAGTTTTCTTTACTTTATACTTCTAATTAAATTGAACTTTACATTATCTGTGATTCTTTAATCAATCAATTAATTCAGTAATTCATCTATAAGCACTTTAGGATTAATATAAAATCATCTGTATGCAGTTAGGAGGCACATCAAATAGAAAATGCGCGAGAACACATCCATTCTAAGCAAAAAGGCAAGGGAGAGATGCATAAAGAGAGTTGAACAACTTTCGTTTTAAACGATCCATTGTGCTGGACAAGCAGTAGATATTTCCTCATCAGTCACCACTCACCACAAAGGAGGTGAAGTATTGCTAGACCATGCTTAGCACGGTTTTAGAATATAATGCCCTTGTAGTCTTGTACCATATAATTCCCCTCCTCTCACCGGGTCATCGAGACCTCCTTTCAGTCCTTAATTTGTAACAAAAACCAAATGAGGCAAATGAAACTTACTTTAAGCAGATTAAGGCCTTCTGGTTCAAGATCAGCAAAAATAGTTGACAGGTCCTGCACAAGTGCACAGTATTAGAAGCACGTAAAATTCAATAGCTTTGCAAGATTCTACAACAGGACAACTGGTGAAAGAACTCATATTAGAGAAAGGAGAACACAGTACCACTGGACTAAATTTGGCATACATTTGAAGGCGAGTAAATTGACTGACTCCCGGCCACGTTTCCTCTGTGGGGGTCCCTAAAACTCTTAAAATAGAAAACCCTTGTTGGTTCGATTGCAAGCAAGAAGGTAAATAAATGCTTTGTCTCTGAAGTCTGAACATACCTGAAAATAGCCTCTAGTTCATCATAGCAATTAGTAGCTTGGAATATAGGCTTTCCAATTACCATCTCACCAAATATGCAGCCCACAGACCACAAATCAACCGGAGTTGAATACTGACGGGAGTCAAGCAAGACTTCAGGTCCCCTGTACCAGCGAGTTGCTATCTGTCAAGAATTAGAGTGGATCTGTGAGGTGCCAATACCAAATAGAATGTATTATTTTTTACCGAACGTGTATATATCCAAAGTCCAAACCATATTTTCAGTAAAACCTTAAAAATAATAATTAAATTTAAAAAAAAAAAAGTAATAATGCAGAAGTTGATCAGGGGCTTATACGGTATCGTTATGGTATCACACACAGATACAACAAATTCAAAGTAAAGCATATGGCACTGATTGGATCAAACTTGAAAAAATAATATAACATTAAAATGCAAATCTTAAGGATGATTTGAGATGAGAGACTAATGTTTCAAGAAGTCAGCATTTTAGTTATTTTCGAGTGTTCTAGTGTTTCCTTGAAGAGAGGACAACTTCGCTTTTGTACATTTTTTTTTTTTTGAAAAAAAGTGAATTTCATTAACATAATACTAGGGTACTCTAGAACCTATATACAAACCGGCTACATATTACAACCAAACAAAATAGCTAGAAAACATGACCCATTCCTATACTAGGCAATTAGCCGGATCAACACATCAATTCGCTTTTGCACAGTGATTTTTGAATTAATACCAATCTATTATTTGTATAACCAAAATGTGATATTTATATACGATACACCTATTTTACTCCAAAATACGAGACATCTTAATATTTACTCACTCGCACTAGTCTACAATGTCTATATATGGATATACCATTTCAAGGGTCTCATTCTTATTTGCATATGATACATCTACTTTGCTCCAAAATATGAGATACTTTAATACTCACTTACACTCTCACATTAGTTTATGTCTATATGGGTGTC
The DNA here is from genome assembly GCA_035048595.1 of Echinosophora koreensis. Lineage (NCBI taxonomy): Eukaryota > Viridiplantae > Streptophyta > Magnoliopsida > Fabales > Fabaceae > Echinosophora > Echinosophora koreensis. The sequence goes on from JAPCYP010000170.1 coordinate 285,908, forward strand.
CTATCTCATGTGCCCCCCTAAATGTACATAAATAAACACCGAAGCCCAATGACAAATAATGTGCATCATATCTATATTTCTCAGAATATTGAATGACAAATATAATTAATGAGCGAAAAAGACATAAGAGAAAGATTCAGCATCGTACATGCTCAGTATATAATATGTCAGGATCACCAAATTCCCTAGCCAAACCAAAATCAGCCAGCTTGATTATCTTTCTAGAATCATCGATCAGCAGATTCTTTGGTTTCAAATCTCTGTGGAGAATCTTGTGTGCATGACAGTATGCCACAGCAGAGAGTATTTGTTGCATAAAACTCTGCAAGAACAAGAACCCAAAAAAAGTTTATATAAGATCTTTCTATTGATTGTAATTCAAAGTTAAGGCTCTATGGCTCTATGCTTGTTCACTAGAATGAGATACCAGGTTAAGAAAACAAGGAAAAGAAAATGATTTAATCAAAACATTAAAAACGTCATTCTTTAGTACATTAACTATATCACTTCTCTATAAAATCTTCTCTTTTTAATTTCTTAATATCAATGTCCTAAGGATAATGATTAAATTTAAAGGGTTGAAAAACGTGATGCACCTTTCTAGTCAAGGCATCCTTAGCGAAACGTTGATCTGTAATGTAACGACGAAGATCATAATCAAGATGCTCAAAAATGAGGTGAACATATTTTCCCCTGCTTACTACATCCAGCAAACTAACACGGAAAGAATTGAAAATTTGGAAAGTGAGTTCAGCTGATAGATAAATAAAGATTCATAAGAGTGCAAGATCTATAATATACCAAACAATGTTGATCTGGTTGAGTTCTTTAAGAAGCGAGATTTCTCTAATGATGGAAGTTGGAACGCCTTGGCTTGTGCTAAGAAACTCAATCTTCTTCATCGCAACAACCCGATCGTTTCTGGTGTCTCGGCACCGGTAGACACGGCCGTAACCGCCTTCCCCGATGGGCTCGATGATCGCGTAGTTGGACTCCTCAAAGTTGGATTGATGTTTACGGCTACGAGCACGACGGCAGAACCTGCACTCTACCACGCGTGTTAACCTGGTTGCACAGAACTTGTATCAGCGAAGAATTTCATCAAAGAAAATTGATCAGAGAGGAACTCAACTTACAGAGTATCAGATGAATTTGAATCGTATTCTTCCATGGCGACGCATAAGCAGAGAGAGAATCGAAGATCAATAGCTAGACAGAGAAAGTGTGGGTTGACGAGAACGAAAGAGGAATTCGGAAAATGTGAAGGATTGGCATTTCCCGCTAAAACCAACCGAAAGAATACAGTTGCTAATTCTGGCCTGCCACGTGGCGGATGTATAACTAACTTATTGAGGGTTGATTTACATTAATCCAGTCATGTTCACAACGATATTCTATCAATACTGACATTCTTCATCTTAATCCAACTTCTAAAATAATAGTATTATGTTCTGTGTATTGTGTATAGTTGTCCATAATAGCTCCAATGATGAGTGCTTACGGGATCGTCCATAATACAAATTAAACTATTTTTGATATTAAAAATAATAAATAATTTTTTTTGGGGTAAAATATATAAATACCGTAAATACATATACTATACTGCAGTATACAGTATATACAAGCTTTGACTATTGTATAAATACACCTCCAAGATTTGAAAGTTTGACCATCCATGTGGCAATTCTATTGGCTCACAAATTGCCACATGGATGATGCATTAGGGGGTGTAATTTTAGGGTGGTTCATCTTAGCCCAACCCTTATTTTGATAAGAGAAAAGAGAAACACATATTAATAAATGTGTTTAGTCAATTTTATTATTTAAAAAGTAAATAAAAGTGTAATTAAATATTATGTATGGATATCTTGGAAGGAAAATAATTCTCGTGTATATCCATAGATCTTTTTCTTATTTTTTTTATTTTGTTTTTTATGTTCATCGTTCCCCTCTGAAAATAAAGGTAAGGCCGACCATGGCCAACAAAATAATGCACGATTTTTTAACTTAGGAAATAAAGTAGTAATCACGATTTTAAATTTGGGTATGAAACCACAATAGATGCTATGAAGTTGCGATTTTGGTAGTTTTCAAAATTGCATCATTTTGTCAAAAAAAAAATTTGCATAATCACCAGCCACATTTTTTTGGTAATTATCTGTTATAATAAAAAATACAACACAACAACAATTATGGTTGCAATTTAAAATCTTCATGATAACAGTATGCAGATAACATAAGGTGCAAGCACCGCATCATCAATTTGTTTTTTTCAGTTTGGATCTGGAAGGCGCCCAACCTTGTTCAGCCTAATAAGACAATTTTGACAGCCCAAAACCTTAAGTTCATGACATCAAGCCCTCTTTACCCACAAGCTAGTATTGCCAATGGTCACAAAATCTGTATTTATCCAAACTGCAAATATGAAATTTAAACAAAATTTATTCAAAATTGAAAATTAAAATCCAGCCTAGAACAGATAAGCAAACACACAGCAACAAAAGTAGGAAAACTCTTCAAAATAATTTTAAGATTTAGAATTTAATCACTATGAATTAATTATGTATTATCATTTGTCACGTTATTAAAAATATTTAATTCTTATTATAATACTATAAAAATTGCATACATATATATACATAATAATATATTAATATAAGAGTTGGTGCATTAAAATGAAATTCTATGACTTATATGGTATTTTTCTACATTTGCTCAACTTGGACATCGTTTTTGACTGCGCAGCTATGCAAGTGCTGGAAACTTGCAGGTCACAATGTCGCATGACATTTGTGTAAGACTACGTAACAAACCAATCGCTTTATAATACGCTTCCATGATTTGACGTTGAACATATTAATGTATTCTTTTTAACTAACTATAGTGTTTTAAAGTTTATTACTTATCATGACCAAAAAATACATATATTATATAATATATAAAATGTATATAAATAACTAAATATATCATTAGTAAAACTATAATTTACACATGATTCATTAGTGTGCTGTCTTACAATGTTTGGATGGTTTGCACCCTTGTTTTTCAATCAAGAATTTAACAGAAAATTAATGAATAAGGGCGCACTTTAAGTCTCTATTACCGTTATTACTTCCAACTAAGCCGTCATGATGTGGTTTGTTATAAAGGATAGTATCGGGGGAAGTCAATCGTGTATTGGCAAGGCAATTATGGGACTCATGCACTTTATTCTTTTCCATGCATGGTTCATATGTGTGCCCGTATATATATTGAGCTAGCTAGGCCAACAATAGCCATAAGAGTACGTGTGACTCAAAGCCCTAACTAAGGTTTGCTTGTAGATAATTAGATGAGTTCGGTGGCTTCTACCATGAGGGAGCAAGGAAGTCCCTCATGATGAGGGAGAAAACATGAACCATTAGATTTATTATTAAAATAATTGAATGGACCAGATTATTTACTTGTACCTAATAATATAGGTTTCTTTTATAATTGCTTAAAAGTCCCTGCTTTTTAATTTGTTGAAAATATAAATTGCAACTTAATCCTCTCCTTCTATTTGCTCTCCCTTCTGATACAAAGTGGTGCACCGACGGCGGAATGGATCTGGTGGTAGAAGTGTAGGAGTGGATAGGGTGATTATAGAGGAGACAGAAAAGATGTATAAGAACCATCGCCATACTATAAACCTTTTAGTGAACATGACTCCACATTTGTGTTCTTGAATTTATCAAATAAGTTTGGATTTTATGGTTCCTCCACAAGTAGAAAGCTTCGGATGAGATAGTTTGTATATGGATTTGAAAATGGAAATGATCTCTCCAGTGGCTGCCATGAAGTTGCGCAACCAAAGAACCCTGGTAGGGATGAGTGATTTTCGGATAGGGATGAAAGTGACGGACAAAAATCATGATTGTAACTTTCACAATGCTTATGTAAATATGAAGGACGTTAATTTATACAACTTCAACGTGCCTACTGGTTAGCAAGGTCGTATTTATGCTTTACACAATTGCAGGTCATGGGTTCGAAACTCACTTAGCCTATTTTCTTTTTATTATTATCAAACACAAACTTTAAAACAAAAAATTCAAACTCGCAAAACATGAGGGTCGAACTCGTGACATGCTAGACATACTCGTTAGAGAACCAAGGCGGCCAACCACTGTGACACTAAGCATAGTCTGCTATTAGTTTACATCTATTTATATTTGAAGTGAAAACCTAGGGCAACATTTGCCTATCATCTTCTACGTCCAGCTTCACCCATTTTGCAGAAATTGGATCCATCTCCATCGTTCAACATCACCCCATCGCAGGTAGTGAACCACTGCTCCTTGCTCACTGCAGCCAACTACTCTCCCCCCTCTATGCGTTCCTTTTCTTTTCCCTGCAGTGAAGGCAATCGGTGACTAAGGGAAGCCCAAGTCCATGATTTCAGCTTTTCCGAAGGGTGTCCATTTCGTTTCCTTTATGCCGGCGATAGTGAGAAGGAGGATGGAGGAAATCAGCGTAAGGAGAAAGGGAATAGGGACTCTGTTGCAAATAGAAAATTTAATAAGTCAACCCATATAAAAATTAAATTTATAAATATACCACCAAAATAACTAGGGTCCATCATATTGTAGCATCGTTTGAAATTTTAGAAGACTTCCCCTCCAACAGGGATTACATGGTTCACATTGGCTTTGTAGAATGAAGATTGAAGTCCCAACATCCAAGACTACTAACCGTGATTATTGGCATCTAGGTGGATAAGAATGAGTCCTCATGAAGATAAGGTGTCCAAGCTCCAACTTGGTTGGCAAGTGTTCATTTCTAGGATAAGATCTTGGTTTTTGTTTTATCATAATATTTGGTGTTATTCAGAAAGGAAGTGTTATTGGAGAAAGTGCTGGTGTAGAGGCCCCATTATTCTAAGTCTCCTCGCTTTTTTTGCAATGTAATTTGTTCAAGTTCTAGGTTCCATTATATTGCTATCAGTAGGACATAACTGTTTTTGCAATGTGTTTTTGCAAGAAAAGTTCTATTTATGGATGAAACCAACTAGGCTTACTGCTCTATTATTTTTTCCTCAAATCTTAATTTACAATTCGTCTAACTTTAGAATATTCTACTTTTCCCGTGCGTTGCACGGGTCAGAATACTAGTAACTTAGGGACTTTCTTGCTCCCTCATGATAGAAGCCACCTATGAGTTCTCTGATATTTATTTTTCTTCTTCTCGTTGTCATTGCTGATGGCGTCCTTGCCAAAGGAATTAGAAGTGATAAACTTTGATCAAAATTGCAAACGAGATTAATGATTCAAGAGTTATTAATTTCAAAATATATATTTAAAATTTTCTAAATAAAATTTATTGGTGGGATTGGTCAAGCGAGATTAATACAATGTACTTTGTAATATTTCAAGAGTTATTAATTTTAAATATTAATTTTGTAATTTTCAAAATGAAATTCATTGATGAAGTAGGTCAAGCGAGATTAATACAATGTAACTTTCAATATTTGAAGAGTTATTAATTTTGAAATATTAATTTCGAAATTTTCAATATAAAATTCATTGGTGGAATGGATCAAACAAGATTAATATATTGTAGTTTCCAATATTTTAAGAGTTATTAATTCAAAGCGAGAATGCGAGATTAATATATACAATGTAATTTTAATTTATATTTTAAGAGTTATTAATTTCAAAATGTAAAATTTAAAATTTTCAAAATAAAATTCATTGGTGGAGTGAGTCAAGCAAGATTAATACAATGTAGTTTTCAATATTTCATGTGCTATTAATTTCAAAATATTAATTTTGAACTTTTCAAACCAAAATTCGTTGGTGTAATTGGTCAACCTAATACAAACTAATTTTTCAAATTAATACATTATAGTTCTCAATATGGAGCATAGTTTCAATGCATGTTATAAATAATGAATATCGTTTCGATGATTTTAAATGTATTTTTTATTTATTTTCATTATCTTCAAATTTTTTTTTTATATAACTGATATTTTTAAATTTTTATATATTTTTTTGGTCTAAGGAAAGGCTCATAAGAGGCCTTATATTGGAAAAGATGAAAGAGAAAGGGGTGGGACAGAGCGCATTGCGAGGATATTAGCCCGCACACTCACAATTTATATCTCATGCCTTAAAGCCTTAAACTGAGCTGACTCAATGGGACAAATGTTTTTCATAAAATATATATATACATTACATAAGATACATGTAAATTTAATTTTAAAATTCGGGTATAAAGGGATAATAAGACGAATGTAAAAGAAAAGATATTTGATATGAATCATTTTAAAAAAAGTCTTATATATTTATCAAATTAATTCTTAAGATTTTTAAGAAGTAAAATTTTGAAAACATTTGTTTATGTCAACGGAATGGTTAGTTTTCTTAATCCTTTCTATTATGACAAAAGTATTATTTTTTTTAAGTAATACATAATTATACTTTCTACATATTATTTATCCATGCATCGCACTGGTCATGGTCTAGCTGCTTTATAACACACTTCCATGATTTGACGTTGAGCATATTCTTTTTATGTATTTTTTTAACTAACTATAGTGTTTTAAAGTTTATTGCCTGTATATCATGACCCAAAAAATACATATATTATATAATATAAATGTATGTAAATATATCATTAGTAAAACTATAATTTACACATGATTCATCAGTGTGCTGTCTTACAATGTTTGGATGCTTTGCACCCTTGTTTTTCAATCAAGAATTTAACAGAAAATTAGTGATTAAGGAGGTACTTTGAAGTCTCTATTAACGTTACTTCCAAACTAAGCCGTCATGATGTGGTTTGTTACAAAGGATAGTATTGGGGGAAGTCAATCGCGTATTGGCAAGGCAATTATGGGACTCATCTTTTCCATTTGTTCTTTTCCATGGTTCCTATGAAGTTAATTCGTCATCATATACGTGTGTATATATATATATATATTGAACTAGGCCAACAATAGCCATATAGAGACAAGCCCTAGCTAGCTAAGGTTTGCTTATAGATATGAGTTCTCTGATATTTATTTTTCTTCTCGTTGTCATTGCTCATGGCGTCCTTGCCAGAGGAATTGGAAGTGGAGAAATAAACTTTGATCAATATTACAAGGTTTTATGGGGCGATAGTCATGCCGTAATCTTAAACCAGGGGAAAGAAATTCAGCTCACAATGGATAACTCTTCAGGTTATAATAAACCATTCCCTTATGTAGAATGCATATACTTTCGTTTTATCTTCTTATTTACGTGCTTGTAGTACTCTTCCTCTAAATTACATTAATTTATCTTAATTTGATTTCCCTTAACCATACCTAAAATATGGACACGTTTGTTTAAATTACTAGTGTATACAAATGATGATGTATAAAATAAAATAAAAAGTATATAAGGAAGCAGATACTAGAAATAAAACTATGGTGAAGGCTAAGTTACACCACCCTATTTTTACACCACTTCATACACCACCCAAGTGACAAAATCTGGACCAACCAGATTGTCACTTGGGTTTTTGACTTTTCAACCATTATAAAGGGACCAATGTTAACATGAAGCACCAAAGTATGTGTATACAGGTGTGCCTCTTTCCCCTTCTCTTCCATCCCCACCCTCTGGTCTTTGGTTCACATCACCATGAAATAAACAAACAATATGTGACAATGACAATGAAAACAACTTGTTGAATAATATCCAGTGATACCCAACTTTATTTTTCCTTGTCCAAACCGGTATGTTTCTAAACAAATATCTAGATAAATCTCCTTGCATTCATTAAATCAGAGAGGTTGGTGTACATGACATATTTTAAAAGAAAGCATTGAAGAAGCCTTGAGATTCGGCACAGTAGTGGAATTAGAAAATTTCTCAGGTTTGCTATTAAAATGACTCATTCTTAAAAAAATGTTATTAAGCGATAGTGTTTCTAGGAAATATATATTGAACCACGTAAACGAAGAGAAATCTTGATTTAATAATCTTTACTGGGAAATGAAATTCATTACACACTTTACAGCTGGTTAAACGTTAACAAACAGGAAATGTGTCCGCCACTCCTCGTGCGTTCAAAGCTTTCGCCGTCCTCTGTGCTCCAACCACCGCCTTATCCTGAAACCATCATCGTCGTCCCCCATAAACCAGATCTGCCACTATCATCCTGCGACAGAGCGGATTTTTGGCCGCAACCGTCTCAACCGCCACAACGAACGCTAGAACGGTCGCACGATCCTCAATGAACGTCGTTCACGATTCTTTTCGTCGTCGCACCAGTCGCCATTATCGGTAGCAAGCTCCATCGCTACTGCTCGCACCGCCGCCGCCACTCGTGCCCGATCTGTTGAGCATGGTTATCGTTCTCCTCAAGTCACACCAGATCCATTGAGCATGGTTATCGTCCTCTCTGTTGCGTGCCTCGTCTCTTTGCCATGTGGTTAGACCATTACCATTCCAGCTCTGGGTGACAAATCCACAAATTTGTGATGCTGACCTTCCCGATCTGGGTTGCGGAGGTTGCAGCGACAGCGTATCCGCTGGCCAGTGGTGGTCGTGGGGGAGGAGGTGGATAGGTGGGTGGTGGGGAAGGAGAAGGGTATGAATGAAAATCGAAAATAAAATAAAAATATTATCTATATTAAATTTGGTGGTACATGCATGTACCACATATTTTGATGCTTCATGGTAGTCTTTAATCCTTTATAGGTTGGAAAGTAAAAAAAAAACAAGTGGCAAATTCATTGGCACACATAGTCATGTGGTGGTGCATTGACTAGTGCAAAAACAGGGTTGTTGCCACAAAAACACACATTGGCACACAATTTCCATGAGTGTTGTTGATTTTCCTTTTGTTTGTCTTTCATACAAGGACGTGATTTTGTTTGGTGGTCATGAAAATATTTTCCGCTAGATGTTTCAGAACATTGAAAATGTTCGTCATTGAAATTTCAATTTGGATTACACGCTCAAAACAATTGAATGTGCATGCATGATTTAGTTGAGATGTCAAGATCTTACCGAACATGCACTGATATATAAAACAAGAATATAATAATGATGATTTCCTAAACTCGTCAGCTATATATTTAATTTTTTTGTTTGTTTTATTTACCAAACTATAGTAATTATTCATTTTTCAACCGTGTCATGCCATTTCTTACAAAGTTTCAAGTGATTATACTTGTAATATTGAGATAATCCTCCGGGTGAGTTATATGTCTGCTTCTCAATATCTCAGATATGTCAATAATTTCCCACCCCGGCCTATAGTACTAGGATATTTCTCCTTACCATACCATTTTTACCATCTAAGGAAGAAAAATATATACTTGTAAAATACCAAAATTTTGGACTACCTAATTAAAAAGTTATAGGTAGATATTATTAGACTACAAATGACACTGTTTCTTTAATTTTTGCTGATTTAATTTATATTTTATTTGAACACAGGATCTGGCTTTGTATCCAAGATGAACTACGGCTCTGGATTCTTCAATATGAGCATCAAAGTACCGGGGAGGGATTCTGCAGGGGTTGTCACAGCTTACTATGTGAGTTCCTTCCCCTTAATTTGATAGTATTCAAGATGAAAATTCATTGCATGCATGTCATAAGAGTTGTCCTTATAATTAATGGCTAACCTCAAGGATACATCATATATACTATTGATTCATTATGTATTTTGGTGCAGTTGACTTCCCAAGGAGATAAGCACGACGAGTTAGACTTTGAATTCTTGGGTAATAGAGAAGGGAAGCCATACACATTACAAACCAATGTATTTGCAGATGGCATAGGGAATAGAGAGCAAAGACTTCACCTTTGGTTTGACCCCACAGCAGATTTTCACAATTATCAAATTCTTTGGAACCAATATCAAATTGTGTAAGATATAAGCCCCTGAGACTCTTTTGATAAATATGGTTCTGTTTGAAGTACTCACAAATACAATGTCAACTATATAATTATGCATAACCATATAATGTCAACTACTAAACAAATATTTGGCTTGGCAGATTTTATGTGGACAATATCCCCATTAGGGTATACAAGAACACAAGCAATATTGACTACCCAACAAAGCCAATGCAAATAGAAGCAACTTTGTGGGATGGGGATAGCTGGGCAACAGATGGAGGCAAAACCAAAACCAATTGGACTTATGCACCATTCAAAGCAAACTTCCAAGGCTTTGATGTTAGTGGCTGTCAAGTTCAAAACTCAGATACTCATCCTTGTGCTTCCAATAACTACTGGTGGAACAGCCAAAAGTTTTGGCAATTGGATCCTGATCAACAAAACCAATATGAAAATGTAAAGCAAAAGTATTATACCTATGACTATTGTGCTGATAGGCAAAGGTATCCTACACCTCCCTTGGAGTGCCTATAGTGAATTAGAATCAAATTCCTCCTAGTAAACATGAATCATATATAAGGCTATACTGCCATTGAATTCAACCTTCTACATATCAGAGTGGTTCTTTATAGAGGTATCATGGACTAAAATAAGAATCCTTAATATATAAATTTATGTGGACAAACCCGTCTCTTATTTAATCATTTGATAATTATATTTTATTATTTTAAAATAATATATTAATTGACACTGGATGAATACAACTCTTTCTTCTATCTTTCACCTTTGATTCATTTTGATTTAGTGCCTTAGAATGACACAATTTTATTAAAAAAAAAAAATAGTGAAGCATTGTTTTAATAAAGTAAGAGAAGAGTCGCATTTTTTGTATTTAATGAAGAAAAAGTGATTTCTATTCTTTACATAAAAAAAATTGATAAAAATAAATTATAACATTTTGTAATAAAATGAAGGAAGTACATATTTTTGGTGTGACTTATGGGTGTGTCACGCCAAGAAACTACTGTCTATCAAATTTGCAATGATAAAGGGAACGAAAAAAAACCCACAAAGTAGCAAAATTTATGCAAAGTAAATACTACGGTTAAGAAATCAAAAAATAAGTTTTTTTTCCTTAAGAAAGAAGCATATTTAATAAATGAGAAACAATATATTTAACTTTTCAAGAGAAACTCTTTTTCCCCCCCTCTTTAACCCGCCCTTACCACCCTCGTTACAAAACTCCTGTACAAAAGTAATATGCTTATTGTCTGAATAACATTATCGATTCCCAACAAATATGATGAATTAAAGTTCAATTGTCCTAGCTATTCTCAATGATTCCTGCTATTTAGCAGCAGGATAACATCGAAAGTGATCGGCAACAACAAATAATTTCTTATTCTTTTAACATGATATTTTTATAATTATTAACAAAAATAAATATCGACTAAAAACCAAAAACAGAAAACAATTCAAACATCGCCCAACATTCCCAAATAAGGATTACGAATATTCTGTGAATCAAACGCCTTAGTTGAAAGCGCTACGCTTTTAAAAAGAGATAAATATTTACAATGTAACATATCCTATTATCAGCAAAGAAATAACTTACCATCTCATATATCCGTATCACAAGCAAAAAACGACCTACACAAGAATCTATACTAATATAAAAGGTGGAGAGACAATTCTACTTTACATACATGTGTCAATGCCAAGATTTTTTATTTTTTATTTTTTATTTTTTGTTTTATTTGTTTTAAATTTTTGTTTTTACTTTTTAATTTTTTTTACGTTTATTTTTTTAATTTTTTATTTAATTTTTTTATTTTTAATTTTTTTTTTATGTTTTCCTTAATTTTTAAATTTTTTTTATGATAATTGTTTTTTGCTAATAGTTTTTTAAAAAATTTATTTGTATACACTGACAGTGTAAATTTTTTTACACTGTCAACCAATCATAAACTGACAAACAATAAAAATAGATTGTCATATTCTTGATGTTTTAATTTTTATATACTTATATTTTAATGTATATATATTTTAATATTTTCCGGTTCGAACCGAATCAAACCAAACCAATTTTAATTAGTTCGGATATTGTTATTGACTTTTTAAAATTTATAATTTTTTTGTTTTTAAATATTTTTAGCCAGGAAAGGTAGCAAAGCTACCGTGTTTTTTGAAAAAGTTTAGGGTCGTAAGACTCGAACTTATAATTCGATGAATTAGAAAATTTTTATATACTTATATTTTAATATATATATATATAATTTAATAGTTTAAAATTTAATATTTTTTTTATTTATATATATTATATTTTAATATTTTCCGGTCCGAACCGAACCGAATCAAACCAAACCAATTTTAATTGATTCGGATATTGTTATTGACTTTTTAAAATTTATAGTTTTAAAAAAAAAATATATTTTTAGCCAGGAAAGGTAGCAAAGCTACAGTATTCTTCGAAAAAGCTTAGGGTCGTAAGACTCGACCAAATTGAAATTAGTGTCCAGTATAAGGACCAAAAGATTGCTTTAAACTTTTTTTTAAATATATTTATTTTCAAATTATTTTTTTCCTCATTTTTTTAAATAAAACTTTTCTAATTATTTTAAATATTTTTTTATAATTACTAATATAAAAGATGGAGAGACAATTCTACTGTACATACACGTGTCAATGGCAAGATTTTTTACTTTTTTTTTGTAATTTTTGTTTTATTTTTTTAATATTTTTTTTACTTTTAAAAATTTTTTTACGTTTATTTTTTAAATTTTTATTACATTTTTTTTTAATTTTTTTTTTATGTTTTCCTTAATTTTTAAATTTTTTTTTCTGATAATTGTTTTTTTCTAATTGTTTTTTTAAAAATTTATTTGTATACACAGACAGTGTAAATTTTTTTACACTGTCAACCAATCATAAACTGACAAACATTAAAAATAGAGTTGTCATATTTTTGATGTTTTAATTTTTATATACTTATATTTTAATGTATATATATTTTAATATTTTCCGGTTCGAACCGAATCAAACCAAACCAATTTTAATTAGTTCGGATATTGTTATTGACTTTTTAAAATTTATAATTTTTTTTTGTTTTTAAATATATTCAGCCAGGAAAGGTAGCAAAGCTACCGTGTTTTTCAAAAAAGTTTAGGGTCATAAGACTCGAACTTATAATTCGATGAATTTGAAAATTTTTATATACTTCTATTTTATTATATATATAAAATTTAATAGTTTAAAATTTAATATTTTTTATTTATATATGTATTATATTTTAATATTTTCCGGTTCGAACCGAACCGAACCAAATCAAACCAAACCAATTTTAATTGATTCGGATATTGTTATTGACTTTTTAAAATTTATAATTTTTTTTGTTTTTAAATATTTTTAGCCAGGAAAAGTAGCAAAGCTACCGTATTCTTCGAAAAAGTTTAGGGTCGTAAGACTCGACCAAATTTAAATTAGTGTCCCGTATAAGGACCAAAAGATTACTTTAAACTTTTTTTTAAATATATTTATTTTCAAATTATTTTTTCCTCCATTTTTTTTTAAATAAAATTTTTCTAATTACTTTAAATATTTTTTTATAATTACTTTTTTTCCTAAAATTTTTTTAAATAATTTTTTCCTAATTTTTTTTTGCTAATCTTTTTTAAATATACTTTTTTTTTATACTTTTTTCCTAATTTTTTTGAGTTAATACTTTTTTTTAAGCTACATCCTTGCCTTTATTTTTTCTATTTTAAATAATAAATCTATATCTATACTCATTGTTAAGGGGAAATTCTAATTTTTGTGTAGTACAATAGTGCAAGCCAAATGTTAAGTTATGGAATATTTTTATTTATTATTTTATTAATTTTATAAAATTATATATTTTTTGTTTTAAAATATTTACAAACCGGTAAAGGTAGATTGTTTTGGGAGTCAAACACGACAATCTCTGTATTGACATAAAGAGAGGCAGAGCTATTCATATTTTGTATTTTTTTTTTTTTGCTACATCTTTGCCTTTGTTTTTTCTATTTTAATAATAAATATATATCTATACTAATTAATAATGGGAAATACTAATTTTATTGTAGTACAATGGTTCAAGCTACATGTCAAGTGATGAAATTTTTTTTTCTTCTAAAATTTATATTTTTTTTGTTTTAAAATATTTACAAACCGGTAAAGGTACAATGTTTTGGGAGTCAAACACGACAATATCTGAATTGAAATAAATAGAGGCAGAGCTATTCAGATTTTCTAATTTATTTTTTTCTACATCCTTGCCTTTGTTTTTTTATTTTAAATAATAAATCTATATCTATACTGATTAATAAGGGGAATTGCTGATTTTCTAATAAAGGGACACGTGTCAGCACCACATGATTTAAGAGGATTAGTTGATTGATCATTAGTAGTAATCAAAGACAAATACTTAACACATAGTATACATTACGTATTGTAATATCATTTTAAAATAAAAATAATATTCAATTATTTGCACTCAAATTATAGATAAAATAATCCTCGTAAGAGAAAACGTATTACTCTGCTAGGGTTTGCTATGTCCTTTGTATTCTCTGCTACGCAAACACCAATGGTGGTGGAAGATCAACCTAAGGAACCACCCGATAAGGGTGTAACACAGTCTGTGAATATGCCTAACGTGGATGCTGGAGGAGGCAGTGCAAATGGCAATATATCTTTCAGAGATAAGTTGCTTGGCGTTCAGAATATACCTCAACGAGAGAGAGTGGATTATATGGGAAAGAATTTGGTGAATCTGGATTTGGTGAATGGGAATAGACTACTCCCCATGTTTACAGTAAACCAGAAAATTATAGAAGAGTTAAGCCAACCTTGGAAAGATGCTCTGATTGTTAAGCGCTTGGGTAAACCTTTGGGTTTTAATGTGATGAAAGCAAAGTTATCCTCTACGTGGAAGCTGCTGGGAGGTTTTGATATTATGGACATTGGCAATGGCTTCTTTATGGTCAAGTTCGAGCAAGAAGAAGACCGTAACAAAGTCATTAACGGTGGTCCGTGGATGATTTATGATCATTACTTAACAGTGAGGACCTGGTCGGCTGATTTTAAGGCTAACACGGCAACCATTGATAGAACAATGGTTTGGATACGTATTCCAAGTTTGAACATGGTGTACTATGACGAGGGTCTTCTCTGGACATTTGCTTCGGCTATAGGGAAACCTGTTAAGGTGGACCTTCATACATTGCGAATGGCCAGAGGAAGATTTGCTAGAGTCTGTGTTGAGGTGGACCTGAACCAACCTGTAGTTGGCAGGGTTGGAGTGCAAGGATGTTGGTATAATGTTGAGTACGAGGGACTTCACATTATTTGCGGGTAGTGTGGCTGCTATGGACACTTGCTTAAAGACTGCCCCATCAAGAAACCCTAACCGGTGGCGGCGGCGGCGGCGGCGGCGGCGGCGGCGGAAGGTAACGCAGAAGATAAAAAACTGCAAGCCGTAGAGGGCGAAAAATCAGGGAAGCAGATGGATATGGGTGCGGAAAATCAGGGTGCATTTGTTGAGAATCAGATTGAGGAGGTTACGCATGGAGAGTGGTTAAATGTGATAAGGAAAAAAAAAGGGAATAAGGCAATAGTGGGGGCGAAAAGTAAGGGGATGCAAAATCAATCTTCTGAGAACAAATTCAATGCTTTAAATTTTGAAGATATGAGAGAGGACTTGCATGAGAATTACGTGGGTGGGCCCAGGAGAGTTGATGAGCGTCCAAAAAATTTGAAAGTTTGGACCAATAAGAAACGGCCTAGAAGGGACAATGGTTATGTGGCTGTTAACGGTCAAGTGGGTCCTAAAGGCAAAGAGATTAACTCTGTTGGAGATAAGTCGGGTGACAAAAATGCTAATAAAACCTCCCAGGACAACGAACAAAGACTGAGGGGTATTTTAGATAGTAAAGAGCACCTGAAATTGAAGACTAAAGTTGATGCTTTGTTGGAGAAGTTAAGCAACTCAACTAAGTGTGATCAGGCTAGCACGTCTAAGCCTATCGAAGGCCAGGATAACATGGAAGACTGCAGTGGGATGGCAAACTTCCCTCCGGAACCTGGGGAAAATCTAATTAGCTTTGCTAGTCAGGATTACAATATCGAAGATGGCCCGAGTGCTCGAATGGATTGCGAAAGTAATGTGACCCAGGATGATGTGGTGAAAGGTGACGTAAAGGATCACAACAATTCTGCCATGCAGACGTAAATACCCTAGTCTTGGGTTCCTCTTTTATAAACTAGTTTTTAATGATGTTGGAATTCCAAGATTTTTCAGTTCTTTGTTGGAATATTCGTGGTGCTGTTAACCAGGCTGGTAGAAGACATGCTAGAGATCTGGTGAAGAAATATAATCCCTCTATGGTTATCCTAGTTGAAACACATTGTGTTTTTCAAAAAGCAGAAAAGTTCTGGAGTAAGCTAGGGTATGACTTGGGTGGTTGCTCTGAAGCTGTTGGTCAGGGAGGTGGTATTTGGGTTCTTGTAGAGAATGGGAGGAATTTCTATGTTAGTGTGGTTGATGTTTTTAACCAGATGGTTACAGTTTCAATCTCCAAAGGTAATAAAAAGTGGTGTTGTTCGGCTATCTATGCTAGTCCTATCCCGTGTATCAGAGAAGGGCTTTGGAGTTACATTGAGAACCTTCGTTCCAATCTCACCGATCCTTTGGTTGCTCATTGGTGACTTCAATGAAATCCTTCTCCCATCGGAAGTTCGTGGTGGCCTTTTTTCTGCTAGCAGGGCAGCGAAATTCTCTCATGTTATGAGTCAGTGTGGTCTGATTGATCTGGGGGCTAAAGGTAATTTTTTCACTTGGTATAGACATGCTGCCGGACATCGTGCGGTGTCTAAGAGGCTTGATAGGGCTCTATCTGATTGTGATTGGAGAACCCAATTTCCTGAAGCCTTTGTTGAAAATCTTTTCCGTCATCATTCTGACCATAGCCCGCTGCTTCTTCGTTGTAAAGGAGTTATCCCTTCCAAAGCCGCTAGGCCTTTTCGGTTTCAAGCTGCTTGGCTCACTCATAAAGAATTTCCTCAGGTGGTGCATTCAGCTTGGGTGAATGGGCATCGGTCTATTACTGCTAGCCTTGAGAGGGTTCGTATTGAAGCCAAGGACTTTAACACTAAAGTCTTTGGTAATGTTTTTAAGAGAAAATATACTCTCGAGACTCGGCTTAAGGGGATTCAACGTACCCTAGAATATGCGGATATTAGGAGCCTTGCGTTATTAGAAATGGACCTTCAGAAGGAGTATAATGAGGTTCTTAAACAAGAAGAGCTTATTTGGTTCCAAAAGTCTAGAGAGAAGTGGGTTAGATTTGGAGACAGGAACACTAAATTTTTCCATACCCAAACTATCATCAGGCGGAGACGTAACAGGGTGCATGGGTTATTTTTGGATGATGATTCTTGGTGTAATGACCTTATCACGCTGAAAACAGAAGCCATGAGGTTTTTTAAAAATCTCTTCTCCTCTCCTGTGGCCTCTAACCCTGAAGAGTTCCTGGTTCCGATTACTCCGAAGCTCAGCCAAGTGGGCATCGATTCGATGATTGCCACAGTTAGCAAGCAGGAAGTTAGAAAAGCGGTTTTTAGTATGAATTCTTATAAGGCTCCTAGGCCAGATGGGTTTCAACCTTTGTTCTTCAAGCATTACTAGGATGTGGTTGGGGATGATCTCTGGAACTTTGTTCAAATAGTCTTTTCTAGAGGGTATTCGGAAGAGAGCATTGCTGAAATTCTTATTGTTCTTATTCCGAAGGTGGATCACCCTATGCGTTTCAAGGAATTCAGGCCTATAAGTCTTTGTAACGTGGCTTATAAAGTAATAACTAAAGTCATTGTTCAACGGCTTCGCCCTTATCTGGATGACCTTGTTGGCCCCCTTCAGAGCAGTTTCATTCCAGGTAGAGGTACAACTGATAATGCTATTTTAGCTCAAGAAGTTATTCATTTCATGCACCACTCGAAGGATAAGAAAGGAATTATGGCCTTTAAAATTGATTTGGAAAAGGCGTATGACCGTGTTAGCTGGGATTTTCTGGAATTAACTCTTAATGACTTTGGCCTGCCAAGCTCCATTATTTCCCTTATAATGTGGTGTGTCAGAGCGGCAGATTTATCTATTCTGTGGAATGGGGAGAAATTGGAGAATTTTAAACCCTCTCGGGGTCTTCGTCAAGGTGATCCTTTATCTCCCTATCTCTTTGTGCTTTGTATGGAAAGATTGGCCCTTAATATCCAACATAAAGTTTCTAATGGAGTTTGGTACCCGATTCAAGTCTCTAGGGGAGGTCCAGGTATTTCTCACTTATTTTTTGCCGATGATGTGATGTTATTTTGCCGAGCAAAAAAATCTCAAATTCTTATGGTGATTAATACTTTTAGAGATTTTTGCAATGCTAGTGGCCTTAAGGTCAATTTTGAAAAGTCTAAGGCTATGTGTTCCTCCAATATTCCCCTCCATCGCAAAGATTTGCTCTCTAATGTCTCTAATATTAGACTGGTGGAGGATTTGGGGTCCTACTTGGGTTTTCCTCTTGTTAAAGGGAGGGTGAATCAAAATACATATAAAATTGTGGTTGAAAAAATTCAGAAGAGAATGGCATCTTGGAAGGGGAAATTATTAAACAAGGCGGGCAAAGTCTGCCTTGCTAAAGCTGTTACTTCTTCCATCCCCATATATTCGATGCAAACCCACCTTTTCCCCAAGAATGTGTGTAATCAAATAGACTCCTTGACAAGGAACTTTATTTGGGGTAAGGAGGGTAATTCTAGAAGTTGGAATATGGTCAAATGGGAGGTGCTGACTTCTCCTAGGGAGTTTGGTGGGTTAGGTCTTCGAGAGGCTAGGCTAACCAACAACCCTTCTGGGTAAATTGATTTGGAGCATTTTGTATGATTCAGATAAGTTATGGGTGCAAGTTATCAAGCACAAATACATGGGTGGAAATTCTATTTGGACGGCCAACCAAGGTAGTAAGGCTTCTATTACTTGGAAAAGCATTATGAAGGCTGTAGCGGAGCTGAGAGAGGGCTTTGAGATGAAACTCAACTTGGGTAACTCTCTGTTGTGGTTTGATGACTGGACGGGTAAAGGTCCTCTTTGCAGGTTCCAAGACTACGTTCACATTTCTGATACCCAAACTCGCCTAAAGGATATCTGGTGTAATGGTAATTGGAAAGTTCACTTCCTTGCAACGCCTATAGTTGATGAGGTGAGGACCATGATTCTTCAAACGCCTGTACCTACAAATATTGATGACTCTCTCCCAGATAGTTGGGTTTGGAAGGGCAGGGTGGATGGTAGTTACACTGCATCTTCAGGCCATAGGTGGCTCGTGGAGAGGACTCGTAACTTTGATGCTAGTTATGATTGGAAGTGGATTTGGAAAACAGCTGCCCCTGCTAAGGTTCAACTCTTGATATGGTTTATAGCTCATGATGCCCTCCCCACTAATGCTATGCGCTTCAGGAGAGGTCTTGCTACTAACCAAAACTGCAACCGTTGCTCAGGCAATCAAGAAACAATCTTACATTGTCTTCGTGACTGTCCCCACTCGAAGGAAGTTTGGTCTAGACTTGGATTCGTCCAGAGACCTGCGTTTCTGATGCTTAGCAATCCGTTAATCTGGGTCAAAGAGAATATCATGTCCAATTCTCAGTGTCTCTTTCTAGCAGCTCTTTGGTGGTTGTGGTGTTGGAGAAATAACTTCTTATTTTCTGATGATGCTTGGGAGATTCACATTGTGATGAGAAATATCATGCTTTCCAATGATGATTTCTTGTCCTACCTGTTAGATAGTTCTAGGCTTGACCACATTGCAGTTACATTCTTTCGTTGGAGGCCCCCCCTAAACTCCTGGTTAAAGTTAAATCTGGATGGTAGCTTTCATCCGAACTCAATGATTATGGGTTCTGGGGGCATCATCAGGGACGTGCATGGTGATTGGGTCAAAGGTTTTTCTTGCTTTGAAGGTAAGGGAGATATCATGTTGGCCGAGCTTTTAGCGGTTAGAAGGGGTCTTAACCTCGCTTGGAATGAAGGTTGCAGACAGATCATTTGCGAATCAGATTCAGCTGAGGTGGTTCGGGTGTTGAAGAATAGGCGTAACAGAAACCTCCATTCTCATGCGCATGTTATCTTAGAGATTGACGAGCTACTGGATAGACCTTGGATGGTAGAGATCATGCAGGTGGGAAGAACTGCCAATGGATGCGCTGACTTCCTAGCAAAATATGGTGCTAGAGATTGCTCTGGTTTGATGGTGCACAAGGACCCTCCTCTCTTATTAGGAGCCTTACTTCTTAAAGACAAGCTGGGATTGCATTCCCAGCTTTAGCTTGTTTTTGGGTTTTGTTTGTTTCTGTTTTTGTTCTTCTCTCCTACCACCAAAAAAAATTATAGATAAAATTGTTTCAAGGTTTTTGTTGATCACTTCTGTCTATAAATAAAAAGCCTTGAAGATGAATGAATACCACCATTATGGGTGGGAAGAAAATATTGAAAGCAAAGTGTGAAATAAATAAAGAAAATATTTGACATAGTGAACTTAATTTGAGATAAAGAAAAAGAAAAAAATTTGGTACATATAGATACACAATTCAAGTTATTAATAATAATAATACTATCAATAATAATAGTAATTAATGACCCGTGCATCGCACGAGTGCAAAAATACTAGTTTGAATCATAAGTTGGAAAGAAACCACTCGTAGCACTTATCCTCTAGTTCACCCTTTTTTCACATCACGGCATGAAGCGAGCAAAATGAATTACAAAATCGAACCATTTGTAAGACTTTTCATTCTTAATTTCTTATTACTTTTTTACCCATAAAAAGTCAAATAAAGCGAGGATAAAGAAAAAGAAAAGAAACATAAAAATCATAGTCCCGTGTCTACATAATAGCTGCAGGTCAAACGCAACAGTTTTCTGCTAATATGAATACATAATCAGCCTTTTTTGTTTATTGTTTTTTTGTATTGTTTGTTGATCTTGAACTAAACAAAACGTGATACCTACTGAGGTATCAGAACAATAGGCAGCACATCATGAAAAGATTGAGTGCTGCTTACTCGTTGGAAGGTGCATCCTCGGATTGAACACTTCCCCCTTCTATAAAACGGAAAAACACATGACAATACAATTTAGTTCACTTTGAAGAACCTAAGAGCAGGGACACCATAAATCTGTTTTCCGAAAAAACATACCTTCGTCGGAAGGAGCATAAGGAGATTTCCGGTAACGTGTCTGCTGCTGTGTTGGCTGAAACATCAAAAGGAAATTGTTCTACACTTGTTCTTTGTAATCTTAAATTCATTATCTGTAGTTAAACTTAGCTATTTTAACATAACATTTGTTTGTTACAATAAGGCCATGTTCCGCTATCATTTGTGAAGAGAAATTCTAATAACACACTTTACATAATAATTTAAGAGAGGGAGACGTGATCCAATGAAAAGAGTGTATTAAAAATAGTGTATGAAAGAATATGTTGCTAGCATTTCTCGTTTGTCTAAAGCCACAAACACTTCAAAATTAGCAATAGGCCAATAGTTCAGCTAACAATAGCTGCCAGTTTAACTCCTCTCTTCATTTCGTTTGGAGTGGTTAACAATAAACAAATCAGACATTTGTATTACAACTGCAAATGACATTTTAATAGAATACCATGTCAACAAGGTCAAAGAACATCAGTTAGCATGTCTTTTAGGCAACAGAAGAATAATTGTTCTCATCATCAAGCTTGGGAAGGCATTATAATTATCTATAAAATTCAGATTTGAAAATATTAATGTAATAGTTAAATACCTGTAATTTAGGCCGAAGAGCCTCGAGTGGTCCCTTAGGTTTCTGTCCACCTTGCTGTTACGTGTAATGGTACAAAATAGAGTTAGGAAATTAATTTGTACATATTCTGCTTCAATGCAATTAATAAGATGTGTGTTTTCCAAAAGTACCTTTCCAAGTGCCCAATCAGCAGAATCAAAGTATGCACGTTCATGGTCCTGCCATAAGATTTAATTTTTAAATGAAAATAAAATGAACACATATCACCAAATATTTATGGGTACTTACCATCTTGATTTCATACACTAAAGTTACAAAGAACTGTAAACAGACACTCACACACATGTACCTTTGATATGAGTGGTGGCTTTTTTTTCATTACTCCTCCATATTTTTTCTTTATAGCTTCCTCCTACAAGATTTGTAAACACAATAAGCCACAAAATATGAAATTCTATGGCTAGTAAAAATCCTTGCCCAAAATCACTTTTATGCAGGAAGATAAGATCTGCATAAAACCTGATCCTCGGATGATGGCATGTTAGCTGGCTCATCAGACACATTTGCATCCATCTGATCTTGTTCTTTCTTATCCTCTATGCTAGACATAAGGTCCTTCGGTGAGTAAACTGTAGCTCCAATAACAGGTAATTTTAGAATATAATCCTCAAATACATAAAATGCCATAGTTGTGAATAAGCTTCAGTCTATAATAATAGTTACAAATCTCTTCAGACTGCACAAAATACCACAAACTACTTTTTTCATTGAAATAAGAATTTGAATCAATCTCATTATACATACAAGCCATCATAATCAAAACTCATTTCAAGACAGACAAGGTGCTAGGCAAAACATATAAACACGATACGAGCTAAGAAACAAGCACACACAACTGCCAGGCAACCAATCCCAATACATCTCAACAAAAAGACAATAAATCTTTTATTCTGGGTGACAATACATCAAAAGCCAAATTTTCAACCAACCTATTTAGTTAAGAGTAAGAGAGAGAAAGACCTGTATGGTATAGAGGTTCAGTAAATCAGTTCAATCCCCAAAAAATCAAACCATTAAATTCGTTTAGCGAGACAAGGAAGGGCATGTGGGGTGCGTTGGCTAGAATAATTTATCAAACCTAGTCATCAAAAACCCATGCAGCTTACTCTCACATCAACTGCAAAGAAATGTTTTGCAAAGACATAATACTGTCATGTAAGTGCTATCAGAAGATCGAACACACACACACACACACACACACACAGAAAAAGTTTACAGGGAAGCTGCCAACAATAGTTAATCCTTAGCAAGTCAGACTCTGATCATATTACACTAGTTTCTCTATCCTATCAAAAAAGAATCTCCAATGAACATTACTTCCCCAAAGAAATTGTCTAGCTTACAACTTAAAATCTAAGATTGCAATCAAAGAGATCAAATCAAAACTGACAAAGGAAAACAAGATGATGTGGTATCCCAATAAGTCAAAAGCTAATTGGACACCGCCACAATAGCAGAATCATCTCATTCTCGATCCATATCGTTAACATCGAGTACTTGCAAAACCCATATACAAGTTGACATTAAAACACAAGTTTCAAGCTCTATATGCATAAAAACACAAATTTAATATGAAAACATCGGTGTTGAGGTCAATAACATAAAACCAAACAATCCCAAAGCCTCCAGCCCCATAAATCATCATGGGTCGAAGCTATTGCAGCTGAATCAACACAGTAGCTTAAATAAATGCATCAGATTTCAAACCCAAAAAGGAAAACATTCAAAGAACAAATAGGGAGATGATGAAGGAAAAATGGCAGATCCAAGCATGGAGTCACTCACCGGATCAGTGGGGCCCACGCCCGTAATCAGCGGAGGCTCCGAACGACAGTCAATGGCCCGATGTTGTTCGCGTCTCTCTCTCTCTCTCTGTATCTGCAATGCTCCTCCTCTGACCGTTATCTTAGATCGCATGGTTTTTTAATTTTTATTTTTTTATTTGCTTCATCAAAATGATTTGGATTTTAGCTTTTATTTTTTTCTCCGCTGACACAAGAAATTTTCTAATTAATATCATTAGTTACAATTTTATTATTTTTTAGATTTAATTTTTATCTTTGTTTTGTTATTTATTTATCTTTAAAAGTTGAAAAAAATATATATTTAAATGGTCTAATAATTATGAATGGCTAAATTACACTTTTGGTCCCCAAATTGTTATTAAATGTTCAATTTGGTCCCCAAGTTTTTAAAATGTTCATTTTGGTCCCTTAATTCCTAAAACTTGTTCAAATAGGTCCTTCCGTCAAGTTGACTAACGGTGACGTCAAACCTAATGACACGTGGCATTAAGTTTAATATTTTAATGTTCATTTTGGTATCCAAATTGTTTTAAAATATTCATTTTGATTCCCCAAATTGTTCTAAGATGTTCATTTTGGTCCCCAAATTGTTTTAAAATGTTCAATTTGGTCCTCAAGTTTTTAAAATGTGCATTGTCGTCCCTTAGTCAACTTGACGTCGTCGTTAGTCAACTTGACGGAAGGACCTATTTGAACAAGTTTAAGGAATTAGGGGACCAAAATGAATATTTTAAAAACTTGGGGACCAAATTGAACATTTAATAACAATTTAGGGACCAAAAGTGTAATTTAGCCTAAAAATAAAAGACCCATTATGTTTTCTGGTCAGATTTAGGATGCTTCATTTGTCTCAACTTGACTTGATGTCACATATTTTTTCTTATAAAAGTTATACTCTTTTTATTATTAGATATAAATTTGCTTATCAAAAAAATTATTGGGTATAAATAATAAGACTTTTGGACTTAAATTAATAAATTTTAGTAATATATTTATATTAATATTGTTAAATATATGTTATGAAATATATTTTAATTTTAATTTCATACTTCTTTACTTTTTTATGATTTAATTATTCATAACTTTCAAATTTATGTATTATGTAATACATATATATATATACTTGATTTGATACCAACTCGATCATTATTGAGTCAAGTCAGCAAATAGCGCGATCAAAAATAGTAGACCAGATTTGAATCAAACTAAACTCACAACAAACACCCACCCCTAGCATGAAAGACAGTTACGAGGATGATACATATAACATCAACAAGGTTCCAATAAACAGAAATTTTGGAATATATGGATGTCAAAAATTATTCAAAGACACGAAAATAATTCAAGGACCAAAATGAGAATTTACTTTATATGTTATTTGTATATAGGTTTCCAAGTGTATTTAGAGAAAGACAAAGAAGGCCTGGCCAGTAGTTAGGACACGGGATAAACAGTGAAAAATGAAAAGATCTTCAAAGTTATCATTTGAATCAACAAAGGTACATATTTACAAGATGGTACACTTGCCAAAACTTCCTAGTCACGGGCATCACACCAAAAAAAGAAAAAAAAATTTAACACAAACTATAGAACTGTTGCAAATTTTACAGGAGTTAACAAGCCTCAGAAAAATGAAATAAAATAATATTAAATTGAAGAACAAATCATTGTCGATTGATGTTTACGTGCTTTGATCATATTGTACAGTGAAGGTTGTATTTGCAGCACTTGAAGCAGCTATTGCTGTAGTGCCCTGGCTGTCTGAGGCAGAGGATGCATTGTATGAAGATGAAGTCTTCATATCAATGTTACGTTTCTGTTCTCTAATTTTAAGGTCCATAATATCTGATATCAAGCCTGGTTTTGTTATCTTATGTTCATCGACATTTATTTCTCCGGTGAGCATCTTGACCACAGAAGACATGGATGGCCGGAATTTCGGATTATCCTGAGTGCAGAGAAGGCCAATCTTCAGAATTTTACAAGCCTCCTCGGCATCAAATGCCCCATTTAGTGATATGTCTACCAGCCCTACCAATTCCTTTCGCTCATAAAGCTCCCATGCCTGTAAGGACAGAAGCTTATATAAGAGCTGGTCCAAAAATCTCATATAATGCTGTAAGAATATGATCACAATTATGCAATGAAATGCCTTAGAAAAAATGAGACAAATACTTTCTTCCTGAGAGAGGGGAAACAAATACTTCAATATTTTATAAGATTCGTTCATGTGTTTACCAAATATTATAAGACTAGAAGCAGGTTTTGACAACTGATGTTTCATAAATCTTCAATGTTTGTCATTTTAACTTTAAGCATAATTCTACAATCATTTTGATCTAGCCTTTCGTGCTTAAGGAACAAAATAAATTATGAATGGTTTCACCTATCATGTGCTTTTGCATATGTTATTTGTGTTCTACTAGCAGTTCAAATCAAATGCAGAATTTAACTTCTACATATAGAATGAGCACAGTTTAATATTAGTGACTTCAGGTAATTAAAAAATGAATATGGGGACATTGAGTGTAGTTGGAACAGATGAAGATTAAAGAAAAAGAAGTGGTTATTAGAACTGAAGGGCAAGCAATACTAAGAATAAGCATATTTTCATATCTCGGTTCAATGGCTCAAATGACAATAAAATTAGAGTTCCAAAGATACAACTGAGAAATATACATGAAATTTTATGTTACATCCCAGTTGAAGCAAACAGTCCGAAGTTTACGAGTCAAGCAAGTGCCTCACCATCTATGACATATAAATGATTTTTTTTTTTTTGATAGGCAACATATAAATGAGCTTAACATACAAAGGAGTACAAAACATTTGATAATTGAATGGTATATGACTGCTAATACTAGAGAGATAAAAATGAAAAATGAATCTTAATGTATATACTAATTTCTGCTAAAGATGAGTCTAGAGAGATTAATCAAGTTTATTGACATGCACAATAAACAATGTGAGGGGAAGTTTAAATAGAGAGAATCAAAGAGGATAATAAAAAAGAATAAGAATAGACCAGTGGAGTTTTATAACAAAAAGAGATTAATGGAGAATATAATTTGGTTAAGTACAGAAAATCCATATTGTGGACTCCAATCAGATATAATACATAAATCTGATAAATGGCTCCAATTTATTGATCAAGCCTTGCACTCAATTTGTTGTTTAAAGCACCATCTTCTGTACATAAACACACATACATGCAAGAAGCCAGGAAGGATCATTATTGAAAAGCAATTCAAATGCACAACTAGGTTTGTTAAAGACATAAAACACCATTGTATGTTTAGATATTTTCACAGCAGAAAAAAAAAAAAAAGGACATGAATATTAATGCATCATTGGGAGTGTCCATAACACAACCTTTTCGACTCCAATTGTTCCATAATCGTTTCCAGGCAACTTGAAGCATAGGAAAGGAGGTTAATAGGTTATGTTATTTAATATCACTATTCACTACCTTAGCCATCAAAGAAACTTAACATTTAAAGTATTATACCGAAAGAACTTTCCTTCTTAATAGTGAGATGAGAACAAGAAATTATTTTATTTTATTCCCCTCTTGCAATGTGTTTTTAAGTGATCAACGAAATATGCACCAATACAACTGGGAAATAGGACAGACATACCTTTTCTAGAATAAATTGATCTCCTATTGGTAATCGTGCATTTGTGTTACATCTCCCACTGACTATCTCCACAAGGAGGACACCAAAACTGTAAATATCTGCTTTCCGTGTCAACTGCCCCCTTATTGCATACTCTGGAGCCAAATAACCTCTGAAATAAAACATGCAACATTAAATTCCTGATATAAAATAGGAAAATGGGAGACAATATACATATGCAAACAGCAAAAGAGATGTAAGGAGTGGAAAGGTGATGAATGAATGGGCATAGTATATCCTGAAGAAAATATGCATGCTTCTTATTAACACATAAGTGTGGTTTAACAGCACTGTCGATGATCTCAAGGTCTAGTACCAGCCAGACTGTGTGTGACTTGTGTTGCATTTTTCAGACTAAGGAATCTGTTATGTCATCATTATTAAAGTATTGTGATAATAGATGAACTAAGAAAATATGAATATAAATTTAAGTCATCAATTGACACCAAAATGGATTGATATAAATTATATTGAACAAAATCAATCTACATTGTTCAATTAGATATTTTTACTTTAAAACTGGGAAATTGAAATGGCGGGGGGGGGGGCTAAGCCTTACTATTGAAAGGCTTCTGCAACAAAAGCTTCCAATTTCTGTACAGACTGTAAATTAGAATGCTTACATTGTTCCTGCTACACGTGTGCTGACATGAGTCATGTCAGCTGGAATAAGCTTTGCAAGACCGAAATCTGAAATCTTGGGTGTAAGGTCTTTGTCAAGGAGAATATTGCTTGCTTTTATATCCCTATGAACAATATGTGGTGTTACTTCCTCGTGAAGAAAGGCAAGCCCGCGAGCAACCCCAATGCATATCCGAGTTCGTGTTATCCAATTGAAGTGGATATTACTGTGACCTCCACCTGCAAGTGAAGAGAATAATTCGAAAAGAATTGGGGTGAGGTTGAAAGTCAAAGACTAGTTAATAATAAAAGTCCATGAAAATCTAAATGACACAATATAAGCCATTGTTCTTAAATTTTCCCAGAAAACTTTACCAAAACTTTTTTCCAACAATATTTTAGGAAAATAGATTTTAAGAGATGGCATTACTTCCCATGTCCCAAGTCCCAACTCAAGCATCAACAGATTAAAAACATATAGTTTTCCAAATAAAAATTATAATGCATTTACCTAGAAGGGTTTGTGCGAGGCTGTTATTCTCAAGGTAATTGTAGACTAATATTCTATGATCTCCTTCCACACAACAACCATACAACTTAACCAAATGTTCATGCTCTATTTCTGAGATCACATTAATCTCAGTCAAGAATTCCTTCGCCCCTTGTCTTGATTCAGCTGAAAGAACTTTTATAGCAGCAACTTTTCCATCTTTTAGAAATCCCTGACCATCCCACCTTAATATTGTTAATGTTTCATTATAAGGAAAGGAAGAAGAAAACAATGATCACGCCAATTGATATGGTGATGCAAGCAATACTTCAAGTGATTTAGTTACCTTATAGACAGAACCGAAACCACCCTCCCCGATTTTATTGGCTGGACTGAAATTGTCAGAGGCAGTTCTAAGTTCTTTGTAGGTGTAGATTCTTACATTTTGAACGCCTGAAAGTTCCGTTCACAAGTATATTAAATTAAAATAAAACACTGTAATTATAGATTCCTTAATTCAAGTAGGCAACCAGATTCCTAAAAATTATTTAAAATTAGCAAACTTGAAAAATTCCATCTTAGTGTTAGGTTATTTGTTATATAGCATGTAGTTAAGTTACCTTCATCAATGTCTGGATCTCGTCTAGCGATAGAAGACACCTTCTTACCAAATAAGAAACAAAAACAAGTCATGACCGAATGTGGTATGGGAACAAGGCTTTTAATGTCAAATGGAATCAATGACTTCAAATGAAACTACTTCCAAGGTCACCTGACTGAACCGTAAAAAAGTGTCAACTGCTTGAGTAATAATAAAGTAGAGCGATACAAAGGACGCGATAAAGATAATACAAAAAATTAAGGTCTTATAAGAGCAGAACAAACTACATTCATGGTATTCTATATAAAACATGTGACATACAAAAAGTTATAAATGATATCATAGCTCCAACATTTTCACCAATTTTCCAATGATATTGAAAGAGGGTCCTGTCATAAAATAGAAGTAATGCAAAAGAATTGAAAGCCTAGTCATAAATAATCTACAGTGAGGCATAGAGATCAGCATCATGTTCTGTTCAAGTAATGTAGATTTAACTAATTTGGCCATATATTTATGTATTAAACAAAATTCTATGAAATGTGAGGGCGACCTAAGACGAATTATGTCTGAATTTGATTGTTGTTCCAAGAGCAATAAGACCAAAAAAGGAAACAAACAAATGGAATTGATCAAACTCACAATTACTCTCTATCAGTATCAGTTACCAATTCAATCCATTCCATGACTTTATTCCACATTCTTGCAACACCTTTCCACCCTTTCATCAAAACTAGTTATATGTATCTCAACCTCTAAATTCAGAATCTTCACAAACTGCTGTTTGAAAGAGCAGAATTTCAAAGGAAAACCATTCTTTTTGAACTGTACTCTATTTTGTTTAGGGGTTAATATATTCAGACTGGTTCAATTTGTGCTGCTTTTCACAGCTCAAAGCATATTGAGAATGAAGTTGTCAACTGAAAACCCCAGGAACCGAAATTATAGGACGAAGAAATCAGAAGCCTAATTACAACATTTAAAGCACCAAAAAAAAAAGAGATAGAAAAAATAATCCAAAAAAAATCCTGTAGCTACAGAAGAAAAGTAATCACCATCTGTCTCAAAAAAAAAAAAAAAAACCATTGCAACTTTCCAAGGAAAACAAACAAATCAAAACAGAACACAAACTGTAACGTAAGTAAAGGGTAACCCAAAAAAAAAAAAAAAACAGAGACGAGAAAGGCATAATTGAAAGGTGAAAAAGTTTAAGATAAAAAGAGCACCATATGACTGAAACAAACCTCAGAAGCACTTTGTCAGAGGTGGAAAGAGAAAAGGGAAAGGAAAGTGATAAGTTGAGTTGAGAGAGGTTGTTAGGTTTGGTGAGATGATTGGATTGAATTGGAGGTCATGCATTAATGGGCTTAGCAAGGCGTGTGAAGAGACGTGTCCGTACAAACACACTCCCTCTTTCTCCATTGACTTGTAATCCCTCCGGACCTAAATATAAGCAACAAAATAGTTATATTATTTGGACTTAAATATAAGCAAAAATAATTAAGTCAACACTATTAAATGTTAGTATTGCAAAAATCAAGAAAATTAACCAATCAAACTAATTCTCCATTTACTTTTCCAGGAGCATTACATATTCCCTAGACAATTAACTCTCTTTTTTATACAAATCAAGATAATTAAACTAACTTAACTAACTTTCTTAATATGTATAAATTTAGTTTCTTTTGCTTATAATTAGGTCCGGAGGTAGTAAAAGGTTTGATTGTGATTATACTCTCGCTAATTAATTAGAAGAATACTAATAAATATCCTTTAAGGCTGGTTAAGGAATCAAGAAAATAAATTTTTTTTAAAAAGTAATGTATTTAATGTTTTGAAAAGATAAATATCTGATTTTTCAATAAAATATTTTTATTTTTAGATTTTTTAACCAATGTATTAAGAATATTCATCGGCAATACCCATTCGTATATCCATGAGCTGGATTAGTGAAAACAAGAGCCACAATGTCAAAATTTATACTCGCCGCCATCGCCACCTTACCGAATACGGTAATACTACCTATCCTTCACTTTAAAAAAAAAAAGGAAAATTAAGGATAAGGGTCATGTTTCCTAATTAAGGATGGACAAAAAGGGAGTTCCCCTTGAAAAATGAAGTTTATAGCTTGTTAAAATATCAAATGCATGAATTTTCAATAATAAAAAAAATTCCTTTTAATTCTTTGAGAGTACTAGTTAGCATTTTTCTAAGGATTATGTTAAAAAAGTGAAATTGTTGACACTGTTAATTATTTATTATATTTATTAATTGATGATAATTTTATTAAAAAATAATTAACTAAGAGTATATTTGTTTTAGATTTTGACAGAGTTAATTTTGAGATAATTGATGTTAAAAGGAATTAATTTTAAAAAATTGATGTTATAAAAATTCATTTGTGTTCGTTAATGATATTTTGAAAATAAGTTTATAAGAATTTATTTTGTTTGGATAATAAAATAAAATCACTTTGTAAATATAAGAAATAAAAAAAATTGGATCCCACACTTAGATCAATTCTACTCAACAGCAAGGTTAAAAATTGTTTCTTTTCTTAAAATCAATTCTACTCAATTCAAAATTGATTTTAATGGATACACTTTTAAAAACAAACAGATATATAGTAGGTTTGGTATCACGTCTAACTTTTGCTCCTTTTTTAATTACTAATGTGTCATTTTCACAATGATTTTGGCTAAGAAGCACTTTTCTACCATTGTTCCAAACTTCCCACATATTATTTGTTGAAATAATTGATGTTTTATTACTGCTGGTGCTGGTCTATTAATCATTCCCCCGATGATGCGCTTGGAAAATGAGTGCATTGCAATCAAGTGCTGTGAATGTGATGGGTGAATGGCAAGGCAGCGGGTGTCTCATATATATGGATTGGTTTTGTTAGTTTTTGATGTATACAGTAGGTGGTTAATGGATATTTAGATCTAGTCCTTTTGATTTTTGGTATACAACTTTACATCTTGGCTGTGTTTTGTGATCAGCCTTTTGTGTTACTATGTCTATGGGTTTGGTACTCCTAATACCTACATTAATACAATCTTTGCTTATAAAAAAAAATTTTAAAAAAAATCCCAAAAGCCATTTTGGACATCCAAAATCTTAACCAAAAAAGTACCAAGCAGTTTTTAACTTAATTTCGTGAAAGGAACATGTATGCCGGAGTTTTGTTCAGACCTCTCCTTAAAATTTCCAAAAATTTTCAATCACATGTCTATAGTATTTTTTTTACGGAATCACATGTGTATAGTATTAGAGAAACATTTTTTTTGGGTCCAAATGAGGCATATTTAGGCCTTATAATAGGGAGAGGGAAATGGAGGTACAGCGAGATCGAACCCGCAACCACATGGACTCCAAATGTCCCTTACAAGCTAAACCACCTGAGTTACGTTAGTGGGACTAGAGAAACATTTTTTATACAAAATATTTAGGTGATATTATGATAAATATTTAATTTATACAAGTATGAGTCAATGTGGAGATAATATGTATTTTGAGATAATGTACAAAATTAAATATATTATTAATTATTGTTTCAAATATTTTTAAATATATTATACAGATAATAAAATTGATATTATTATTATTATTATTATTATTATTATTATTATTATTATTAATTAAATTAAAAAAATTACAATACAATATTTAACCTATGTGACTTTGATTTCTTAGCGGGTGTGTGGGGACAGATCCATGTATAAGTTTTGGGGGTCTTGGCCCCTAACTTTTTTTTTTTTAACAATATGAATTATTAATAGTTTAAAATTATTAATTTTATGTCATTGATTGGTAAAAAAATAAAAAAAGTTGAAGTATATTTGTCTTGTGTATGGAGTGATAACTCTTATACGTACTCACACTTCATAGTTTCTATAGCTATATACACAACAATCTTTTTCAGGTATGAATATAATCAAGACTACACTTTATAATAGGGAAAAAGATGATTTTTTGGCTGATTGTTTGCTAGTATACATTAAAAGGAAAACTGTTTTTCAATTATATTGTAGATTTAATTATAGATGTTTTTCGTGACATGTAGGAGAGTTGTTTCGTGATTTGATAGATTGTTAATGTAATTATTATTTTTTGTTAAAATAATGTAATTAGTTTTTTGGAACATATAGTTATGTAAATTTTGTATTAAATTTATTACGTATATATTTGTTGGGTGAATTGGCCCCCCGATCATTCAAGTCCGGCTCCATCCGTGTGTGTGTGTGTGTGTGTGTGAGAGAGAGAGAGAGAGAGTGTAAAGGGATATGGCAACGGGAATGGCAGGTACGATAGTCCCCCCCCCCCCCCCCCCCCCCCCCCCCCCCCCCCCCCCGCCGAATAAAAAAAACCACTCGCACCTGCCCCATACCCGCATAGATACCCGCTATTCGGGTTCATAACGTATTTCACAAATATTCACGTGTATCTATAGATAATATTTTAAATAAAAAAAATGAAATGTATGTTTTTATAATAATAAAAATAATAATGATTTGTCAAAAAAAAAAAAACTTAAACAAGGCAACACATTTATATCTTCCAATATTAAAACAAGATAGCATATAAGAAACAAAGGGAAGATAGGTATTGAATATTGATGAAGGAATGAAAAAAGGTACGATTAGCAATAATCTTTAATATACATGACACAATCATTCACTTTCTACTACAACAACAGAAGCGAAATTGATTCCTTTCATCTACACTTGTATATCATATACTTATTGGATCAACATGCAAAATTATGAAGCAGCGTTTTCTTATTTATATCCAATTTACTTTCATCAAGCTTAGGCTGCATCTTTAATTGTGAGAAGACTCACAAGCCAACTATGCCACTACTTACCTCAAGTAGCTTTCTTTCAATCAAATTCAAAACTATTGATTAGTATTTCTTAAGGAACTTAATGATATCCATAAAACAACACAAAAGATAAAGAATAATCTAGAAAATTATATGAGGACTTTGATTAGTAAGTAATTTTATTAGCGGATGCGGATATCCATGGGTATGGATACCTCAATATCAGCCATCATCCCATTAACTAGCGGGTATAAAAAAAATCCGTTTAATTTATATGTGGGTATCTGTTAGAGTTATGTTATTTGTGCAATTATTATGGACATCTAACCTAAGTGACACTTACACTCACAATTACATACAGCACATTTACTCTATTTTGTAATATAATACTCCTCTATCCTACTCACACTCACATCAACATGCGATGTATATATCGGTGTTGAAAACTAAAAACATAGATGTATCTGGCCTAAGCGAGTGAGTGAAATAGAGAGGATATGCATGAAAATATTTCTATAGATGTCATTCTTTGAATAAACCTTTGCACGTCATAACGTAGAGATTTTTTTTAAATGGATTGTTAGACTTCTTAAATATATTTCTGATTCTGATAGCATGACGTATAAGTATAAGTAATGTAAAAATCAATAACCATGATAAAGGTGATGGGTGCGTCGTAGAAGCTGACCGAATACAATTGAGACGTGTACCTTCACTTCATTTATAACTTTTTTTCTTATGAAAAAAATTTATTTATAACTTTTGTTATTTAAATATTTAAATAAATTTTTTTAATAATATTTCTCTTATATTTATATAAGGTACATTTATTTTTATTTATTTTTATAACATAAGGTACATTTATTTTAGTATCATATATTGCATACAAGAATAATAAATTACATTCACATAAATACGGTGCTTCATATATGTAAATATCCGGCAGGTATTTCAAAAATAATTATTTATTTATTTTCTTAGTCAAATGAACCTTTTGGATTTTTATTTCTGCCACGTGTAGTAATTTGTGTTCATACTCGTGGTTCATAATTCCCAAGGCAGGCTTTCTTTGATTTCTGTCAATTATACTTTTTTATTCCAATATTTTATTTTAATTTTAAATTCAAGTAATTATTGTACAACTGAAGATGTAGGCAATTTGATGAAAAGAGATATAAATTTCGGCAATCTTTTTTAATTTAAATTTAGACAAAAACAAGCAAGAACGAAGACCTCCAACTCCAGTAGTGCGTGGATGACATAAAAGTTCGAGGACCAATTAAAAACGGTTTTAGTATAGGGACCTAATTACAAATAAAATAAAAGTTCAGGGACCTGATTACAAATTTTAAAAGTATAGGGACCTATTTGAAAATTCCCAAAAAGTTCAGGGACCTACAGAGTAATTAAACCTTTTATATATTGCCCTGAGACCTTGATTATCTCACTTAATCAGATATATGAAATACAAAAATAGGAAATACAAAAACTTTACAGAAATTCCTATTAGAAGAAGATATTTGAAATCAAGCATTGTTTGATTACAGGTTAACAAAATGGACATATCTCTTTCTATTTTATTCATAATGTTAATTATTTTGTAACTTTTATAATTTTATTAATTTTTAAATAAGTTCTTATAATTTAAAAAAATTTATAAGCATTTTTTTTAGGGAAAAAAAAATGGTTTTCGAATAAGTCCTTGCTTCCTAACAACTAACAAGGACTAAAATTCCAATAACCTTTGAAGCTGGGTTGATGTATTTGAAAACTTATATACACTACAAGAACCTATTTGAGAGATAAACACAAATAAATACGTTCTTATAGTTTAATTGAATTTTCATATATATAGTGAAACTAAGGACTTACAAAATAATGTCCCATTAAAATTGTTAATACTTAAAAAGAAGAGGACAGGCATAAAAACGTGTACTTTTAAGTTATAAGTAACATATTTGTCAAATTGTAAAATTATGTGGAGAACTATAATTCGTTCAATTTTTGAAGTGACAAACGCAACATATCATACGATTCAAGAATGGAGTACAGCTTTCTCTCCCTTCGGTTCAATTTGAAATGGATTCCCGGGTGGCTGTTGATTTTATTTTGAGAGGGTCTACTGGTACAGCTTCTCTTTTTTTTTTTTTTCCTTCCAATAAGTAGTCATTTTATTAAAATAGACCCAAACGTTAGGATCATAGTGTAAGCTCTCCCCACCTTCTAGGAAGGGTTGAAAAGTAAAATACACAATCATGTACTCTAAGTTAGGTAAAAGGAAGCAGGACAAAACACCTGTGTATCACTGTTATTTACACCATTTCATTTAGTAATCTCTGATACCCCCTTCTGGCTCCACAAAAGTTTGCCAGCCCATAAACACCTTTTTCCAAGCATAAGCAAAAAGGGGCCTCATTAAAATCTTTTGATGCAAAACCCTCCTTAGGGATAAAATCATCAAGAAGGAAAAAGAGTACCCCCGGTACAACTTCTCTTCAACCTCTGCTTGATGACATTTTGGATATGTTCCGCCTTCCGGATTGGAACACTTCGATTTCTCATATTTTTAGTGAAGCTAATCGCTGCGTGGATGTTCTAGCCAATGAAGGCCATTAGGGCTCTTCTTACAAGGCCGAGATGGACCTATTAACAACATAATGGGGGCAGTTGCCGCCACCAAGTTTTTTTTTTTTAAACATTAAATCTTGGATACATTTTTTTGTTATCCCTACTGAAAAAATTATGTTGCCCCCATTGCTTTGCAATCCTATTCAACGAATCAGAATATATAATCTTGCCCCCACTAGTCAGAATTTCTGGGTCCATCCCTGTTATAGGGTCATAGTTGAGAGTCCCTCTCCCTTACTATCCTTGTATATTAGTGCTGATGCTATGGGGTATAGTTCCCCTCGTATGATTGGGTAGTTTGTTTCTGTTCTCCTTCATTAAAAAAAAAAATAGCCAAATACACATCAGTTTAACCAAAACCATGAACTTGGGTACAAACAGGAACTTCTTGATATGTTATTGTTAAGGGCTCCGTATATTTCGTCTTCAATACTCCATGATAAACTCAGAGTTTTGGTCCTCCATAATTATAAGCCATTGATTTAATATTACAGAAATTCAACGGTATAGATGAGCCACGGGGAACTAAAGTATCAAGTTAACAAAATATCTCTCCACGTTTTCTCTCTCTGAAAATCGTGAATTCCGCCTGGAATGCGAAGGTACCTTGTAACATATCCATTACCAAAGCTAGATTCATTTGCTTATGAACAATTTCAATCCGCGTTAGAGAAAGAACACAATTACTTATGGGTATCATGGAATTGATCCTCACCCTCTTCCATAACCATAACTCTCTCCCCTTTTCCCAATTCATGCACCCACTTCTGGTACATGTCATATGTGCATTGTTGGGTGGAGAGTTGGGTCAAGACGGTGGACGACGGAGCCGCTGCCAGTAATGCCAATCGCGGCCTTTGTCGTAGCGAAGGTTGTGCTTATCGAACCCAGCAGCACTCCGCCTCAGCTTAAACAACACCGCCGCGTTTCTGGTCGATGTTCAGAGGATGGACGGAGGAGGCGATGTCGTTTTGGCACGATGTGATGAATGGCGAAGGATGGAGTGTTTCTGGTTTTTCTTTTCTTTTTAATGTATGTTGTATTTCTCAACCATTCATATCCTGATTTGTATGTAATTCGAAGTGGAATTCTAATTCTAATATATAAACTCCTCTCTACAATTTAGTTTAAATATTTGTTTTGCCCAATTTCTATTTGATGAAACTCCCAAACTAGCATCATCATGATTTTGCAATAGTGATTGAACTCTTATTTAGATCTCTCTTCCGGTGTTTGTTTAAGAGTAGTATTTGACTTTAGAGAGCATGTTGCAGTCGTTGAGAGCATATCCCATAATCCCACCGTCCCTTACATCGCCCACTCGGAGTTGCAAAGATCTGCAGCTGTGAAAATGTTGTTTGGGAGTGGAGAAGGGAGGGTCAAAGAGATGGAGTAAGATTTTTTTTTATTGGCTATAATACCATTTTGGTCCTTAACTTATTTTTTAGATTCAATTTGGTCCCTTGACTTTTAAAAAGTTCAATTTTGTCCCTTAACTTGTCTTTGTTGCTCCAAGTTATTCATTTCCATCAATAAAGTCAGTAATAGTGTTAAATAAGTTTCAATTTGACCCCTTATGTTTTAAATGAGTTTCAAATTAGTCCTTTAAATTGTTAACGAGTTTCAAACTGGTCCTTTAAATTATTAATGAATTTCATCCTGGTCCTCAAAAAGTTAACACCGTTGTTGACTAATTGACGGAGAGGACTAACTTGAGTCAACAGAGACAAGTTAAGGGACCAAATTGAACCTTTTAAAAGTTAAGGGACTAAACTCAATCTAAAAAATAAGTTAAGTGACCAAAATGGTATTTTAGCCTTTTTTTAATTTTATCTTTTTTTTAAAAGTGTCCTTAACCGGCTGCGCTTAAAACAAAACAACTGGTTATAACAGGTAACAAACTGGCTCATCTATACCGTTGTTTTTCTTTAATATTAAATCAATGGCTTATAATTATGGAGGACCGAAACTCTGAGTTTGTCATGGAGTATTGAAGATGAAGCCGTCTACTTCAGATGTTACAAATCAATAAAGGCCTGTGAACGAGAGTGACAAATTGATCTGTTGTGATAATGTAAAAATTTGTATACGGAAATATGGCTTTGGAATTGCAATTTGGCTTCTGTTAAAGGAACCAAGCAGCTTCTTAATGTTTAAAGGCTTACAATATTGTCCAAGTTAATTTGCAATCTTAGTGTGTTTGGAATAAGGATCTTGAAGAATGAATGTATCTTTTTGGAAGACCTTTAAATCCTTAATGATTTTTTTTTTACCGAATTAAATCCTTAATGGTAAAAATGCTTTGTTTAGGTATTTAATCTGGTCATTCGAAAAAATTCAAGACATTTTTTTTGTCCGGGATGGAACTCGGGGTATCCCCACAATCGATAGTCGTAGGACTAATCTTCTGAGGATGTAGAGTACCAGTTAAGGGGCAACTCCTCTACCCACATATGCAGCTCTATTCCCATCACCAGAAATCGAACATTGGACATATGGTTAAAGGGCCCTAGCCACTTGGACCACACCTTGTGGGTTTCAAGACATTTTAATAGGATATATTCTATGGCGAATTCTACGGTGCACAAGGTGAATGGGTATCCCCACCGTGCACAAGTACTTAGAGCCATTAGATTAAAGAAGTTCATATATCTTATTTTACTCCTCCCACATCAGATCAAATCTCTTCCTCCTACACCAGTTCCAACCTCCCCTGTTCATGGTCTCCTCCGCCGCAGGACCAGCCGTGAGCCACCTTGCTTCCGCCGTGCGAGTACGCCGGCCACCAACACATTCTCATCCTCTCAACGCCGTTCCGATCAACGCTGTGCCGAAGCTTTCCATAAATTGAACAAATCTGAAACCCTCTTCCTCCCCATCCTCTACAAGCTCAATCGCAGGTTAGGGTTCTTGGAAGGAAGAAAGGGGGTTTCAGATCTGAAACCCTCTTCCCTTTCCAGAAATAGAACAGATCCGAAATCCTCTTCCCTTTCCCCATCGCAGGTTAGGGTTCTTGGAAGGTCGAAAAGGGGTTTTCAGATTTGGAAGAGATTTAGAGGAGGAAACACGATTTGAGAGCGAAAATGGAGGTACGGGAGGCATGAGGTGGCCATATGGAGGCCGTCTGTGCGATTCTCCGATGACTGGGTTGCAAACAGTCGCACATGGTAGACGCAGCAGAGGCGAGACGGCTGAGGGGATGACACTGAGTGACGGCTGAGTTCGGGGCTGAAGCAGTGGCGAACGTCACAGCGAGGACCAGTGATGGTGTCTGAACAGCGAAGGAGGCAGATCAGTTGTCGGGACGGCGGACGGCGAAAGGAAGATAAGGAAGAGTGAAACAAATTTAGTGTGGGAGGGTGTATCAATTACTATGAGTTCAGATGAATCTGATGGTAAACACTTATGGTTCACCGTGGTACCACCTATGAAAGTGGTCCACGGTAGAACTCGCCTATATTCTATTATCCAAAATAAGAAATTTAAATGTCCTTGTATTGTATGCGAGGCTAAGCAGGTCAAATTAAGTTTTTTTTTTTCCCCCCCAAATAGTGGGTTGACTCATGCACGGGCCCTAACCCATGACTTGATCCTAAAAGCTTTCGATTCTATGGCTTTTTGTATTATTATTACAGACCTTTTGACCCTATGACTAAATGGGCTAGGATCGACCCTCTTGACCATTCTAATATTATCTTGGTCACTGTTCAAGATTTCAAGTAATTAAATCAATATTTTCTTGAAAAAAAGCTAGACTTTTTAGGAAAATGCATTTAAATTTTTTAAGATACTAACTAATTAGTTTCCAATTTAATTATAATTGAAACTCGATATTTCTCCTCTTAGTTTGTCCAATGTGAATTTTTGCATTCAATTTATACCGAAAAGTTTCACCTTTTACAGATTATTACAGAAATTTCAAAATCTTAACTTTATCTTTTTATCAATTTAATAACCAGTTGGTTTTAAAATCACGTATGATACATACATATATTATTATTAATAGAAAACTCAATACTTATTTCACTATATTTAATTGTTATTTACAGTATGAATAAATATTTTTATAATGATAATTATAACGGTAGTTATCCGTGTAAAAAATTACATGGATAACTTATCAAAATCAAACACTTAGTTTTATTTTGTTTTCTTATTTTTGATAATAATTTCACAACAGGAAATCCACGTGTCTAGCATCATCATAGGATTGATGATTTTCTATGTCCACTAGTTGTGAAACTCGTGAGAATTTCATCTCATTTATTTAGATAATGTT
Source organism: Echinosophora koreensis (assembly GCA_035048595.1). Taxonomy (NCBI): domain Eukaryota; kingdom Viridiplantae; phylum Streptophyta; class Magnoliopsida; order Fabales; family Fabaceae; genus Echinosophora; species Echinosophora koreensis. Next base: position 326,578 of record JAPCYP010000170.1, read on the forward strand.
CGACAAATTCCGTGCCACGTGGCACACTATCAATCACTAGTATCTGGTTATTTTTATCAGTGTGTGTGTGTGTGTTGCCCATAACACATAGGCAGAAGGATTAGAAGCACAAATAGAATCACTTGAAATGGCTTCTTTAGTCATGGCTTCTGTGAGCTTAAAACCAGCTCCTTTCACAGCTGAGAAATCCTCAGCAGTTAGAGGGCTTCCCTCCCTAGCAAGGACTTCTTCCTTCAAAGTTGTGGCCAGTGGTGGCAAGAAGATCAAGACTGACAAGCCTTATGGTTACAATTTACAAACCACTTCTTATATACATATATATGTAATATGTTATCAAACCTCTAGCTAGAACTTTTTCCAAATTTTTTTTTTTTTTTGGTTCTTCTTTTTCGGTTGATTGTAGGAATTAATGGTGGCATGAGCTTGAGAGATGGAGTTGATGCATCAGGCAGGAAAGGAAAGGTTTGTGCTTCACCTTGGATAGGAAAGTTTTTGAGTTTGACTTCATCATCTTGATATTGAAAAACTTGCAACAACTTATAATAGTCAATTTGTGAGTCATGAACTATTTTAGTTTTCATAGTAAAAATTGTAATTAGGATACGTTATGTCAGGTAATAAACCAAATACAAAGAAATTCTTAATTACATATAATAGGTAATTGTCATGTTATAGTTTTATTGAATGTGTATTGCTTAATTAGTTGAAGTGTACTATCTTTTAGAGCTTTCTGGATTATTTGGGAGATGTTTTTGGGCTTCCATCCTTCTAACTTCAAATCTTCAATTCAGGGAAAGGGTGTTTACCAGTTTGTAGACAAATACGGTGCTAATGTTGATGGATACAGGTAAATTCCATCTCTCAAATTCCAAGCTCAATTATCGTTTTTTCAATGCTCTGATCTAAGTTTTTCTTCACGCCCAAAGCTACCTTAATTCCAATACAAACTATTATGAGATATGTTCCAGATGTTCTAATAATTGGCATATTATTAACTATATATATATATATATATATATATATATATATATAATTGATGTTGCCTAGATTATTATTAGCAAGTTTCTATAAAGTTTCATCAATAAAAAATATGACAATAAATCCAAAAAGTAATTCAATATCATGCACTTCAAAGAATTGAATTTGATGTTCACATATTAATTATTTTCGTCCAATGATAAAGAAGTCATCTAATTCAAATTCCATTTGGCTGATGCATCATACAGTCCTATCTACAACACCAATGATTGGACTCCAAGTGGTGATGTCTATGTTGGCGGTAAGAAAATCTAATACCTTCAAATCTTGAGATACATGAACTGATTAATCACATGAAGAAAAGAAGAAAAAAAAAAGCAATTTCAATATTTTGTTTTATTGCATGATAGTAAATTTGATGAATGCAGGAACCACTGGCTTGGCTATCTGGGCTGTAACTTTAGTTGGTCTTCTAGCTGGGGGAGCACTTCTTGTGTACAGCACGAGTGCTTTGTCACAGTAGACTTTGTTAAATGGATAACTGCAATTGAGCTATAGCTTAATCCATGCAACTGTCTAAAATGAAGGAATTATTCAAGTACTTGTGGTTGTGGGTGTGATGCTTAAGTGCTACTCCCTCCGGTCTCTATTGTAAGCAAAAATTAAATAGGACACACATATTAAGATAGTTAGTTAATCTCATTTAAAAGAGTCATTGGAAATAAAAAATTAAGTTTGTTACCTAAATTACCCTTCCTCTTATTTATTAAGCTTGTGTTATTGAGAATAAAAGGAGTCATTGGAAAACAAAATTTGTATTAAATGAAGGGTATTTTGAGAATAACTTCATTAAATGAGAAGAAAGTAGTTGAAATTTGCTTATATTTTGGACCAAAAAATTTGGAAATTTTTGCTTACATTGTGGACCGGAGGGAGTATATATGTTGTGTGGATTCCAAAACTAATAGTTCTTCTTTTATGTAAATCCATCTTGTTTCTATAACCATGGATCTTTTGGAAAGCGGATTTCATGCTGTCTAAGTTCCAACGCATTCACGCATTCATGTGTTAGTATGCCACTAGATTAATCATTAGAAGTATTTGATAAAATTTGAAATTGATCTAATGATGTATTAATGAATGAGTTTTTGAATGTGAAGGGAATTCGAATCCGATCATTTGGGGAAGTCTCCAATTTTTTTTTCTTTTTGTTAATACCACTTATTGGGTGCTGGCGTCATTATGCTGCATTCTCCAGTCAATATCAGTAGCCATAGTGGTTGGTATGAAAATGTGCAGTACAAACATAAAGCACAGTTGCATAAATTTGTCATCAGACAAATGGTTTCAAGATGATTACTGCTTGTAATCGAAACCACATGACTACTCAATATTCCGCCAAAAATATAAGGTGCTTCAAAACGTGGACGGAAATGTCAAGCAAACCATGAAATTTTAATCAAACATGCCATCACATTATCAGTTGAAACTTATATAATTTCTAACCTTGCACAATTGGATTTAAAAGATTATATATTTGGAAAATCTATACAAGACTTTCCTCGAGTCAACTATCAGTGTGCAGTAAACTATGAGTGTCATCAATATGGATTGTAATTGTTACATTATTGAATGAGTAAACGTTTATCTGGGGCGTCCAAAAAATTTCACAAAAAACAAGTAGAGTAAATTATACTTCTACATCAAATTAGATCAAAAGTTACTATTTATCGAGACTAAACTAATGTCATGCGGTGAAAGAAAATCATCATTCGTCAGCCATTTTGATGTCATTAATTTTTTATGATCAAATTAATGTTCTGCAAATTTTTAAAGAACCAAATTGAGAGTTTACTCTCGTTAAATTGATGGACGTTTATAATCAACCACTTTAAAGAAAGTTGTTACATATGAAACATGATAAAATAAGAAGAAAAAAAAAGAGTGATGATATTTGAACACCAGAATTTGACACCATGGTTAATTCAGTGTATTGGTTAGTTAATCAACCAATAGTGTCAAAAGTGAATTAACCAACCAATACACTGAATTAACCATGGTATCACATTCTGGTGTCAAATTCTGGTGTTCAAATATCATTTTTGGAAAAAAAAAATTGTTACATTACGACAAACCCTCTTACAGATTCATGTATTTATGGCTTTTATGATAATCTGATTATTATAGATTCGTGCTAATAACTATTTCCAAGTGATTTAGGTGTTCCTTAAAAAAAAAAAAAAAAGTGATTTTGGTGTTGTTTGCACTAGACTGACCGATTCAACCACCAAACCGTGAACCTTATTTGATTGATGAAAGTCCTCAGTTACCGCTCTTAGGCCGGCCGCCACTCATCCCACCACCGTCGGCCACCCACCACTCACCAGCCTGCCACCTCTACCCTTGCCGCATGTCATTTCCAGGATATCCTCCATGCTCTATTTCTTTGTTATGTACTTGCAGAACAAAAGACAGGTTACACGGCCAACTTTCCATCTGAATATAAGAGACTCAAGAGAGTGAGAGAGCAGGGGAGGGAGAGAAATAGCCCAAGGCTTACCCGAATGAGGGGTTTGAACTATGAAACCCAAACAAAGACGGGGTTGTGTTTACTGTTTAGTATAGGCATCTGTCATGCACATTGCTCCATAAAGTCAGAGAAAGTGAGAAAATTTGTCTCTTTATTATACTCTAAAAAGAATGAGCCTGGTAAATTGTAGAGCTACTTGCTATCTTTTACTCTCACTTCATTTAATCATTGAATCGGTTAAACTTGAACTAGAAATTTTTCTAATTCAATCATCTGGTTTTAATAACATTGAACAATAGGCTCACCAGCTAACAAGACGAAAAAGAAAAATAAAACCAACAAAGATTGCATGCGATTGGAAACAAATATAGCAGTAGATGGGAACCGAATATAAAAATAAAGATGCGTTATTTGGCACTCATTGAACATTTTGAGTAGCACGAACAGTCATTCATACTCCTTTTACTTTGACTTCTACCCTTTTCTGTATTTCTCATGCTTCTCATGTTTTTCTGTATTTCTCATGCTTCTCATGCCATCAGTTTCATTAGCATTTACCAGCGGAACACGATGAACCAAAAAATGATCTAATCATCAAAGCCACCTCTACGTCCATTTGTCGTGAAGAAAGAATTTTGCTAACCTTGTCAGCTGTCACAGTTTTTCTCCAAAACTAGTCAGAAATAACATGAATGATCTCATAATTGACTTTCCTCAATTACATCATCATCTTGATGCAGCACTGGATTATTCTTCGTGTATGCAAAGCTTGTTTGGTTAGTTCCATCTATCAATGAAGACCGAACTACCTGCAAATTAATTCATTCTTTTTCATGATTTTTTTTTTACAATCGTACATATATTGAACTCGAACACAGTTACCAGTTAACCATCAATTAACAATACATGTTCTATTTCTATATATGGCATCACATATTGCAGTGTGCTGATGCAAGTGCTTACTTACATATGGCCATCACTAATCTGCCCAATCTTTAATCTGATCAACCCTTGCTTGCCCCTGAAATCTTCAAACTAAACACCTACCAATAAAGTAATAACTGCCTCAACCACTACTAAAACCTACTACTAACCTACCTTCACCATCGACACCACCTTGGACTTGGTGAAAGTCCACTGATGACTTCAAACTGCCATCCTCCTTCCATGTAGGCTTCACTTTTTTCTTGCCAAGATAAGCTCAGGACTTCATTGCTAAGGATTAATATGTCTACACCCTGGTGACGCATAATAGCTAGAGACAGAGACCAGAACTTCAAAGTGACTATAACCAAGTATCCATCACTTGGTCACCAGATATATTTAGAATACTAATACAAAATGAAGTTGGGCACCTAAACTATACCATGAGATTTTCTAGGAATTTGACATTCAGTTTTCTATCAGCCAACGGAATGAACAAGTATAAATGCCACGACCATGCAGCAAGCAAGCAAGCACTTTATTGCTTAAAGAGAAAGAGGAATATACTGCATCAGATCTAATTTAACAAACTGAAAGCAGAGGTTTTTGGAAAATAATTCTTATACGTTGTATTATTCAACTAAAGGAACAGTACATAAATGGCTCAAGGTCAGCCAAGGAGACGAGATACCGGGAGCAGAAAAAGGGGGGAAAATTAAACAATAATTTCCTAAATAGTAGCTACTCGATATGGCAGGAATAAAAACATAAAAAGAGAGACAAACAACTATAATAATGGATAATGGGATTTAATCCCTAACAGAAGGGATCTTGTGTTATTCCTAATAATGAAAGAATAATTTCCAACACAAACAGTCAATTTTATATAGCAAGTTCAGATCACCCAACCTTTTCAATTTCTTCTAAAAGATGTGTGTTCTCCTTTAAATATTGTATTGATTTGTCTCTTCCCTGTCCCAACCTGTTTCATGATAAAAATTGGAGAGATGGATTGAATCAAGCAACAATAAAAGTGTCTGTAACCCAGAGATTTCCCACAAATGTTTGCGTTTGTGTGGTTGATTACTACAATTTATTCTATACAACAACAACAAAGCTTTTTTTCGGCTACATAAATCAAACGACATCATTATGTCCTATCATTAACCATGTCTTCAAAAATGTCATTTGAATCTATCCTTTTCAATGAATTTACCTAAAGTTTTTCTTGATCTCCCTAGAACTCTAGCTATTGAGCTATCTTCCACTTGATTTACCCTTCTTACAAGGTTTCTAATAGTTTTCTCCACACATGACCAAACCACCTAAGGCAAGATTCTACCATTTTTTTCCACAATAGGTGCTACCCCTACTTTCCCTCTAATACATTCATTTCTAATCCTATTTTATCTTGTATATCCACTCATCCAATGCAACATTCTCATCTCTACAACATTGAATTTATGCTCTTGTTGACTTTTTACTGACCAACATTCAGTATCATACAGTACAACTATGTTATTTATAATTTGTTCTCCGACACAAATAATAGAACAGAAAAGTGCTTATTTCAAGCTGAACTAAAAGGGCCTTGTGAAGTCCTTAATTTGAAGGCTGTAAAAAACAAAACAACAACTTGAAAGACATCATCGAATAAATAAATACTAGGGTTCAGAAAGATGTTCTGAGATAATACCGATGGTCCCCATAGCTATACCAAGAGCCCTTCTTTAAGACAACATCCATCATTTCTGCACAATCTAAAATGCAGCCCTGCATTCAAAACATGGAGTCAAAATAGTCATATACACCACTTGGGTTAAAAATGCTTTTATGCTGCAATACTCACCAGCTTATTGACTCCCTCTCCAAATATAATCTCAAATTCAGCTATTTTGTATGGCCTTGATACCTAAAACAACTTATTAAGTTAAGGATCTCCTGAATGAAAAATAAAACGAAAAATAAAGTCAATGAAAAAATGAAGCTTAAGATCCATGAAGAGAACTTTCAGCTCAACAAAATCATCTACCAACTAAATATAGCCAATAATATTAGAAGAGTCACATGAGATAGTGTTGAGAATTTCATTACAAGTTTCGGTCTTCCCATAGAAGACAATACAATTAGAACAGCTGTGGTCTGATTATAGACAGATTTGAGGGAATCTGAGCTAATTGGGTATTGATAGGAAAAGTAAAGGCTCAGAAGAACAAGATGGGTAAGAATGCTCTGCAACACATTCTTGGGAGATAGCTCTCTAATTGAGTTTGAATGCCCTGCAACACATCCTTTCGCAAAAACACAAACTGGATATAGCCAGAAGCAAAAACAATTTTTGAAAGTCAAGCCCCAGAAAACTCCTTATGTAATGATATGGAATTTAGATTATCAATTTATCATATATTTTAATGTCTCATTTTGCTATCCCATTTCCAGCATATATCAGTATTTAAACAGTAACATACAGATAAGTGATGGGAAAGAAAAGGCCAAAATTGCTAACTTAAAATAATTAAAAACATCAAGTTCCAAATAATTTGTTGAGCAACGGTTCAGAAATGAAGATAAATTTCTTTAAAATAAAACTTTCAGATATGTATTAAAAAATTCTAGCTAACCTTGCTCTTTTGTACTCTTATACGAACTTTAACACCAATTTCTTCATCTCCTTTAGCCTAAAAGGAAATGAAAATGCACACAGTTCTGGTTCATATTAAACAATCTTGACATTATAATCAAAGGATTACATTAGTAACAATTAATTCTTTGTATGCAAAAAGTGCTGCTATTTTGGAGGAGAAAGACCAACGGCAAAGGTTTAAAGATGATATACAACAATACGTCATGACAGAGATACTGTGCTTACAGACTTTATCTTCCCTATAGAACGAACTTCTAACCGAACTGACGCGAAGAACTTCAATGCAATTCCACCACTTGTTACTTCTGGATTTCCATAAAAGACACCAATCTATAAAAGTAAACAAAAGGTTAAATCATATAAACAAAAGCAGAAATTTAAAGATCTTAAGATATTTCATTGAACTCATATGATTGAGTAAGCAGATGCAAATTTATAGTACTTATCATTATTAAATGCATGCAGTCTTCAAGAAAGAAAAAGTTAGACTAATAACATACAAGTACCTTATATCTTATTTGATTCAAAAATATAAGAGTACAGCCAGCTTTAGAGGCATTTCCAGACATCTTACGCAAAGCTTGGCTCATAAGACGAGCCTGCAATCCCATTTGCTGCATTCCAATCTCACCCTATGCATTTATAAGAAACACACTGTTAGAAATGAAACACAATCCCCTAAACTATAAAACAACAGTGCCTAAAACGTAAAAAGAGAAGTATTTGTTTACTTCAATTTCTGCTCGTGGAGTGAGAGCTGAGACGGAATCCACACAAATGAGATCTATGGCGCCAGATCTACACATACGATCTGCGACTATAACATGGAAAGTTCAATCAATTCATAGACATCATACAGCACCCTGCTATTGCAATATGGACACTGCCAAACTTATCTTATCCATTCCAACATAACCACATTAAAGGCAAAGGTATTACTCTCAAGGGCCATCTCTCCATGATCAGGTTGGCAGACAATCAAATTTTCTACATCCACCCCTAATGCTTTAGAATATGTTGGATCAAAAGCATGCTCAGCATCAACAAGCATTGCATTGCCTCCCAACTTCTGCACATCATAGACAAAATAGCTCATAGTTACCGTAAACATGTTTAATCAAGTAAACCTTCATGATCAGGAATTAATTAGTCGGAAAAGTCCATATAGATGAATTACCTGCACTTCTGCAATAGCATGGAGTGCAAGGGTGGTCTTCCCACTGCTTTCTGGTCCAAATATCTGGGAATAGACATAGCAGATAATGTCAGCTTGACAAAACTAATTAGTTAAGAGAAAAATTAAAGAACCAACAATTCTATCACAGTGCAAAGTAAAAGTATGAAAGGAATAGGACATCTTTAATGAATAAATCAGCTTGCTCTGATGCTTTGTATTAAAAGCCTCAAAAACTATTCAGGTCAGGGAACCTGGAATTCAATGTTCAAGTTTAAGTCTGCAAACTATTGTACATAGGAATCAAATAGACAGATCCAGCTTGACATCCAAGCAATCCAAACTTACCAGAACCCTCCAAATAACACCAAAACCATTGACAAGTACCAAAATTTAAATAAATCCCCATCCATATGAATATATCCTATTCTTCCTAATCCATACCCCATTAAAGTTCCAATTCCATACTCCATCAAGAACCCACAGAATGAAAAAAAAGATCAGAAAAAAAGACGAGAATGATTAAAAGCATAAAGCATACAGTTAATACCTCTACGATTCTTCCTTTTGGAAGGCCACCACCTAAAGCACAGTCCAATGTCAAGCAACCACTGGGAAAAGTTTCACTGCAACACTCAAGATGATAAAAAATCTGTCACATGTCATCTGATCTAAACCACAGAAAATAGCAGCAGGGCACAATATAACATTTTTCAAAACATTATTACAATTGGGTGGGGAAAACAAGTTAGAAAGATCACAAAGAACGTAGAGAAGAAACATACACCAAAGCTCCACCAGAACTACCCAATCTTGTAACACTTCCCTTTCCAAATGAGCTGTTAATATCATTCATCGCAGCTTCCAGTGCTTTTTGCTAGAATGAAAATTTCATTGTAAGATTTAATATGCTTTTAAATTAGTTTATGACAATCATCATAGGAATATATCAACAATGTATTATTCCTTCAGCGATAGTTCAAACCCTAACAGAAGAATGGACTACTATTTTTATGGACCATACATCATATTTTCATTAGAACAGTTATCAAAAACTATTTTATGTAAAATATGGAACCATATATCCCAAAGCTAGCATGTTAAATGAGTCCAATAGACTAATACGAAAACATTATACTTCCATGAATTCTAAGATTCAGGGGAATAATAGAAAAGATGATAAGGTGTTTGTATATTATTATGACTACCCAAATGGTGAATAGCATAGATGATAAGCAACATATACATAGAATACCAACATTGTGCACACATAGAACATCTCCTATACATCATTCTTTTAGATTATTTTATCTATTCTCTTAACCAACAATTCTCGATATGAACAAATTCATGATTGAATTTGCTTCTAAACAACCACTTGTAATCAATCACATGGCTTTGTCTTCCATCACTTCTAATATCACGCATAACAGAAGCATCCTATGCCTTGAAAATTAAAATATAGGAAAATTAGCCCTGGCATTAATTGGGAAAAGGAAAAGAACTTTTCGGTAGGATTAGCATCAATGTATTTACTTGCTGTCTTGCAGCTCAATATTTTAGATAGTGAGAAATTTTATAACGAAATCAAAGGAGAAGAGTACATTAGTCAATGATAAGAAATTATCAAAATAGAAACAAGAACATGCAAATATAAATATATATATATATATATATATATTAAGACAAATTAACTAAGCATAATTCTTGAATTGACCCGTTACATCCCATCCATTCTGGTGAATCTGTACTTGCCCCAGATAAGTTGATGACAAAGTGAATTTGATTCTGTTGGAAAATGCCATAGCCATTTGCCAAATAGGGAGATCTTCTCAGATGCCAAGTTTTCAAGACCCAACCCCCCCAACCCTTTTCTTTGTAACATGTAAAATAAACATTCCATTTGACAAATGATCCCTCTTAGTAACTCCATCCCCTGACCAAAGGAAGTCCCACATAATCCTCTCAATTCTATAAGGAACCCCAACAGGAATCACAAAGAAAAAGGCAAAGAGGAATAGAGACAAGGATGCCTGCATGAGAGTGATGCAACCTCCTGAGGAGAAGAAACCACTTAACATATAGAAAAATCCAACTCACTTGATCATAGGCCTTCTCAAAATCTATTTTGTAGATGATGACTTTTCATCTTCTTTTAATATAATCATCCACTTTATTAGTAATAAGAGTCGCATAACAGAATGCTCTTGGTTGTAGTTTAATGATAATAGACACCATTCTAAAGATAATGTCGTAAGTTAGAATCACTTCGTATCATATATCAGTGAGCTTTATCAATTGATGAAAACTCTAGAGAGAAAGAACATTAACTCGTTTATTACAGTATTATTAAAAAGGTTACAAAGTGTGCTAGCTGCTAGGACTTCTCTTTCTGTCCAACTATGATCCTAGTATCTGGGGCTGATATAAGCACTGCACTCCCAAAGATAAAAATCTACTACACATTTCACAAGTTGCAATATTTTCTTTGCAAGGATACTCCCCTGCCCTTCTCTTCGCTAAAAGAAATACATGAACAGCATACTAAAACCATGCCTTTCTCTCTTAAGCTGTCAATGCTAACTCCGCCTCCAAATTTCCGGAAGCTGTTCAGTTATGTCACTAGAGGATGCCACAAAATGCAGACAAAACTTTGCTTCAACACTTTTAGTGGTTGTTATCCCCACCTATGTGGCAATGCCGAGCAGGTGATTTTTAAATCAAATAAAGCATTTAAGTGCCCGCCCCTGATTCAAGCAAGCCCCTACATGAGGTGTGATCATATATCACTGTCTATAACTAAATATCCTTCAAGACTTAGCTTTTGCTAATTCAATGTCAATATCGAGCTAAATCCTCAAACACTCAACTCCCAAACATAATGCAAAATCTCACTATTAAATGTAATACACTTATTATAATAGTATAAGAGGCTATGTGTTGCAGAATAAAATTCATTAAAAGTTAAAATGCTTTAAACCATGATTCCTAAATGCAATTTAACCAAAACCCATAAAATCAAAATGGGTCATAATCAAAGCATGTGAATAATAAGAATATCCATCTTCGGTAAAGAAAGCAACAAAGAAAAAAGAGGGTTATACCTTGTCAATAAAGCGGGGGTCAAAGTCACCATTGATTTTGCCTTCAAGCTCGCACTGAATCTTAGCATGCTTGGAAGCTGAGAGGGGACGCAAAAAGTGGAAGTTGGAAGGAACGGGGAGAGGGAGAGAGAGGAAGAGAGATGAAGAGGGTGCTTTCAGAAACACAGTGTGGGGTTTCAGCGGGAACACCAAATCCATTGCAGAGTAAGGAATGGACAGTGTGATACAATTCAAGTATTTTTGTATTATATAGTGTATAGGTAGCACAAGAACACACGAATATGCTCAGACAAATATCTATATTTGGGTCGGGTTGTTCAACGTAAATCGGGTATAGACCATAAACCGGCAAATTTGATTTTATTTTAGATTAAATTAATATTTTATTCCTTATAATTCTTATTTATATTTATTTTTAAGAATTTGATTAGCATATACTATTGGTGTAATCGTGTAAGTATTTTTTTACACTGTTAGTCGATCAGAATTTGTCATGCCATTAAAATTATGTTTGTTTGTGGACCAAGGTATTGTCCACCCTATAGTTAAAGACTAATCTTTTAAGATGTAGAGATTATTGAAGTGAGTTTTGTCTCTCCCAACAAAATCAGTTTTATTTACACCACAAGAGTCGAATCCCTAACATTATACTCGAGGAATGTCAGTGTTTCTAAATGAGTGTTTAGTCTTATAAATTAATATTCCTTGTATATATTAGTTGGTCAACAATAAGTATTTGATTGTCAAATAAGGTTTATTCATATACTCGTTTTTCTATACAACACCAAGTAACTACCCTTGTATTATGATACTTTTACTACGGTGAGTGACTTTAGAAAGTCTCTCATTGTGAGAGACAGTCTCTCATTGTGAGAGACTTAATTTAACCGGCTCCCATAGGTAAAAAGCTTAATTTGACCGATTCCTTCTTTGAACACTTCCCTTAACCCACTGGACTGAACCACCTCCATTGGCAACCCATGGCCACCGAGCCCCGCCACCAATTTTGTGTCATCAACAAGTTCGACGTAGCCTCGTTGTTTTTATGATTCAATTTAGATTCATGTCTCATCTTTTTCATATTCTCAATTTCTCTCTCAACATTCTTGAGCTTGCAAAGTAGTTTAATTGTTGTTGTCTCCCTCACTTGGTACTCCCTTCTAAACTTTCCACACATCAGCCCTAAGAGCTGAGCACTTCCTTGAAGTATGCTATCACGAATCTCAGACAATCTTTCAACTTCAACATGTGATTTTGTGAGGATTTGGAGAGCAACTAATGCACAAGAAACACAAAAATCAACAAGGTTCCGCAACTTGCTCTTTTCGAGCGTTTTGAGGTTGGGACACCGACGATGTCCTTGAGTTCGCCAAAGGTGAATAGGTGCCCGAGTTTGGCGATGACGAAGACGACGCTGGAGCCAGTGCCCGAACTTAACACCATGTTGATTTTGAGGTATTTGATGGCTTTGTCGGTAACGAGTTTCTTGAGGTTGTCTTGGGTGAGGATAGGGCGGAGAAGGCTTGATCGGAGAGAGTGAGATAGACTTTTCATCCTCTTGACATTGTTCATTGGGACACACTCAAGGAGAACCGAGGCAAACAATTCCCCCAAATTCATCAAAGTCCTTCAATATTTTTTATATAAAATCAGACGACTATCACACGTCTCCTACTGTGAGTGACTTAATTAAGTGGCTCACCTTAGAAGCCACATGTATTCCAATACGTGCTTTTGTAATGAGTACCTTGTTACTCTTCATAAGTTTTTGTCTCCTTAACTAGTGCCCTAAGGACATCGGTTAGCATAACCTTAAAATTTTATATGTTGACCTTAACATTGTTTCAATTATGTAACTTTCTTTCCATTTTATAACTACTTAAACATAGATACTATTGTTGGGTCAAAGCAACCATCACACAAGAGGGAGGTGAATTGGGTGATGATAGAAATTTAAAACTTTTACGAAACATCAAAACATAAATCAGAGTTTTTCAAATAAAGAGAGTATAGATTGATAAAAGAAGATAATTTAAAAACCATCTAGCAACACTAATAACATATTTTTAACCAGTTTGGAAATAAGGAAGATAAAACATTTCACTTGTCTAATGGACAATATTGACTTGTCTGATTATCTCAGACTAAATGTCAACCAGTTAGACAAAATCTAGAGGATAAAAACATTTGAAAACAACTTAGAACATAAAGCTTAAAATCAGTTAGAAAACTTTGTTGAAACACATAAGACAACAAAGATAAAGAGATAAGGATAGAGAGAAGATAGACAACAAGATTTATCCTGGTTCGCTCATATAAACGATGAGCTACATCCAGTCCCCAGCAGCAGCTGAGTTTTCTCCACTATCACATCAGATAATTACAACGAGTAGTCTTTGCACACCTAGCCTCTCCAAGCTCATTGAGTATTGTTCTTAACCAGCCTCTCCAGACTGTTGCAAGTATTCTTTTCACCTAGCCTCTCCAGGCTCAACAAGTATTATTCTTAACCAACCTCTCCAGGCTGTTGCAAGTATTATTTTCACCTAGCCTCTCCAGGCTCACTGGATTTTGATGAAGATTACATAGAGAAATTCTCACAACACTCATAGAGTGATTTTACAATGAAGTACAGATATGAGTTCTTCCTACACTCAAAAGAGTGGATATATTTTTTTAAGCACTTCAGAACTGAAAAAGAAATCACTCATAACACTCACTTGAGTGAATCTAGGATGATTACATTGAGAATGATTTCTGTTGAGATGAAGATAGTGATGCTCTTATTTTTCATCAACTGTAACAGCAGTACCAGCACCAACACCAGCAACTCTTCTTCTTCTTTTTTGGTCTTCGTTATATAAGCTTGACAAAATATACCCGTTGGAGTTTTTGACCGTTGCACAAAACTTCTTGATGCTGACCACACTGTATATAAAGTGGTTTTACTTTTACAGCTTTTGTCTTTTTGCAGCAGTGATATATTTCTTCTTTTTTTCTTTTCTTTCAACGTACAGTTGTATATGTCTTTATCAATAAAACTATTCTGACCAGCTGCACACCTTTTTGGCTTTTGCACTTTTGTGATAATATATAATATTAAATAGTTGTGCAACTTTGGTAGAAGAGAAACTTCAATACGTAACAGCTATCTTTCATTGCATGTCAACATATCTTCAATTGTTGACACCTCCTGCTTTCCCATATAAACATTTAACTAATTCAGCTTTGTCTTATACTGGGAAGACACTTGGTTAGCTTCATTAGACACTTCTTAGATGAGCTTGTGAGATGCTTGCTCCTTTAGCTCCTAAACTCCGTCATCTTCGTATTATGCAATTTCGACCTTCTTAATGATCGATTCAGGATTCGAGGTCTTCATGAAAGTTGTAGCCCTGGATGTTAGCTTTCGAATGGAACCAGTTTCATACAATTTGGACATGTACAACTCAAGTTATGGCCAGCAGACGCTTCAAAGGTCTGTCTGTCAGAACAGCATCAGGCCATCAAATTACGAATGAAATCTGACACTGATATATATCGAATTTGGTCTCAACGTCTTCATCAAAGTTGTAGATATGCTTCTTAGCTTTACAATGACACCAAGATAGATTCATTTGGATACCTAAAGCTCCAGATATTGTCAGCAGACGGTTGTATGTTCTGGTTGTCACGAACAGAATCACATCTTCAACTTGTAGATGATTTTTCACTTAGATGGAGATTGATTCAGGTCTCGACTTCTTCATGAAAGTTGTAGATATTTCTATTATCTTTCCAATGAGACCAAGATCTCCTGATTTGAATGAGTGTAACTCAATATATGATGGCACAGACGCTTGAATGTCGGTAGCAGATGCTTTGTCCAGACGCTTGACTCTAATCTTCCATCTTTGCTTCTACACATCTATTCTTTATAAGCAGTAGTCTGATCTATGCTTGAATACTCTTCAGACACTTCATAAGATGCTTTTAGATAGACACTTGAGCAGAGACACTTCGAGACAGATTCTTGAATTGAGACTCTTCGGGATAAGACACTTCACTTGTCTTAATATCCTTCACCCGTCTTAAGACGCTTCTGGTCTTAAGACACTTCAGTAGACAGGTTCATAAACATGCATAGGGAGATAGAACACCTTTCCTGTTATCACTAGACAGGTGACATAAGACGAGTGAAGCACTTTTCACTTGTCTGCATATCACTAGACAGGTGATACACTTTTCACTTGTCTGCACACATCACTAGACAGGTGATATTAGACGAGTGAAGCACTTTTCACTTGTCTGCACACTTGAGCACACAATTAGCAATGTTCACACATTTATAAATTATTTATGCAATATATTTAGGAACTTAACTTATTTATTTGATTTGTCATCACTCAAAACCACATAAACAATTATTCACAACACATATAGCATTTTCAACTATTATTTTGGATTTGTGGGTCTTGTGTGATTTCTTTTATGATAGATAAGTTAACACTTATTATCATCATAAAATCTTCATTATTATCTTATGTGTATCATGATTATCCCACTGAGATTATGAGCTCTTCTATGTATGCAGAGAATGATAGTATTATGTGAAAGGAGAAAAATAGCACAAGAAATGTTGAACAAAGGTGAAGTATGAAGATAATTTCTATGAACATCAGGGGCCTGGGAAGCCGTTTAAAGAAGGAAAAAATTAGATCTTTGATTAGGGAGGAAGGAGCTGATTTTATAGCTATTCAAGAGACTAAGTTGGAGGTGGTAGACAGAAGCCTTTGCCAGTATCTATGGGGTGATCAGGATGTTGTGAGGAGGAGGTTGTCTAGGTGGAAGGGTAGGAATCTTTCTTTGGGAGGGAGGATTGTCCTGATCAAGTCAGTGCTATCAAGTCTACCTTTATATTTCTTTTCCTTTTTTAGGGTGCCTAGACTTGCTTAGGTCCTTGGAAAGGTTACAAAGATCTTTTTTGTGGGGTGGGTGTGAGAGAAGTAGGAGGATCTCTTGGGTGAGTTGGCGTAAAGTCTGTTCTAAAAAAGAACTAGGAGGGTTAGGAATCAAAGATTTACTTCTATTTAATTTGAGTCTTTTAGGCAAGTGGCGGTGGAGAATTCTGGTAAATGATGGGGCGTGCTGGCAGGATATTATTCGAGCGAGATATGGCGTTTCGGGGGGTAGGGATGGTGTTTTATCAGAAATTTGGTCCTCTAGGAACTCTTCACAATGATGGAGGGATTTAAGTCACATTGAAGTTGGTTTCCAGCCGAACCCCCATTGGTTCTCAAAGGAGATTAGGAGGAAGGTAGGGAACGGAGTGGGAACTTCTTTTTGGGAAGAAAAATGGCTGGGGATGCAAAGTCTCAAGGAAGTCTTCCCTAGACTATACTTGTTATCGATACAAAAAGAAGCAACTATTGAGGAAATGGGTTGGTGGGTTGGAGACTCTTGGAGGTGGAGTTGGAGGTGGAGGAGAGGTTTTTTTGAGTGGGAGGAAGAGCTGTTTAAAACTTTTAATGATACTTTAAACGGTATATGTTTGAACAGGTATGTGAATGATTCTTGGATTTGGATAGAAGGTATTTCTGGGAGCTATACTGTAAAGTCAGCATATCAGATGCTGCTGTCACAGCAACATAACTTCAGTTTGGAGCCCATTTTTGAGCAAATATTCAAGAATTTCTGGTGGAGTACAGTACCGGCAAAAGTACTAACTTTCTCTTGGCAATTATTGCTCGATCGATTACCTACAAGAGTAAATCTCCTCCATAGATCGGTCATCACGGATGCAGCTCAATCTAAGTGCGTGTTCCGTGGTTTAGCAGAGGAGACAGTAAGTCACCTATTTTTAAGCTGTCTTTTTGCTTCAGAGATCTGGAAATGTACATTTAGATGGATGGGGCTTCCTAATAGTGTCCTGGATGAAATAGCTCAACACTACATAGAGTATAGAGGTTTATATAGACTGAAAAAATGCAAGAAGTCATGGCAAACGATTTGGCATGCAACAATGTGGTCGATTTGGTTAATGAGGAATGACATTATTTTTAAAGAAGGAAAGACAGATCTGCTGGTTATTATAGAACAGATTAAATCAAGGTCTTGGCATTGGTTTTCTTCAAAACAAAAAGATTTGAGGTATAGTTACTCAGATTGGTGTGTTTCCCCCCTTGGATGTATGCTATAATCAGGCACAGTTTCTCTAAAGATTGGCATTGGTGACCTTTGTTATTATTTGTTTGGTTTGAAACAATACAGTAGAGGAGATTTGGGTGAGGGAGAATCTTCGTTAGTCTGGTTTTTATTAGGTTTCTATATGAACTGCGCAGGGGTTGAATTAGCTTTCTAAGGTGTGGTTTTTAGGTGTTGCTACTAAGCAAAGGTGTTTAACAGGTGCTTTTGGGGGTTCCCTGTTGAACCAGTTTGTTTTAAACAGTTTGGGGTACAGATCTACACTTGTATACCACTAAACACTTTGGTACTTTGAACTTTAGTGTTCTCTTGTATATGGGTTGAGTACCCCTTGTACTCTATCTATGTATATTTTTTGGCTTATCAAAAAAAAGAAAGATTAAATCTAATACAAGAGTGATATTCTTTAAATAGAAAAAAAAGTGAGAGGAGAGTTTTACAGTTTCGTTTGAACTTAAATATTAGATTTATTGTTTGATTTTAGAAAAACCTTAGTTAATAAAAGCATATGCTTCAACCCAATTAGCTAAAGAGCAGATACTTCAAACGATACAAAATATCAGCAAATATAAAAGAGCAAATGAAAGGATTATCTTGGTTTAGTCCAACTTTGGCCTATGTTTGCCTCAGCTACAACTAGGATTTTCACATGTGGTAATGTTTGAACTGCGACCTTTTCGGTGAATTCTAGTGTGAAGTACCAGTTTTATTGGTATACCGGTGAGGCACTCATTTTTTTATCAGAAAATGATTTTCAACCATTAGATATATTATTATAATAATGAATGGTCCAGATTTTTTTGTCCAAAAAATAACAGGAAAATGAAAAGACTCTTTTGGCCTTCACCCCTATCACCTACCATCCAAACCCTAAAAATGTCCACCACCCAAACAAAGCAGGGGAGGCTGAAAGCAACGACACGGTGGACTTAGGTGGATGGCCGGTTCGTGCGGCGGTTGCTGGGGCGAGGCGCGGCGGCTTGGATGCACGATGGCAGCGTGAACAGCGAACTGGACGGAGCTCGCGGCATGGCGACAGTATGGTGAAGGGGTCTGGACTATAGATCTTCGTTCTCGCAGAGGAGGCGTGACGCGACGGCGGCGGTGGATGCAGCTGGACTCGTGGTGGGCGTGTGGCGGCTGATCTGTGCACGGCGAAGCAGAGGGTGTTTTTCGTGCGTGGATCCGGGTTTAAGATCTACGGTTCGTGACGGCGGCGAAGGATCGAGGTGCGACCACCGCCATATTTCTGATCTTCAACGTGCTTCTCCTTCTGCTGCTGCTGTTTCTTCTCTAACTCGGCTTCAATCTCTGACAGGAAGCAACGTGTTGGTTCAGCTGATGAAGTTGGCAATGGCAGAAGAGGGGTGCTAAGTTGATGGGTCTTGAAGTTCAGGGAGAATGTCGCTGGTTGTTGTTCAAGAGGACGGTGGGGTGGCGGAGGGGTGGGGCAGGGATGAGGAGGGTTTGTTGAAGATAAGGGTAAAAAGGAGTTTTCAAATGAATTTTGGGGGTATACGAATATACCAGTAAAATTGGTACTTCACACTAGAACTCACCGACCTTTTCAAGCTAATTACAACAAAATTTAATTCGCAATCTCTTCAAGTTATGTACAGGTATTGTATTGTATGAAACTCAGTCTCTTCCGACTATTACAATCATCAAACAATTAACAAAGTAACGAAAATGTTTGAATAATGAATGGTGCTCGGTTAGTGAAGGCAGGCTATGGGCTTTGTTCCATCATAGGTTATGACATAACGGCTTGGGCTAAGTTATCAAAGGTACTGGACCAAAGTTTTGTTAGTGGACTGCTTCTCCCCCCTCTTCTGCTTCATGGTATAGGCTAAGGCGCCGTTTTTTTTTTTTTTTTTTTTTTTAAAAAGGTAATGAAAAATGTGCTTAAAAATTCAAAATACCCAAAAAACTAAATAAGATAAACATTGAAAAATAAAACTTTGAGCTCCATGAGCTGGTTTGATAAGTGATTGGTTTACTTACTTTTTATTATTATTATTATTATAAAGGTTTGCTTCCTTCTTTGAGTTGTTAAGTTTGTTTTTTTTTATTATTATGTTTACTAGCTCGCATATTATATTAATCGTTTTTGTTTTGTTTTGTTTTGTTAAGCTATATTACTCGTTTGAAATTAGCTCTATTGTTGAACAAATCTTATGTGAACAACATTATTCACTTTTTTGTCTAACTAAAATTAATCAATAAGTAATTATTTTGTTAAAAATTACACGACTTTGATTTATCACTGCACCTAGAAATTAATACGTAAGAGCATAAATCAAGCTAAATTGTACATTTATTTTCCTTGATTTCAATTTTTGTTCTGATTGTTCCTTAATTTGTAAATATCTTAATTCTTATGTTAATTATCATTAATTTATATATTTCTTCTCTAAATATTTTACAATAGTTCTTATTTTGTAATTTATTCATTGGTTTTTTTTTTCAGTGTGATGTAATTCTAGTTTAGTCAGGGAAAGCCTAATAATTATTTTATCTCATTAACAATTTTAATTGTATTATTTAATTAGGATGTGCCAAACTATACACTACCTTATCTATGTTTTAGACCCTTTAATTAATTGATAATATTCTTACAAAAAAAAAATTATAACATAATTAATTACTTAAAGATTTTTGGGTACAATACAACGGTAAAATTTATATTATATTAGATTTTATATATAACGCTTTCCAAAGCTTATAATTAATTAATAAAAATGTACAAGTATAACATTAAAGTACTTTTGGGGCTATATATTTTCTAATAAAAAGATGATATATGCCTTACTTTTTTAAGTTTTCAACTATGAGTTGTAAGAAAATAATGAGTCGTATAAGAAAATAATATAAATAGCACCACATGCACCCAATGAACTTTACCTAAATTTAATCTTCTTTTTTACAGTGTTTTTCTTTTTATAACATAGTGTCGGTTTTTATTTTACCTCAAATTAATTTGTGTTTCTTTATTGTTCTCTCATATTTTTTATATATTTATTTTCAATCATTTCTTCTATTTACACTTGAAAACCCTGGCACACTTCTCCCTACTTTTACTAATCAAATATCTACTTTATTTTCTATGAAGTACCGAAATTATTGGAATGAATAGACTTGACTGGTCAACACTCAACAAAGGCTCATTGCCTTATTCTTGAGAATGAAGCTTACATTCAACGTGACCCAGAAGGTTGTTTGGGATGGTTAATTTCATGCGTCTAGTATACATCCCTTCTGTGTAAGCATAATAATGGTTTCCAATCATACTAGCTGGGGCCAAACACATGCCAGCTTCTAGCAGTGTATGTAAGAAATTTAATGGACTTAGTAAATATTTTCTTTTTCTTTTTTATTAATTTATGTAAAAAATGCAAAATAACAATATTGGTTCAAGTTAAAGGGATTTGAATCCCTTAGATATATGATGTTGAATTCGATTCCTGAATTTATGTGTATGAAAAAAAAAAAACTATTATTGAAACACATCCCGCTTTAGTGCTCAACTTTTTTTTTTCACAACTTATTGAATTGTAAAGAAAAACAATTATATAGACAATACGCCAAAGTCCAAAGAGCCTTTAGTGCATGTATTTAGTTACGTATATGGTGTTGTCGGTATATTGTCTACTAAAAGTTGATTAAAGGTATACATATTTTGCATTATCACTGTTTCCTTTGTCCGCTTCACTGGTATATCATTGCTCTTATTTCTTCCTGTCTCTCGAAGTCCCTTATTCATGATGGGCTATCCTGCAAAATGTTGTTTGGATGTATCTCCAAACTCTTTTCCAATTTTAAAAACTATGTTCTAGCTACCTTGGCCAATCATGCTGTCTCTAAACCAAGCTTATGGGTTCATCTTTTCAGTTGTTTTGTTTGAACTTTGAACAGTGAATGGAAGGGAAAAACAATAATAACCAAATTTTATATGAATGAAAACCAAAACTAAACATGTTTACTATCATGTTTACGAAATTTGGATGTGTTGCTTCTTAGACCAATGATTAAATGACAAATGTTTGGATCAATTTAAGCGGTGCCCAAATAATAATATGTACG
Organism: Echinosophora koreensis; assembly: GCA_035048595.1. Classification (NCBI taxonomy): domain Eukaryota; kingdom Viridiplantae; phylum Streptophyta; class Magnoliopsida; order Fabales; family Fabaceae; genus Echinosophora; species Echinosophora koreensis. Next base: position 348,198 of record JAPCYP010000170.1, read on the forward strand.
TAATTTTGTGTAGTGTGACTTATAAAATTGTTAAATTGCGTAAGTGTGCTTTTTGTTTTATCCCTACAATATTCCTTCTCCTTATCCAGCGGTCGCATCTTGATGGTTAATACGTATGGCAGTGTGGCGGCTGAGCTTGAAGGCGATAGGAGGTGCGATGGTGGCTGAGTGTGGCGTGACGGCATCATAGATGAGCTGTGTTACTGTGACACATAAATCACACAACATACGCTACTGTAGCGCATTGTAGCACACATTTTTTTATTTTTTATTTTTTTACTTTTTTTAAAAAAATATAAAAATTTATTTCTCAAAAAATACCCATTAGCCAGATAATGAATTGAATTAATCAGATATTTACACATACTTAACCAAAAAATCCATTAACCAGATAATGAACTCAATTAACCATATATTTGTACCTGATTAATCAGATATTTGCACGTACTTAACCAAAAATTTTATTTCTCAAAAAAACCCATTAACTAGATAATGAACTGAATTAACCAGATATTTGTACCTGATTAACCAGATATTTGCACATACTTGACCAAAAAACTCATTAACCAGATAATGAACTCAATTAACCAGATATTTGTACCTGATTAACCAGATATTTGCACACACTTAACCAAAAAATTATTTCTCAAAAAAACCCATTAGCCATATAATGAACTGAATTAACCAGATATTTGTACCTGATTAACCAGATATTTGCACACACTTAACCAAAAAACTCATTAACCGGATAATGAACTGAATTAACCAGATATTTGTACCTGATTAATCAGATATTTGCACATACTTAACCAAAAATTTTGTTTCTAAAAAAAATGTAAATATTTTTTTTAAAGAAAAGAACAAAATATTTTTTTAAAAAAACTAAATATAAAAAAAAAAGGTCTGCAACATTGCCGCTACAGTGTCGCACAGTGCGGCACCGTATGTTGTCGTGTATGTGTGTCAAATTATCATTTTTGATCATAGATATAGTGCGTTGGAGGCGGATCTGCATTGAATGGTGGCTAGTGTTGATAATTATGAAAAAAAATCAAAAACCATCCTAAATCACAAAATGATTAATGTCCAATCTAATTTGAGTGGAAAAGATGTAAAAATGTTTTTGTTTTTTAAAAAGGTATCAAAGTTGGAGATTGGGTAGCATGAATACCTATTTTATGCAAAATGGAACTGATTGACCCAGTTGGAGGTAGGAGATGGAGCCGAAATGATTTTTTTTTTTAACCTTTATGTTCAAATAAGTATCAATCACTAATATCATATCATGCGTGGAAACGGTGGCATAGTGATTCGCGTCCTAGGAGTATATAGGGAGGACGCGAACCACTAAACCATGCATAACAATGACCATTTTTTCAATTGATATTCTTGATCAGTAAAATAACAATCCCTAATTTTCCACTTAAGCCACCTTCTTCCTCTCTAGTCTTCTCTCACACTTACCAATCCTCCAAAACCCAGCCCCTCACCAACTCCCACTTTGCTACCAGCAAACACCATTGCCACCCTAGCTGGGTCGCCTGAGGTCATTGCCAATCCTCCGTAAATAATGTGATGATTGGTTCATGAAATGTATTATTGTCGGGTAAATTATATTCCTAACAATCTTATTCTAAGAAATATTTATTTCCCATATTCACACATGGGAATGAAGTTTTTAACTTTCATTCACTAATTTTATTTTTTGACATATGAGAATACTTTTTTTTAAACTAGCACCAAACATAGGAAACTTCTATTCTTATATCCACTTTCTCGGGAATATTAAAATATGACCGATACCAAATGATACCTAAAGGATAAATATTTACAAAAAATTAAAATGGAAGGGTTTAAGAAAAAAAATTACTTTTGCTTTATAGTCTTTGGCAACTTTCACATTATTTGATTTCTATTTTTGTATGCATCAACAGATTCTAAATGAAGTTGAGCATGTCACATAAGTAGATCGAGCAACCATGAACTGAATAAGGAACACACCACATGTTTTAAAGAACAATCAACGTATGATTATTTGGCAAATTTGATATTCACATGAAAACAAAATATATCGAATGGAAAAGAACTTTTCAAGATAGAGTAAGGAAAGAAATAAAGGAAAGAAATTCAACAAGAAAATTTGATTAGGATTTCTTCATTACTCATTTTATATTCTTAGCACATTGAGGAATATTAAGCGGGGTTGAAGTATCGAGTCTAGTCCCATGGGGAGGCTACTAAAGCCTAGCTTTAGGCCTATCAATAAGGTTCTTAATTTTTTATAAGGTCTATTGAACAAACAAGGATTCCCCAATAAGATCCATATTTTTTATAAGGCCTAATGAACAAACAAGGCCCCTTATTGAGAATATGTATGAATTTTGTTTTGTTTTGTTTTAAGCATAGGAGTGTCTTGGGTCGACCATCGGTTGAACATGGTATAAGACCATAGAATAACATTACAAATGAACATATCATGTTCAAGACTAAGGTATTAATCACGACATTTGAGTCGGCAGAGCAATTCCAAATAATACAAGTTCAATTATTTGATTTGTTTGTTTATTTTTATTTTTATTATTAATATTATTATAACCTTGAATGTCGATGCACTTTCAAAATGAGGCAAAAGTAACATGAGGAAGATAATAATAATAAAAAAAAGGAACCCTGCCCATTTTTATTAGTAATATGCGATGAAGGTTGTCCCTTGTTATGGAGAAGGAATGGATCAACTATAACATTTCCAAGCTACAGGGTGCAAAAGCCAAAAACGCATAATCCATAAAAAAAAGTTGTATTTGAGAATAGAGCAGAGAAGAAAATAGAGGAAATGAGGTATTCGAGAGCTCTCTCAAACCCTCTATCTTATGAATCTATAGGTAAGGTAATATATTTTCCAATTAAATTACATCTGATTTTTATCATTCACTCCCCTATAAATTGCACTTTAATTTTTTGATATCCTTTTCAAATCAATTGATCAATTGGAATTGAAGATCAAATTTTAGTCTACAATTTCTCTTTATTATTTGATTTGTTTCCCTTTACCTTATCATAAATTAAATAGAAAAACGAGTCATAGATTTTAAGATGAAATATTGCTAAAAATAACACATTTTTTTGCCTAAATAAGCTAACTACAATATCACTATCATACTATTTTGTTCCAATATTACTGTAAAATTTGTCTGAGATTTGCTCTTCCAATGTAATTTTTTTTTTTGTTAATCATATTAATTATTATTTTAGTTGTTTATTATTATTAGCAGTAGTATTATTTTGTTACAAACAAACGTTGGTTCAAGTGACAAGATGCTTGATTATTCTTTAGTAAAATATTGTGAATGGGAAAAATAGGAAATAGGTGTTAGGAGACCCTATACCCAATGAGAGTAACTCATCAATGATTCGAACCCGGATTTCCGATATTTCCATCTTATTGGGGGCAAATCCCTATTATTTGTAATGCAAAGTAGCTTTGTTAATGAAAGATAATGTTTTTAAATTAAACATATGGAAATTATTATTTAAATTAAACATGGGGGCACATGCTGTCACTATATATGTACCTCCTTGTAGCACTTGCTAATGGCACAGAGTCACAGGCTACACCAAAAACCCTAGTACCGTTAACGAGCAGTAGTAGCCAGCAACAACCAATGCCACATTTATTCTCCTTTCACTCTACATGAACGAGAATGGCTTCCGCTTGCGTTAATAACACCATCGGAATCACTTCCCCTACATTCCCCTCTTTTCCTTGGCTCACATCTCAACACAGCAATGACTCCTCCAACAGCCATTCCCTTCCCCACTCGCCGGAAACACCGCCAGATCTCGATCCCTCCGCCGGAGACTTCGAGTTCCCCCTCGAAGATCCCGTCGCCATGCTCCCCGCCGACGAACTCTTCTCCGACGGAAAGCTCGTTCCCCTCCACCTCCACCTGCAGCTCTCTTCCCTGAAGCCTTTCACCTCCCCCTCGACGGACACGACTTCACCTCCGGCCACCGCCACGGCGATTCCGGCGGAGCCGTTCTTGTTCTCCCCGAAGGCTCGGAGGTGCTCGAGCCGATGGAGGGAGCTCTTAGGGCTTAAGAAGAACCGGAGCTCGAACCCCAAGGACGAGCCGCAGAAAACGGCGTCGTCTTCTTCGACCAAATCCATAAAGCAATTCCTAAATCACCGTACTTCCAAAACGACGTCGCTTTCTTCCTCATCTGAAAACGCTTCCCTGACCCTCCCACTTTTGAAGGATTCAGACTCCGAATCCGTTTCGATCTCCTCTCGTCTCTCGCTCTCGTCCTCTTCTTCCTCCGGTCACGACCACGAAGATCTCCCTAGGCTCTCCCTCGACTCGGACAAACCGGCCCCGAACCCGAATCCAAACCCGATTCAGATCTCGCTCCACCGCAACCCCAACGCGCACCCGAGGATGAGGTTCGTGAAGTCCAGGACTGGCTCGTTGGACAAAACAAATACCTCTAACCCTAACCCGACGGGTAACCGGGGCGGGAGGAGCCCGATCCGGAGAACTGAATCGGGTGGGGTCGAGAGCAGGGGAGTTTCGGTGGACAGCCCTAGGATGAACTCTTCTGGGAAGATAGTTTTTCAGAGCTTGGAACGAAGCTCGAGCAGCCCTAGTAGTTTTAACGGTGGGCCCCGCTTCAAGCATAGGGGAATGGAGCGGTCTTATTCCGCTAACGTCCGGGTCACCCCGGTTCTCAACGTCCCGGTTTGTTCCTTGAGGGGATCCTCCAAAACCGGTTCGGTTTTTGGGCTCGGCCAATTTTTTTCTTCTTCCTCGCCCCAGAAGAAAGAAGGTGCTGGTGCAGGTGGTAACGGTGGAACCAGCAGGCACCGATGCAATCGGAACTAACACAAAACGGCACCGTAACAGACAAGGGTAAAAGTAACACTTAAGGTTGTCTTTTTCCCCCTTTTTTCACTTCAGTGAAAATATTGCAGGTTGGGGGTTAAATTTTAAAAAAAAAATGTTTTAGAATTTAGAGAGTGTAAATACGTGGTGGGAATTTTAAGTGTTATTGTTGTTGCTTGATGAATGATGATGATGATCATTATTATTCAGCTCTTTGTTTCCTAAATTGCTTAAGCTTTTCATTGCATTTTCTTTAGCTGTTGTTTGTTATTTTCTAACCACAAACATAGAGAATCTGTATAACTTTATTTCTGTTTAATTTAATATGGAATATGATCTGTTCATTAGAGTAAGTACTATCACGTTGAGTTTATCTTCTTTGTCTGCTATTGCTACTGTATCTCAATTTTGAAATTACTATTTCTTAATTGTTTTTTATTTGTGTGAACTGTGAAGTTTTGGGAAATGATGATATAGACAGAAACAGAGGCGCCAGCTCTGCTGATTTTAATTTTTATTTGCACGTCAGTCTGATCCCAAAACTTCATGCTTACTATACTATTTTAATTTTACTATCTTTTGCTGGATTTAAACTCACATGATTTATTTTGGCTAAATAACAAATTATCCTTCTCTTTTTAACAGATGGCGTCATGCTAAAACATTTCACTTTTTAAAATGTTAAATACACTAATTTCTTATGTAATCTTTCTTTTCTTAGTTTCCTTACTGGCACACGTTAACATTTTCCTATATATATATATATATATATATAATATATATTTTCCTTGTGGCTTTAATGGGAGCATTACCCTCTCTGTTTCTGTTCAGTAGTGGACCACATACCTGGCTTATTAATGTGTGATCCTTTATTATAAGATTCAATTGGGTGGGACAAGTTTCTTTTTCTTCTAATAAAAATAAAAATATACACTTTGATTGGGAACATGCCATGAGTTCCCACAACGGATTACCACCTTTTCAATGAACAATTTAACATGATTTCAATCACTATTAAGTTCCCCCTTTCTGTATGTCTCAAGGTTTTAGTGGATTGGCACAAATTTGGTCATCTTTGACCTCACATCTCTTTGGTTAAATCTCTTTGCTTCGTCCCATTGAAGTGAAAAGATATCTGACAAAGATTATCATGGTGTGAGGTCAAAATTATTATTCAGTTCTTTGTTTTCTAAATTGCTTAAGCTTTTTTCAGTGCATTTTCTTTAGCTGTTGTTTGTTATTTTCTAACCACAAACAGAGAGGATCTGTATAACTCTATTTTTGTTTAATTTAATATGGAATACGATATGTTCATTAGAGTAAGTACTATCACGTTGAGTTTATCTTCTTTGTCTGCTACTGCTACTGTATCTCAATTTTGAAATTATTTCTTAGTTGTTTTTTATCTGTGTGAACTGTGAAGTTTTGGGAAATGATGATATAGACAGAACAGAGGCGCCGGCTCTGCTGAATTAATTTTTATTTGCACGTCAGTCTGATCCCAAAACTTCATACTTACTACTATTTTAATTTTCACTGTCTTTTGTTGGATTTAAACTCACATGATTTATTTTGGCTAAATGACAAATTATCCTTCTCTTTTTAATATATATATATATATATATATATATATATATATTTTTCTTGTGGCTTTAATGGGAGCATTACTCTCTCTGTTTCTGTTCAGTAGTGGACCACACACCTGGCTTGTTAATGTGTGATCCTTTATTATAAGATTCAATCGGGTGGGACAAGTTTCTTTTTCTTCTAATAAAAATATACACTTTGATTGGGAACATGCCATGAGTTCCCATAACGGATTACCACCTTTTCAATGAACAATTTAACATGATTTCAATCACTATTAAGTTCCCCTTTCTATATGTCTCAAGGTTTTAGTGGATTGGCACAAATTTGGTTATCTTTGACCTCACATTTCTCTGGATAAATCACTTTGCTTCGTCCCATTGAAGTGAAAAGATATCTGACAAAGATTATCATGGTGTGAGTCCATCCCTAATTGGATATGGTAGGTCCATCCATTTCCTGTCGCAAGCAATGTGATATTTGCTATCCAAGTGTATAATTGAAGGACATGCTCAAAAGTTCATTGCCTTTGGACCCTTTTTCTTTTATATATTATTATTTGTTATTTTATTTCCGTTCTTATGAAAATGGTTCAAGACTTAATAGGTTCAGTGTTACTATGAGTATGCCTGAGCCACATGGATGGTTCATTATGTGCCATTCCCCATTTCATATCAGGTACAAGAGTTGGAACTCTTCTAAGCAGCGATCAAACAAATAATTCAATAAAAGGAGCAAAACTGAAATGAAATTAAACAGTAAGCTAACCACCAAGCATTAGGAGAACGGTTTCATTTTATTTATATCTAGAAATAGGTTGAAGCCACGTGCCTGGCATCTTGCATATCTGGAGCCTAGCTATCATGTGAGAGAAAAATGAGGAATCTTGTCTTTACATCACTGTAAAATTGTCGGGAGAGGAGTTTGGGGAATCAAAATGGAAACATGACACCAGTTTGGTGAATCAAGTGGACGACTGCAGTTGAAAATGAAATGAGCAATCTACTAATCTGATTTGAATTTGATAAGTAATTAACTTGTACAAAGGAAATAATTTTGTCCTATAATAACTATTTTTCTATATATGTTTCATAACTCCCTTAACTTTTTACACTTACATTATAGGGAATTTTAATTTTAGTCCTCCTTGATAGTGTAAACGCACAAGTTCTTTTCTGTGATAGATATTTTAATATGATTTTTCTTGGTTATTTCTCAAATAATGTTTGCGTTTTCTTAAACCTTTCTATTATTATTATTATTATTATTATTATTATTATTATTATTATTATTATTATTATTATTATTTTTGTTCAGAGTCCAAACACGCGCCAATTCGTTTAACAATTTTTGCCTTACTGTTGTCCATCACAGTAACCTCTTGGTCTTGGAAACCAAGGCAAACCTCAAAATTAGAGAACTGAGAACAGAAAAATGAAAAGAGAAAATGTTAAATGCATTTAAATATTTTTTCATGTAATTATCATTTAATTTATCGTATTTTTTTATATATATTTCTAGTCTGGTTTTTTTTATGTATTTGTGATGTAAATGTGTTTCCAATTAATATGTAAGAAAATTTATTCAAAACAAATGAATTTGTGAGATATATCTGATAATAAAATTATGTGTAAGCAATAGAACCCCAAAATTTAACCAACATAGGCAGCATTTTCAGCAGCAAACGCCTTTGCAGCCACCTTATGGTTCCCTACTCATCATTTTTTAAAAGCTGTTTTCAAGCTCGGACTTTGATGTAAATAAAAGGATACTGATATGATATGGGTCCTGTGTTTGACCAGTCCTAAGTGGGCACCCCTTGGCACCCTCTATTAACTTTGTCCCCGTTGTAGTTTGGGCTTTGTGCCAACTCAAAATTGGATCCACCGTCTCCTCTCTCTCCCCCACTTGCTTAGAGTTTTGATATTTGTGCTACTGTCATTAGATTTGGTGTGTCCCTAAGCAATAATACAAGTAAATGAGTAATGCAACAGCAGGGTCACCTACCCCAAATGGCCAAAATGATTCCTAAATCCAAATAAATCCTGGATTCTTGCCAAGTTTTGGGCATTAATTCTCTCATTCTTAATTTCCATCATCCGTCCCACCATGGAAGCCTTGATCTCATTATGTGGATAGGCTGATGTGACTTACAAGAGTTTGGTTAATTTAGTTAGTCAGATCAAAATAACTTTGTCATTACTTCCTCTTCCCTTTACAAGGATACGTGCAATCATGTCTATCTTGCGAGGTAAATCAGCTGAAAAGCAACCTCAGCTTAATTAATTCAAGGCAAAAAAGTCACAACCCCCCTCACAGAGACCCTATCAAATATTAAATGGGTATTTAAAGCACGATCTTGTTCATCTGATTTTGTGTCTCTTCTTTTGTTGAATAATGGAGAGAGAGCCTCAAATGGGTAGGGGGAGTTTTTGGGCATCAAAGAAAGAACGTGCTCATGGCAGTTTTCCCTCTGCATAGATTCCCCCTCCTCCAATCCCTTGAACCCTATCATATGCATCTCTCTCTCTCATGCAGTGAGTGGGTCAGTACACAAAATGGGTGAGAACTGAGATGGGAATGGTGTTATGGTGCTATTGTTAACTGACGAGAAGGGGTGGGGTTGGTAGCTATGCTATGCTAAAATATATAATTTAAAACAAATTGATGAATTAGATTAATTGTGTTCATACTTTATACTTACATAAATTTATGCTTACAAACTTGTGACACATTGTCATGTAGCTTAAATCTTAATATAAAACTTTGATCTCAGTGTAACATGTACAAGTCAGATGAATGTATCATAATGTCTATTAGGGGTTTCTGAATATAAATTGTGCAAGAGTTTTGCTACTATAAGATTATTATATATTTATAAATAACGGTAGAATTAATAAGTTGTATAATTTGATTAACCATTTAGACTTTTAAAAAATTTCCCAAATAAAATGTGAGGGAGAGTGGCTCTGATATGGGAAATATTCCTGTCCTCATCTCCCTTTACATTGCAATGCTCCCCATACAAAGATCCAAGGCCAGTTGCATTTATGGATGCTTTAAGAGTATAATAAATAATGCTACTCTTGTATATATATGAAGTACAGTACTTGTTGAGGTCACATCACAGTATCTATATGAGCTGGACTTGGAAGGATAATTTGTTCTTGTTAGGGTAAAGTATGCAATAAGCTATGATGGATTTTTGGTCTCTTGGAATTTAGTACCCCACAGACAACGTTTTTCACCGTTTTACTGTAGATGAATTCAGAATGACTGAATCCCACGTGGATCATTTCTCTTACTCCTCCTCGAGATGTGTAACAAAACGACAATAGCAAAACCAAGGCGTGATTCATAGGCCAAATGCTGAAAGGAACAAGATTTTGTAATGCTTTGGGAAATTTTTGCTATTATTATAGGGAGATCCACAGGAGGTTTCACATGGAGAGAGGGAAGAAAGAAATAGGAATTGGGTGGAACACATCCGGAAGATTCACACACTTACAATTAATGTTTTACATCTTAACCAATTAAGTTTTTTTTTATAAGCATCTGATTTTATATAAAAGAGAACAAAGGGCACAAATCTCATACAAGAATTAACTTGTAAATGAAATGAATTCTTTTATTTTTAAGATTTCAAACACACGGACTAGTGATAATCAAATGCAACCAAAATACCACGTGAACTAGATGCCAATTTAGAAGTCCTCAACTGGCACAAAGCAAGTATTATCTGTCTAGCAGGAAATTAAAATGATTTTCTCTCCCTCAGAAGAACTCTCTGTCCAACTGAAACCTATGCCTTCAATTATGGGGACAAAGAAAGTTGAACAAGTTGCCAGCCCCTGCCAATTTATATTGAAACCTTCAGTCGCTGCCTTCTCTGCAAAATTACATGCAAAATAACAAATGGGGTTAACAGCATATAGATGGTCAAATTATTTCAAAGTTGAATTACTATAACAGTCCATAGTCTCATATTACAAAGATGTGGTACAAGCCATCAGATAGTCAGATAGCCACATTCTTGGTCATCGATTGATCTGTCTGTCCAGTAGTCAATCCTAATCACTTCTAGACGCCTTACTTTTTCTCAGGGACAATATCCTAAAGTTTTTTGGGCCTCATGAGCATTACGGCTATCAAAATCTTCATTGACTCTCAGCAGATTTTAGCATAAAATTAAAATGCATTCTGACTCTATATCAAGCCAGAACAGCCAAGATGCTTCTGGGCTACCTGGCAAGATAACTATTGTGAGAGAAATGAATGGTTGGAATTGAGCAGCTAGCTGGAGTGACTTGTTTACTCATTGCAAGTGCATGTTTCTTAAAAGACTTTTGTTTAAGAGTTTTTCTATCATGTGTAACTTTGCACAGGTTAAGAAATCCCAAATCAGCAACTATTTATTGGAAAACTAAGCATTTCAATTTTGAAACTCTAAAATACATAAGTTCTTATGTAAACTTATTCTTTTAATATCCTTGACTTATGTAAAATTGCACCGGTTAGAAAAACCCTTTCGTTAAATGATGGAACTCAACGATGAATTGATGATAGAAGTGTTCAAGTAACTCTCCAACTAGAAGGTATGCAGGTCATAAGTTAGAAGTAACTTTGAATTCGGCCTGGCCCAATCAGATGTGCCCATTTTACTCACAAATAGCTTTCTGTCCGGGCTGAATTAGGATCTCAACTTTAGTTAGACCAGGCCGGTATCTTCTGAATCCTGAGACAAGACCATGTTTTTTGTACTTTTTTTTTTTTTTTTTTTTAAAAGAGCTCCAATTCAATAAAGAAAATATTAAATAAATAAGGCTTACTTGTACTTTTAGTCCTCTTACTATTGGTTATGTGTGATTTTGGCCCTTAAAATTTTTTGTACACATTTGGTCTCTCTATTTTTTCAATGTTACAAATTTGGTACTACCATCATTCCGTCAATTTTTCAATGATTAATAGAGAGGAATCATTCTTTTAAGCGCATAGAAACCTTTGGTGGAAGCAAAAAAAAATCTCGAAAATGGGGGACAAAATCAGTAAATAGCAGAGAGGAACCATTAAATCATGTTGAATTGAAGAGATAAAGGAGGGAGAACCTCAATTAGAAGTTCTATGCACTTACAGAAGTGATTCTTCAATAAAAAAAAGCTTAATTACACTTTTCATCCCTCAACTTTTTCAATTATACGATTTTGTCACTAAAAAATTTTAATTGCAAATTTTGTCTTCTAATTTGTCGAATTATACAAAATTAATCCTTCCATCCATGATCGCTCAATATGTAGTAAAGACTGATTTTGCATAATTTAATAAATTAGAAGACTAATTATGTAATTAAATTTTTTAGAGATCAAAATCACATAATTAAAAAAGTTGAGTGTCGAAATATGTAATCAAGCCAAAAAATTGTTGCCCCGCCTCCCAAACTAACCCATAATAACAGGTTTTATTCACAACAAGTATCCGCGGACCCCTGAGTACCCAACGAGGCCCAACCCGACCCATTAAATGGGTAGGGTCCGCATTTCATGAAACACTATCAAAATAAATACCCACATATCCATAGAGGGTTTATTTTTTGGCCGATACTCATCACTCTCGTTCCGCAGAAACCTCAAATCCTTGCGTTAACAAAAGTTTTCGTCACCCATCATGCGAGCTAAGGTATTTCCTCCACTATTCTTCCTTTGTTTTTCGTCATTTTCACACTAGGTGATTTCGATTTCGTTCTCGTATTTGCCATATAGTTTTCCGTTGTTATGTTGATTCTTTTCCTCTCTTTTTAATCGTAATTTTTTAGGAACTGAGTATGATTGGATTTTGACATTTTATATGGAATTATGATTTTGTTTTAAATTCTTAGAAATGATTATTTGGACTGTTGATGCATTTAGTGTGAACGGTATTGGAAGATATTTGTTGTGAGATTTCTTGTAGTTTGTTGCATTTTTCGATTTGATATGGTTGCACCACTTGATTTTGAGCGCTAAAACGGAGATAGGGTTCATTTTCTTCCCCTTTGGCAATTGATCATTAACCTTATCAGAATTGTGAATTGTCCGATTATGAAAGTCGTTGATTTCAAATTGATTAGATGTGATTTTGTTTTGTTCACTAATTCCTTAGATAGCCAATGAAATTTATGTTGATAGAAAGGATTTCATTCATGTGTCATTTTCCCTGTGTGATGTTTGCATCATCATATAATGAATACCTTTACAGCCCTAATGAGTAATGACAGGAATTGTCTGTTCCTAAAAATATTTGATTTTGAAAGAAAAAAAAATTTAAGGCACCTTTGTTTCAGTTTTTTTTTTTTTTTTTTAAAACAAAATAATGCTTCTTTTTATATATTGGTTGGTTTTTTCTTAAATAGCAGAAGCTATTTCAGTTTTTATGAGAAGCTAAACTTTTCGGTTTCTCGAAAAGTTACTTTTTAAAATCTCTTTTTTTAAAGTCTAAACAAACGGGCCCTCAGTTAGTAAGACCTTGACAGAGAACTTCATTTACAGGCATCCCTTGAATGCAATTAACATGCACGTAAAGCCTGCACAATCTTGTGCCCTTGTGAAATTAGGTTTCTCTATGAGATATCAGTTCATATATTTGTGTTAAATAGAGTTTTGGACAATGCCCTTGGCAAAAGAGCTAAAACAGTAATACACACAACTGGCCCATAGCCATTTCCCATTAGTTGGTGTGTGTCCTGTGCTTATCAGTGCACCAAGCACCAATATATACCAGCTTCTATTACTTTATGTGACTTAATTGCAGATTTTAATGTGTAATTGTCCTATGATGAAATAGAATTAGAAATGGTAGAAGTTTGTGTGGAAAAGCCTGTAACCATTGCATCATCTGTAGCTTCAACATGTTTCATATCATGCCCGGCACTGGATATACTTTAATTTTCATATTGCTTTTTGTCTTGAGTTTCTGTTTTGCCTTTTATTATCAGTCTAACTTGGTGCTGTTGTATATCAGTGGAAGAAGAAGCGCATGAGGAGGTTGAAGAGAAAGCGCAGAAAGATGAGACAAAGGTCTAAGTAGGTGCCTGGGCAATACCAAGATGAGCTTACCCTTTTGTTCCTTTACCAGCTTCACGACCATTAGGCAATTATGACCTTAGTGATCGAAGTCTGGTGTTGAGGGAATGCCTCTCTAGATATGGTTTCATTAGTATTGAACTAAGACTATTGAGTGTGTATTAGGTTTAACTTCTAGTGTATTTTGTGGGTTTGAAACACATGCTTGTTTTGTTATAACTATTGTATCTGAATGGCATATTGTTAACCGTTTCTAAGACTTGTATGAAAATCTGATCTTAAATGCTTTTTGTGTCCCTGAATCTTTAGCATATATTCAATCAATTTTTATGCTATGCTATGTTAGGCATGTCGAACTGTTGATGTTAGTTGACTGTGTAGCTGACGACCTGGCTATTTCTGTTTCCTTTGCTGTAGCTTTTTCATTGTTTCCATTCCCGTAGTTTGGTAACTATTTAGCAACTTGGCTGTTATATTTTCCTGAATGCATGGTTCAGTTTTGATCCGAATCTCATCTTTTTATGTTATAACTGAATCTATCTATCTATCTATCAATCAATGTATGCCAAAAAGTTTGGGGGGTGATGTCCCGTTCAAAGGACATGTCATAAACCTTAAGAAATACTTGGATATTCTGAGAAAAATATATTGTCAGCAGTTTTGTAAACTTTGGTGGTTATTTGGTGCCATGTGTTGCATTTTTAGTGGAATAGTGTAATGCTCTCATATTTTGCATGAATTTCTCAAAGGGAAGGACTTACAGTGGTATTAATTATTATTAACTGATTTAATGACCCAATGAAATGTATGGGTAGGATTAGCGAAATTCAAGTGTGACTAAATGTAGCTTGGCTTGTAACCTAATTCAACTTTCAAACTCACAAGCTATAAAATTGAAACCTAATTAGCATTTACTCTATCTTCTTAATTTGTTTGTATTTGATTCAAAACTAAGTTGTCCAAATTTTAAATTTTTATTTATTTAAAATTTTAAGATTAACTTTTTTATTTAAAAAAGGATTGGTGGGCTGACCTGCTTAATCTGCAGATCATGTAAGCGAATCAGCATATACAGTTTGATTTAGCAGCGTTGTCTATGGATCATGAGCCACCATCACCAACCATATAAGACGCAAGTTTATCTGGCTAAGAAAACGCTGCAAGTTTGGCTTGTCAAATCTTTTTCAGTTTTTCTCAAGATTATAAAATCTTGTCTCTATCTATACTCCTTTTATCAATCATTAAGTTCAAAACACCTTTGTCACATTCATCGGTCAGCTCAAAGGTTGGCTTATAAATCTCCATATCGAATGCTTCATTTTATAGCTACAAAACCAGTTTAGGAGAAGTGCTTCATAAAAAGTACAATGTTACAGATCCCGTCATTCTTGTGCCCATTTACGTCTGCAACACTCAAACTATGTTTGGAAGTTTTAAAGAAGATGGAGTAGATTGGTTAATAATGGAGTGGAGTGGTAAAAACATATCACTCATTGTTTGGAAGTCTAAGGAAAATCTCAAACCCTCCAATTTGTAAGGTATGAAAATGAGAGGATTTGGATGGAGTAGAGTGGTTTTGATTACCATCTTCAACCATCTCACTCCATTAATAAAGGAACTCCCAAATAATGATTTAAGGTCTTTTCACCATCCCACTCCATTACTAACCATCTCGTTCCATCCTCCCAAACATAGCCTTAGGGACAACGAGTCTCTCCCTAGTGTGAGCCAAAAGAGAGAAATGAATTTGGATAGACAATCAGCATAGCTGTTCCAATTGGGTAAAGCATTTAAAGTCACGGAGATTTCTATCCAGAAACTGAATATGTCGAATGGCATTACAATTTTCATGCTGAATGTTACAGTTTTCATATTTGATGGATCTCGATGCAAATGGCTAATACAAGCTTTTTAAAGAACTAAGATGCTTCAACTTGCAAAAGCAGTGTCAAAAGGAGAGAAGGTAGACAGCATTCAATCCTCTACTTGAATTGATTACTCGTTTTTAGACATTCAATTCAATCAAAATTTCAAGCATTCACAAACATTGTTTCACTGACCGATTGACAACCTATAGGTAATCAAACACTCCGGGTGAGAATAGAAAAAACTTTCTCCATTCATATCTAAACAGTCACAACCCTGTTTATTATATTTCGTTATATACTTTTGAGGGTATGCATCTCTACATTGTTAGTTCCTTGAAATCATACTGCATACAAAGCCTTTCAACAGTACTGTGGCTCAGAACCTCTTTCAAGTATAACTCTTTCATAAGCTCTTCTGCCATATCCATTTCTTCTGCAAAAGCAAGCCCTTCAACAAGAATAGTATAGGTTATCTCATTGGGCATACATCCCTTATCAATCATCGTCCGAACTATCTCCATTGAAAAGTCTGCTTTTCCATACTTGCAAAATCCAAGTATAAGTGCATTATAGTTATCAATATCAGGCCTGTAATCATTTTCTTCCAAAACCCTGAAAATCTCAGTAGCCTCATCTAACATTCCCTCCCTACAAATTCCTCTTATCAGAGCCGAGTAAGTATAGGAATCTGGAGTAAATCCATACTTTGTCATTTCATATAATAGCTGAAATGCTGGATATGTGTTCCCTTTCCTACACAAGCTTGAAATCACAATTTTGTAAAATTCATGTATAGATGAGTTTTGTTTATTACCCAACCTCTGGATTATGAAGAATGCTTCTTGCACCTTTCCCTCCTCACAAAGCACAGCAATAGCATTGTATGTTCCTTCATTAGGATTACAATGTCGAGAAATCATTTGGTCTAGACACCGAACTACAAGATCCACTTTCCCTTCCTTGCAGCCACGGGCAATAATAGGATTATAGCTTGTAGCAGTTGCCTTGAATCCACTCGTTGTCATTTCATCTAAAACTTTGAGAGCATGTTCTGTTCTTCCATGGTGCGAAAGACAGGTAATCAATATGTTATAGGTAACAACTGAGAGAGGCTGGTTCATTTCACTCATCTCTACTAAAAGCTCATTTGCTTCCTCCCACCGCCCTTCATAGCACAAATTCCTTAGTAAAATGTTATAACTCACAACATTAGGCTTGAACCCCTTAGCAGGTAATTCCCTAAAAAGCTGGATAGCTTCTTCAGTTCTATCTTCCTTGCATAAACCAGTTAACAAAACATTGTAACTGACCAAATTAGGCACCCCACCATTGGCAATGATCTCATCTAGAATTGTCGTGGCTTCATCCACTCCCCTTTCCTTATAAGCAGCTTCAAGCAGGAAAGAGTATGTGAATGCATTGGGGACCAGCCCCTTCTTCGTAAACCGATCTAAAAGCTGCAAGCTCTGATTCAAATTTCCATGCATACAAAGCCCTTTCAGTAGACTGTTATAGGTGAAAGTATTAGTTGGAAAGCCATGCTCTTCCATCTTTTCAACCAATTGCATCCCATACCCAACATTTCCTCTCTTGCACAAATAATTGACCAAGTATGTGTAGGAAGCTGCATCAGGCATAACACCAGAACCTACCATCATCTCCATCACTCTAACAGCCTTCCTACTTTTGTTTGAATTGCAAAGATCATACATGAGCTGAGTTGCTTGAGTCACATCAGGCTTGTGGCCCTTGCCCACCATATACTCCAAAAAGAGAAATGCATCATTAAGTCTTATCTCCTTGCTCTTCAGCTCATTCTTCCCAGTCCCAACCCTCCAATTGGGAAGAGTAAAAACAGCATCTTTTGATGAAATAGCAATCTGGGTCGATGCCAAAACCCTAGAAAACCCTTTGTTGAGGGAAAAAGATTGAAATTTTGAAACCTGGGAAGATAAACTATGACCCTTTTGTTTTGTTTTTGCTGATAAACTTGCAGCTGGAGACACAGTATGCAGCAGTGTTGCCATGACTGTATGCAGTAATAATTACAATGAGTCTTTGTTAATGGAACAAGAAAACAACTGTGGGGCTGGTTCTAGATGGAAACACTTGAAGGATGAGGAAAAAATATTGGAATTTTGGAAGAGAAAAGTAGATTAAAGAACAAAGGAGAAGACATGTAGAGAAATTAGAGACATACTTGTAGTGTGATTATTTGCTCAAAATTGAAGCTTCACCTGAACGAATGAGTAAGAATCGAGAGACATGCCACCGAGGGTTTTTCAAAAACCGGCGTAGGGTTTTTCAGTGACTACAGCCTGTTTTGTGTTATCCGAATACTAGTAGGTTCTTTCGCCACGCGCCGCAATATATTCATCACCCTTCGGTGTTAAATTGTAGTATAGAAACAATGAGTGTGCAAAACCCGGCCTCAACCTAGGATTCGTCGTAATCCGTAACATTTGGGTCGGGTTTGACCTTAACATGTAGAAGAGAAGGGATGAATCTACGTCCTATTTAGTGATCCGGTGTCAGGTCAGGGACAGGTTCAGGCTGACCTTCAGGTTACCCGACTCGTTTCATATAATAAAAATTTACTTTTATTTTTATACCTTCCTAATTTACATTTCACACACGGTCACTAAGAAATAAGTCTGAAGTAAATTATTAAATTTTTACCCTCTCATCTCTCTCCTTATTTAGGAGTATCTTTGATGTAAGTGGAAGAAAATAGAGGGTTTATGACATGTTTTTACAATTTTACCCTTATTTAAAAAAAAATTACCATAAGTAATATTCTTTAAATAATATTTATACAAAAAAATAAAAAAATTATTTACAAAAATACCCCAAATTAGTAATTTAGGTTAGTTTCTCTCCAAAATACCCCAAATTGGGGAAATAAAAAAAAGTGGGAAGAGCGGGGATTTAGATGGTTTATTGAAATCCTGAGAACCTTCCTCTCCAATTTTCTAAACTCACAAATAAGGATGACCCTTCAATAAATCTTCTCTTTCCTTTATTTTCTCTCGAAAATACAACTCAAACACACTTTAAAGTTGCATACACCTTACTCAATTTACAAAAGTTTATCCCAATCCACCAGTCTAGTCCTAGTGTACGTGGATGACATACTAGCTACTAGAAGTTCAGAAGAATCAAAACCTTACATTTCAGCACTGATCACTCAACTAAATACTGCATTTATATTATGGCCTTGTTTGTGAGTTTGGAGGGGAAGGAATGAGAGGAGATCAAGGAGGAAGGAAAGGGGAGGGAGTGGAGGAGAATGATAGTATATTACTCTCCTTGTTTGGGAGTGAAATGAAAAAAAAAATGGTTGAGGAGGAGAATGGATGATTAATTAAAATACTCCAAAACCTTTCCCTCCAATTAATAGAACCCACAAACAAGAGTGAAAGAATATTAACCTCTCCTTTCCTTCACTTACCTTCTAAAAAAACAACTCACAAACATAGCCCAAAGGATTTTGGTCAACTAAGCTATTTTCCGAAGCTTTGAGGCCAAGAAAACCTCTAATGAAAGCATGTATGTCTCCCTGGGAAAGGTACATTGAAGATCTGCTAGCGAAAGCAACAATGCTCAATGCTAAACTAATGTACTTATGACAGTAGGCTTCAAATGATAGCTCATGCCAATACCCCTTTGTAACCTATGTTAGAGATCTTGGTAATCAGAACATGTTTGTCAATAAGAATTCATCGTGTAGCAGCTGAAACTGATGACTGGCTGTGATAGCCTGATCAAGGATATTTTCGGGAGCAAGGATTTTCAGGAATTTATTGCAAGATATGGTGGATGTTTCAGTACTAGGGAAATAATGCTTTAAGATGAGCTGAATTTTTTATCTCTTGTTAAAAGATATAAATTTAAAATAAGGCAAGCAAGAAATTGCTTTAGCATGAAATCACAGTTTTAAGGTGGAAAGAATTGTTAGAAATTTTTTAAAAAGTTTGTCATTATAAAATTCTCTATCCAATTTATTTGTGCTTGATACAGGAATGGATAATGGGAGGAGAAAAAACACACAAAAATACAGTGACTGAAATTTTTTTGTGGACTTGTAACAGCATTTGAATTCACTGCGTAGACAGAAGAATTGTATTTAAGAAAGGCATGAACTGTTTGAGAAATAGCTGATGATGCTCACAAAGGGATTTTTTTTCCCGCTGGTAAATGAAACTGAATTAAATATCTTCATTCATTTAAGAATGGTACAAAACTGTATCTGTAATCACTGAACAAAATATTCACAAGGGCACCAATCTAAAGTCTTAATATAAGTAGATTGCAACGGATACAGATTATGTCCCTTAACTACACAGACTAAACCCAATCATGACCATAGCCATAAAAATTTGTCCTCTACTTTCAGAGCAAGTCTAACCATTGGGGAGCTTTACTTAAATGCTGCCACTTCAGCAGTAAGGGGAGAATTAGAATTAAAGTTATTTCCATGGAGTGCCTCCCAGAACTATCTAAAAGTCTCATATTACTCTGAAGCAAATTGATGAGGGGCCAATTGCAAACTTCACTGGCAGTTCCCTTGATACTCAGCTCATACTCAACCATACCAGCAGGGTTTCAGTCATAGGGAGATCATTTCTTTGCATACTCAGATCACTGTTTTGGCAACTTTAACCAAAACACAAAAAATGTGGTTTGGAAGGATTTATGAATTAGGAAAGCCAATAAATAATCTTGAATGACTTTGCCATAGTCGGAGGCTTGAAGCCATTAATGATCGACTGAGACACAAGAATCAAGTTACAGAATGACTGTGTGATAGCCTGAGCTTGTGTGCTACTTTCAAAGAATGATGATTCTCTACTACATATATGGAACTAGAAGAAGTGAAATAGATCATAACCTTTTTCGCCTTAACATTCATCACTTGCATTTTGACATTCAGTTATAAAGACGTTCCAAATCTATTACATTAACACTACATAGCTTAAACAGTACCCAAGAGGGAAAAATTGTCAAAAATATATATATGTTGATGTTGGTTCCTTCCCCTTCTCTCCTTGCCAGAAGCAATGCTCTTTCATTCTTCTAACAGAAGCACCAACTACAGGTAGAATTGAGACAAATATCCTAATAATAGATCTTCATGAAGGTTTCCACTCTTTCCTTTGTAACAAGAACTGTAATCATGGGGCAAAAGCATATTTAATTGAGTTCAGGTTCAACTTCATATATCAGTTTTAATTTAATATAAAATAAAACAAGAAAGAAGACTCGGCAATTAAATATATGATGTTTAACTATTTTGTGGAAACAATTGCCACCTTGTCACACATTCATTGATTCTTCCTACTTATTTATGAACCTACCAAAATGCATGTTATAAGAAAGAGATGAATTTATATAGGATCACCAACACGGCTTAAAGGAAAAGTATTAATACCTGTCACGATATAGGATCAACCCGTTCTTTCCTGACAAACTGTAACAGTATCATCATCTGTAATTGTTGATATATTTGAGACATTTGGCAGCGTTCCAGTTCGTCCAGAGGAAGTTTCTTTAGAACTTAATGCAGCTTTTAAGTCCTGAATCCATTTCATCACTTTCATGAAATCAGCATCAGTATTGACCCCCATCCAAACAACTTCATCAAAAGCTTTGCATGCCTTATCCAGTCGCTCTGCTTCAGGGTTAGCGATTAAATCACCATAACTACTTTTGACTAATCTGTTCCTTCGCTTCAAATCCTTCCTCCAACGTGAGAAAACATACTTAGATGGCACCGACTCTGTTTTCCTTACAAACTTGAGCAAAGAAAGGATGTGTCTACATATAATACCTTTAAACTCGAACAAATGACATGCACATTGCACTTCGAAACCTTCTTCATTGTAATATACATTGAAAGATATATATTTCATTGCCTCTTGAACCTTTTTACTTTCCACTATAGAATATGTTGAAATCAAGCCTTCTTTCCTCTCAAAGGAAGCATTGCAATACATCATACCTGCAACTTCTCTTTGGAACTCTTTGAATTTTGTATTGGTAAAAACTTTTTGAAATTGGTACTCAATGCCAAAATGACTCACACAAGGAATAAATGTATTAAAGGAACTAAAGTCTACTAAGCACTCTTTCTCAACTTTGGCTTTCATGGCACTGTCAAACTGTTTAAGAAACTGCTTCAAACTTGTCTTCGAGTTTACATATCCATCAAAAAATGCACGCATACTTTCATTTCTATCTGTTGTAGACATCCCAGCCCAAAATGTATCTTTGACATACACAGGAACCCAACGATGTCGCTCATTATATAGGCTATTCAACCATTCATTGTCATGAAGGCTGTAACTCTCAATAATTTTTTTCCAACTTGCAGTGAAATCATCTTTACTTACAGAATCATATACAGCGCTTTGCAAATATGTTTTGATTGATTCATACTGAGGAAAATCGTTCAACTTTTCAGTTAACTTTTTCATTAAATGCCATAAACACCATCGATGATGAGCTTTTGGGAATACAATCTCGGTTGCAATCTTTATTGCCTTATCTTCGTCAGTAATGACGGCACTTGGAGCATGTCCAGGCATACATGCTACCCATGTCTGAAACAACCATATTAAAGTTTCAACATCTACATTTGACAACAAAGCACAACCTAGTAATACTGATTGTCCATGATGATTCACTCCCAAAATCAGAGCAAGAGGCAAGTTATATTTACTAGTCAAATATGTGGTGTCAAGCATTACAACATCTCCAAAATATTCATATGCAGCTATACTTCTCGAATCTGCCCAAAAAACATTTCTTAATCTGCAATCATTATCAAAATCCATCACATAAAAGAACTTGCTATTTTGCTTTTGCATTCGAGAAAAATAGTTTTGCATAGCTTCAGCATCTCCAGGGGCCAATATTAGGCTGCTAGCTTTCTGAACAAAGCTCCCACAATCGTGTTCACCTAATGCTAGATTTCCATTTCCTTCAGCTTCAACAGCAAGAGATTGAATATTTTCATCAGCCGTGATCCCAGCCTGATTGCTAAGTTCAACTTTCCTTTTTCTTTTAGGCTCAGATTTTCTATGAATTCTAAAATAACATGCTTTGCTTGGACACAACTCATGATTATGCTCGAGCACAAGACTAGAAACTCTGATCATTCCATCTAGACATAAACATGCATTCAGTCTAGCCTTACACTGGGTTTTTGTCAGAACATATGGATTCGAAAGACGTCTTCGGTTGCTGACCGGCTTCCCAGCACGAGCACATGCAAGTGTAAAATATTTCTTCCCATCTTCTTCATTTTTTGAAGTTCTTTTATATACATCAAAACCCTTTTGGTGAGCAAAACTAGTGTAATAATTGAAAATCTCCTGTTCAGAAGAGAAAGTCATTCCAACTTTAGGTACTTCAACTTCCTGACTAAACTGTAAGGATTTTTCTAAACCATGCTCAGGCGCTTCATTCCCATCCTTCATGCCATCATTAGAAGACATATTTTCAATGACACAACTGTCTGATAAAACACTTCCAGCCTCCATTCTGCCAAAGATAGATACAGAAAGGGGAATTTAAAAAAAAAGAAAAAAAAAGTAACAATGTATACACTTTTAAACAAGGTTTAAAACATAGTAGGATAATTTAACATAAATCATTCCTTTTCTCACATGACGCAATCTACAATCGTCAACCAGTTAAGAGTGATAGAACAACCAGTCAACCACTATGGAAATAAAAGAAAAGCATGAACTAAAAATCAAGAACACGAAAGTCAAAACATGAAGATATTCAAGGAAAATTAGCACAGATAAATAAAATAGAATAGAAAAATAAATGTTCAATTAAAAAAAATGATAACTAATACATAAATTCCCTATCATATCAATGGGTTTAGTTATGATCCAATTGAATTATTGGTGGCACTGCAAGAATTTTCCCTTAATATCCATCATCCAAGATCAAATCTTTCATTCATTTCTTAAGAATGAGCATGTGGGTCCCTCTGATTGTGAATACATGAGTAGAATGAAACTAAAGATCTTATGCATAGAAGAAAAAACACGTGCATACCATGTGAAAACCCAGCAGCAAAAGAAGAGATGTGTCTGGAGAATGGAGACCACCTGCGACAGCAACAATCGGTTGTTCAACAAGAAGCAATCTTGTGTGCAACAACTTCACTTCGCCCCACAATTGTCTGATTACTGTGATATTCTCTCTATCTTGAATTTCTTTTGCTATTAGAGAAAAAGATATTTCGAAACAGGGAAATATGAATCAAGATCCACTCCATTACCGGAGAGTCCAGTATGAGACAGGTAGAAACAACAAAAATGAACTTAAAACTTTTTAAATGATGATGATGATAAATCAGTCTCTAGTTTTTCTTATATGTATCTCTCTCCCATAGGACTCTCCAGGAGAGGATCGGGACTCGGGAAATATCATCAGAAGATGTGGAATAAGAGCTTCTTTGTTTAAAATTAAAAAATAAATGATCTTAATATAAAATAATTTAATGATTACTTTTAAAAATTTTAAAGAAAAACAAAAGCAGATTTATATTTATTTATAATAAAAAAAATATTTTTTTAAACAGTATTAATTATAAAAATTGATTTTTTTTCTAAAAGCTAATCAAAGTTGCTTTTCACTTTAACCTTGAAAATAATTTTTTTTTTTTTTCATTATTTTCAAAAGCAAAGACAAACACACTAAAAGTTTTAAAAAATGATTATTCAATTAAAAAATGATTTTTTTAGCAAAATAAACAATAACAAACACACTCTAAATCCCAATTTGGTCTCATAATCATCCCAGGCATTAATGAAGTTTGAAAAACATTTGTAGTTGTCAAATCAATCTAATCCATCCATCTACCTCAATAAAGGCTTTAGTGGAGCTTATGTGACATATCTATACAGCTCCACCCACAACCTGACGTGTCGATCTCATGTTTTTCTGGAATATTTTATTGACATTTTTTTTTATGTTTTTCGTTGGTCGTTTTATTAAAATTCATAATAATAATAATACTTATATTATTAATAAAAATATAATTAATAAAAATAACCATATTATTAATATAATTAAATTATTAATAAAAATTAGTAAATATCCTTAAAAAAATTAATAAATAATTAGTACATTTGGGATAATTATATGATTAGGTATTAATAAAAAAAACTTAACAAAAAAAATAAAACCCACTTACGAAACTGGATTTTCCGCAAGTGAGAAAAGTTTAACACTTGCAGAAAAACAGCATCCGTAATTTAAATTAATAAAAAATTAATAAAAAATTAACTATATTTATATTATTAATAAATAATATGATTAATAAAATATAATCATATTATTAATATAATTATATTATTAATAGAAATTAATAAATAATTGTATATAAGTATTAATAAAATTAAAAAAACTTAATAAAAAAAAAGTACACTTACGGAAATTTTAATTTCCGCAATTGATGAAAAATAATTATATTATTAATAATATTTAGTACACTTACGTTAATTGTATATAGTTATTAATAAAATTTAAAAAAACTTAATAAAAAAAAGTACACTTATGGAAATTTTAATTTCCGTAATTGGTGAAAAATAATTATATTATTAATAATATTTAGTACACTTACGTTAATAATATTTATATTATAAATAAATAATATAATTAATAAATATAATTAAATTATTAATATAATAATTAGTACATTTGGGATAATTATATTGGTACAATTATATGATTGGGTATTAATAAAAAAAACTTAACAAAAAAATAAAAATAAAATCCACTTACTCGAAAAAAATTTAACACTTGCAAGAAAACCAGCATCCATAATTTAAATAAATAAAATATTAATAAAAAATTAACTATATTTATATTATTATTAAATAATATGATTAATAAATAATTGTATATAGGTATTAATAAATTTAAAAAAAACTTAATAAAAAAAGTACACTTACGGAAATTTTAATTTCCGCAATTGAGAAAAAATAATTATATTATTAATAATGTTTAGTACACTTACATTAATAATATTTATATTATTAATAAATAATACAATTAATAAAAATAATTAAATTATTAATAAAAATTAGTAAATATAATTAAAAAAATTAATAAATAATTATATTATTAATATAATTAAAAATTAGTCGGATAATTATATCATTAGGTATTATTAAAAAAAAAAAAAAACACTTACTGAAACTGGTTTTTCTGCAAGTGATAAAAATTTAACACTTGTGGAAAATCAGTTTCCGTAATTTAGATTAATAAAAAATTAACTATATTTATCATATTAATAAATAATATAATTAAAAAAAATAATTATATTATTAATATATTTATATTATTAATATATTTATATTATTAATAAATAAATAATTTTTTTTATTGGTTATATTGTTTTATTAAAATTAATAAAAAATTAATAATATTTATATTATTAATAAATAATACAATTAATAAAAATAATTATATTAATATAATTATATTATTAATAATTATAGGTATTAATTAAAATAAAAATAAACTTAATAAAAAAAAGTAAGCACACTTATGGAAATTGTATTTTCCGCAAGTGAACAAAATTTTACATCTGCGGAAAAGTAGTTTCCGTAATTAAAAAGTGTATATTATTAATATCATAACTTCAAAAGAGGTCTGGTCAACTTATGACTCTTACAAGCAGGTAGATGTGACATGATGATGGGCCACAACATTTTTTATTAGAAAAAAAAGTACATGGTGATCTCACATAGGTGTCGTGTTACGTTTCGTCCAATTTTTACTGGAAGCAACAATTTTACTTTCATCTCTCTTTCTCTCTCGCCTCTCTCCTCTCTCCTCTCGTCCCCATTTCAATTTTTCTTTTGCCATGGATTTTCCTCTCCCTTTCTCTTCAATATTATGCTCCTCTTCCATCCTTCATTCAGCTTATTCGTTCTTTTGTTACGTTGAAAAATACCTATCGTTTCCTCTCTTCGCAAACCAGCTCCTTTCATTGTTTCGTCAATTCCTCTCTCTATCAATCATCATTTTTTCGCATGCCCAACTTCTGGTGGTCATGTCAACGACGTCCATGGTGGTGGGTTAAGAATCGGTTGCTCATGAAAGCGCAGTGGTGGCTCCGAAAAAATATGCCGATGCTCCAACGTGGTGATTCCAAGAACAAATGGTTCTCTGCAATATTTCTTTGCAAGATGAAGCAGAGAACAAGGGTTTAAGCACTTTGCATCACTCCCTCTCTGGTATGATTCTTCAATCCGAGGGTCCTCATTAGATTAGGGTTTTCTATTTATCTTTTCCTTACTTTTGTATTTCTCAATTGAATAGACACATTTGAAGGTAGAAGTTGATATATTTAATGAATAGAATATAGTTCTCTATTCTCCAGATATTTTCGAAAATTGATCAGTCTCAACTTTCTGGGTCATTATTTCACATCATATGTTCCTGATGTATATAGAGTTTTCCAATTCAAAGTTAGTACCAAAAACTTGGATATACAAGTTTATCTTTATCAAAGCAGGTAGGTGGTGATCCTCTAATATTTTATTTCAATATTTTTAAGAGTCATATTCTACCCTAATCCCTTTTCCTTGCAGAAGTTCAAACCCACTCTCTGCATCATTAGATTTACCTTTCTATGCGAGCATGGTCACATCAAAATTTTTCTGCACACATTCATATATTCTAAGAAGTACTCTGTCATTTTATATAAAGGTGAATTTAGAGGACAATTTTACTTTAGCAAGTATTTTATCTAATTTTATCATTATTTCAAGTTTCACTTTAGAATAAGCTCCTCTCTTTGATTTTGGGCCTTTTAGAGGTTACTTGCTTTTTTTCATTTTCCTTTTTCTTTTGGACTCACTCAACTCTTATAAAAAATATACTTACTTGATTTATTTGGTTTATAACTTTTTGAGTTTGTCTATGACTTATGGAAACCAGGTTCTTATTGGATATTATTGTTTTTAATGAGTTATTTTGTTTAATATCTTGATAATTTCTTTGAAACTGTGAATGATGTATTCTTTGCAATAATCTATTTTAATGCCTTTCAGGCTTGGTTTAGAGAGCTTCCAAATGGGGTATTTGTTTTGATTCGTTGTACGTATGATTTTTACTTGGATGTTTATATAAAATTAAGTTCTAATAAAGTTCTCATTGCCTCTCAGTGTTGATTATTGCAACCTGAAACATATGCTTGGACATTCCTTCCTATGCATTGTGCTTTCTTAAGTGATATTGCAACTTGGCTATGGTGAGTTTTATTGACTGCATCTCTCATGGTGGTTGTTCATTCTTTATTGAATATACAACCACCCTCTTTGGGCAACTTTGGAGATTAGAACCTTTGCATAAAGAGAGGAAAGTAATGTGGCGAAGATAGATGGAGTGACTCAGAGGAATGTTGCTTCTAATCAGTCCGGTTACAACATTGAAGGTTCCATATTTCTATGGTCATTGATTTTCCTTGATTTTGTTATCATGATTCGTTGTTTTTACTCAATGATTTTGTTCTATTTATGATGTTTTTCCATTTATGGTATTCTGATTTTGATTTGAATAATTTTGATGATTCATACATTGTATTGTGAGACCTTTGAATAATTTTGCAACCATAGCTTAACTTGTGTTAGTCAAAAAGTTTCAAAAAAATTGTTATATTCTCATTTGATTTGTTTTGGTTAACTAAAATTAAGTGCTTTTTATGATTGATTGCACATGACTTTACAAAGTTGATGTACTTTGCTTGATGATGCAACAAAGGATATGCCTGCTATCTTACTTTCCCATATGTATTTTAGTTATGTTTTCTTATGCTTCCTACATTTCAGTGACTTTTATGAGTTGATGGTCATTGGAAGTCATTGGAAATGGAAGTTATGGTGTTGTGAGTTGATGGAGTCTGACCTTCATCAAATAATTAAGGCAAATGAAGATCTTACTCCTGATCCTTCCAATTATGTTTTTGAGCATGTATCAGATGCCATAAGGACATTAAGAGAAATTAAACTCCTTCGGTTTCTCCAAGATGTGCCTACATTATGTTTGACCATTTGCTTAACTGACGATGTTGATGCTGCAGTGCAGTTCATATTTGTATGCAACAAGTTTTTTATTTAGCATTCAACACCGAAATGAGCTATTCAAGGGAGAACTCCCCGGTTTGGCTGCGTTCTTTTCAGGCATATCACTTATTATCACCATTTATATGCCTTTTTTCCCTAACATATCATTTTCTACACATGTTCCTTTGACTGCACATGTTCGTTGCTTTCTTTGTTTCTTTCTTTACAGTTACTGTGAGTGAAGTTGAAGGTTTACTTGAACTCAATAAGAAGTTGAACCCTTAAATTATTGAAGATGGTCTTATTCACAGGCTTAGTTAGGTTTTTTTTAGGCAATGATTTTATCCTTTAATTCCATCACTAATTTAAGAGTGCGTGTGCCTGTATTTTTTCACTTTTTATATATATATTTTTCTAAATCAAAATACTTCACTTGAAAAGTGTAGGTTTCATTTGGAGCCTTTAATCTCCTATGGTAGATTCTTGAATTAAGATAACCCACTCTTCCCTACACCATATAACAAAAATAGAATAATTATGTGCAACAGTTTTGAATGAATATAAATTCTCTTTTTCGTGAATGCTTTCAAATGATTTTCCATCTTCATTTTGTTGTCAACCCTCACTGTACCGTTGTTGTATAGTGAATTTCATGAATTAGACAACTTTCAAGTGATTTTGAGGTCAATTTAAGTCTATTGATATCTAGCTTCTTTATGTGAATCTCAATTTGACACCCATTTCAGTGTTTAGAATTTTCAATTTCACTATGGTTATGTCTGGAATGTTTAAAAATTGGAAATGGTTTGATTTGATCACTTATTGACTTTTCAATTTCATAGTACGTACTACATAGTTTCAATGTTCTATATGGATAACCCTGACTAAGGAAACAGACATGTGCAGTCATGATTTATGAAGTTATAGTAGTACATACTACATTTTTTAATGTTACATGCAGCGGGCTGTGTTGTTGGGACGTTGGATTCTACGGAGTGTGATGCCTTTTTAGCTAATGAAGCCACTAAGAGGTTGACTTCGAACAATTGGGTCATTATGAAAATTGCTTCCACCAGATTTGGACTTGACCTGTTTAAGGCGAAACAAGAATATCAAGCCCATTCTAAAAGGTATCTCGAGGAAGACGTCGTTGCCTATCGCCCGTCCAGGGACTTCCGCAAGGTAAAACCTCAAACTTCTAATGTACAGAACCTTTGTTTAAGAGAAGTTTGGCCCAGATTTATGTCAAAGAACAAATGATTCCTGAAGTTTGCATATACTAACACGATGAATAAATCCATTCAAGTGAATTGCTAGATTTAAAAGCTAATCATCATGTTTTTTTTTTTTTTTTTGCATTATTAACTTATGATGCTATGTGTATACTCACATTATTCAATATATATGTGTGTGTGTGTGTGTATATCTTTTACCTGATGAAACTTTATTTATGATATTTCAATAACAGCTTTTGGTTCCTCTTGTGGGCGCATTCTGTCATGAAGGGAGATGAGGTGAACATGACATTGGCAAAATCTAAGTGAAAGAACCCATGTGAGTGAAAACTGGAAAAGAAAGATGGAAAGCTGGCAAGAGAGGTGGGTGGAGCATTGGGGTGTAAGAGGAGATATTATTCTACTTCACCAAAAAATCATAAAGAATAAAAATAATCCAGTAAAATAAGCAACTAACAGTAAATTTACATGGCCACAAATAATTGTTCCCTTTGTTCAAACAAGATTGATTAAATATGCAAACTCAATGTCTGCTAATAAACAATAATGTCAAGTACATATATTAATTAATTATCCATTCCTCTTTACATAAATGCTTCTGCAAAATTCTTTGTTGACAAGGTGAGTTTGGGGCAAGATGTTGTGCAGAAAGCATGTTAGACCAAGTCATTCAAAGCTCTGAGGTAATATTTCTCCTCCTTTTTTTCAATGAACCTATAGACCTATAGAGTAGATGTTTGAATTTTACTATTGGTGGAACTTGATCATGAATTTTATGCATATAGGTATTGATTATGCTCAGGAAATTGAACCTTTGAAAAACATTTTATGATGATTGTTCAATGAAGTTTCAGTCTCTCACCCTCCCAATTCAGTTTCATTCTTAGAAACATGATAACAAATTGGTTAAACCTTCCTTGTCCTTTCATATAGAAGACAAAAGCTAACACACTTCCAAAGGGAATGCCCACAAATAATAAGAATCCAAGATTGACAAATGCACCAAGCTTCTGCCGACCACACATCCTCTAGCAATACCTATTTCACATATGTAAATGAACATAAGGTCTCTTGGTCAATGGCATAAAAGTGCCTTTTCTTTTAAGACCATGAAGGTGGAATTCTTTTATTTTTGTTTTCTTAGATATTTTATTGAAAATATAATTTTAATGCAACTTCTGGTAGCATGGGTCACAAGTCTTCTTTCACTCTTTATTTTTTAGCATCTTAGAAACTAACAGGAGAGTCTACATTTAACCAGCAAGATTGGAGATATTTTCTATTGAGTAAAAAACTTGAAGCAACAAGGCAAGAAGCCGATTGAAATGTTACAAATAATATTAATATGATTGCATTCTCTTTACTAATGAGCTCATTAAGGAAAGAGAACAAAAATATTTTTTTTTGAGCTTATTGATTGATTTTATTCAATACCATGAATACAATAATGAACTTCATAGAAAACACAAGTACTGGAGACAATGACCGGAATAACAACTATAAATGGAAAAACTTTATGCAGCTTTAATCAAACGATATTCCCATTCATAGTCTAATGATACATGGTATGTGTGCTAAGTTGCAATTGCAGCTTAAGAACTATGTAAAACAACATAAGATAATTTTAACTAAAACATAGCCTTGGATTGATTACTAGGAATCTGGGATTCTAAGTTGTATGTCCAGATCTGGTGTCCTACTTAATTCAATTGAGTAGGATCAAGTATAATTCAAATAATGTGAAATGTGTGGCTGATTTGTCCATATTTTCTAACAGTCATAACTTGCATCTTGAGATTCAAGTTTCTATGTAGACAGTGAATAGTCCATTGTATCTGAGCTTGAGTTAGCATGCTGAGTTTGTTTAATAGAGAAAAAGAATGGAGAAGTATATTTTCCTTAATAACTAAATTTTCATTTCTTTGTTGAGTTATTTCTCTGTCAAATATTTTAACCAGCTAATTACTACCTTATTGTAGAGTAATTATGGATGATAGAAAATCTCAGGATAGCTTGAAGAATGTGTACAGATCATTTGTGACTGATTATCCAATTGTGTTCATTGAGGGTCCCTTTGATCAGGATGTCTGGGAGCACTAACCAAAGTTAATCACTGAAATTGGCCAGCAAGTGCAGATTGTTGGTGATGATCTCCACGTCAACAACCCAAAGGTATTCTTTGATTAACTTTAAATCTGTGCTTTACATTCCACATACGATTTATTCTTTTTATATTAATTTGTTCATTGTTGGCTCTGTAGCATGTGGAGAAAGCAATTAAGGAGAAGACTTGCAATGCCTTTTAATTGAAGGTAAAGTCAATTAATTAACTTTTGCCTTATTTTTATTTTTTAGTGGATTAGCGGATATAGAGTTCCCTTATTTATCCATTTATGATCTGGAACTTCTTTGTCAATCTTGAAGAGTCAAGTTTCATATATCACTATTTATTTGTTACGTCAATCAAATTGGTAGTGTAACTGGAAGTTTTGAACCTGTGAAAATGCCAGAGAGCTGTAGTTAGTTCTTTTCTTTTCTTTTTTTCTCCAGAGGATGAACTATTCTCTTTACCTATCATCGTTGTGACTTTATTTTAAATGTACTTATTAATATGTTTACTATTATGGTCTACAACGAATCCTTCAGATTGTGCAGTTATGGAATTTTTACGATGAACTTTTTCAATTTGGGTTGGTCACACTCACATGGATCATGATATTGTAAATTCTTTCAAAAGGTCACACATAACCCGTGAGTTGCAGGTTTAGAATCACTATCTATTTATAGGTTATAATTAGAATATTATAGTTATGGTATGATTAATAGTTAGATTATAACCAGTGAGTTTTTATTTCCAAATGTCTATATTGTCGGTTTAGTAACATTTAATCATTAGTTCTGAATGTATTTGGTTAAAATTTTTTTTCCTATTTAAGGGATGAGAACTATCTTGTGCTACTATTGTATAAGTATAGATGTAAATATTTCTTAATTCTTAATAAGTAACAACATTTTTTAATATATATATATACACACACACATGTACATATATACTTTTACAATGCGAATGTGTTTCTTATAAAAATTCCAAAGGAGAAATAAATCTAACTATCATTTACTTAATGTGTTTTTGCATTTGATCATCTAGCAAACTAAACCTTCCTTATTAGTTAAACCTTTCATTAGTCAGTGATAAATTTTTGTGGATATTGATAACACTTTTAAGCATACGTTTAAGTTTCAATCTTATCTCTACACAAATTGTGTTAATTACCATAGTTTAATTAATATATGATTAGTTTTTCCTCTTTATTATTTGATCTTTTTTATGTTCTTATAGGGCATGATTTTTAAATTCAACGAGTTTTTATTGTCTGTTGGTTCAGGGGATTAGTCTTTAGCTTCCAAATTGATGCCATAAAATAAAATTAGGATTACATCCAGATTGAACATTTAGTAGTATATCTCTTTTTTCCCCCTTCTAACCTTTATATAAGTGTGTTGCCCTCAAATATGTTCTTGCAGGCCTTGTAGTATGTGCAGAAGAACCTAGATAAAGTTTGCCTTGTTGGGTGAATACCTGGTGGGAAGTCCATGAAACCAGACCCCTAAACTTAGCAAAGAGTACTTTGCAGCGGTGTAGAGGGATATTAGTTAAGAGTAGCTATTGCTAATCTGATCAATCGAGATATATTTATATATATTTTTTGTAATATGAATCCTTTTAAATTTTCAGCCGATTGGCCTAAGCATAGTTAGAAATACATGTTGGTGTATCTAGATTTTGGAGTGAATTATGTATTAATTTTATATCTCTTGATTATTGTATCTGGATGGCATGCTTGTGTATGAATATTGTCTTAAATCCATAATGAAGCTCTAAGCAGTTGGAGTTGAATTACATTATCGAGCAAGGAGCTCTTGACTGATTATAGTTTTATTTTCACTTTTCAGAATGTTTACAGGTAATCGTGGCTATGGTGAGCTAGACTTTATGAAGCAAGAATGGAAAAAAAAACCCTTCATAGTGAAATATGACTCGTCTTGTCATAGATGATTCAGACTTAGTAATTAACTATTCATGTCATAGGTTATGGCTGTAAATTCAATGTAGCCACTGGTTTTTTTTAAGGGTAATATTTTCGAACAACATAATATTAAATCAATATTGAATGAAATCTGAAACAAATGTTCAAAAAATAGTTAAATATATATAATGATTTTAAAATGAAATTTGTATCTCAACATATATATATATGGATTTAATTGGTATACACTGACAGTAAAGTTTTTTTTACACTGTCAATCAATCAGAAATTAACACATCATTACAAATCTTTGATTCTTATCCTAATCACCTTAAAAGTCACAAGTTTCATGATTTCTGATTGGTTGTCTGTGTAAAAAATCTTACTCTCTCTCTCTCTCTCTCTCTCTATATATATATATATATATATATATATATATATATATATATATATATATATATATATTAAATACACTATAGTTTGTGAAATTAATTTATATACACTACACATCATATAAAATTTTATTCAATTATTGATTTATCATCTAAACAATAAAGTTATTACTTAAAATTTAATCCTTGAAAATATATATATTTAAATTTTTAAGTTTAAAAAAAATTCTTTATCCTATCATTATGATGACACTCACTTTAAATTTGTATAGCTACTATTTCACATGTATTATTTAAAATATTTTACGAGGTCTGTATAATTATTGTTTTATTTGAAATTAAGTAAAGATGAAAATATTATTAAAAAAAATGTCCAATCAATAAATAATAACAATAAACAATAAGTAATAGTATTCATTCCTAAGGTGTAACACCATGTTTTTCTTAAAATGTTTTATTAAGTTAATTTTATTTATTTAAAAACGTTGGTTAAGGGCTAAGTGAGATTTTAGCCTAAAAGTCCCTTTCTGGTACATGAGCACGCTCGTGCTCATCAGCCAGCAAGCCCGTGCTTAAAGTCAGAAGCGTGTTTCTGATTTTAAGTTGAGCACGCCCGTGCTCAATAGTAAGCACGCCCGTGCTCAATGCGTGGACCACGTCTCGCTGACGTTAAGTGGAGCACGACCGTGCTCAATGTTAAGCACGACCGTGCTCAAGTCCGAACGTTATATACGTAAACAGAGCCGAGGGTTTGACGTGAAACCCTACTTTTTGGTGCAGCTGCGGCCAGAACGTTTTTCCGCTCTATTTCTCCTTCGTTCTCCGCCGTGGTGGAGTTCTGAGAGCCATTTGGAAGGTTTGGTTGATCTGCTTCAGTGTTGGTAGGTAATGGTTTCGTCCCTTTTAGTTTCCTTTCGTGTTTTGGGATTGGAAACTAACCGGTTGTGTTCTTGTTTGCCCAAGGTTCATCATTAGAGTGAGCCGCTTTGGGAACGGTACCAGTTTACCAGTAGGAACAGTGTTAGAGCTACCTTCAATCCAGGTATGGGGAGAAGGGAATTGTATTCGTTAGGCAGTGGGTAGTGTAAGGTGACGGGGTTTCCCGTGACCCCTGTGTCGTTGTATGCATATGTTTATGATGTTTAATTTGGTATATGGCTGTTTCTGATTTATATGTCCATAAATATGTATTTTATGTTCATGATGATTGTGCCATGTTTATGATGCTATGAAAATAATTGTTATTGGCATATGTTGGTTGAATGGTTGATGACTGTTTATGTTGGTTGGAATGATGAGTTTTGGTCCCAAAAACACGTTGTCAACTAACTAGGAATAATTCATTAAGAATTTTAGGTTTTTGGCTACGAACTTGGTTTCTGTTCCTGCCCAGAACAGTGCAGTCGTGCATTGAGCACGACCGTGTTGAACAGGGAGCACGACCGTGCTCCCACTTAAATTCTGGAAAATGGCCGCGCTGCTCAGCACGGCCAAGCAGGTTAAATAGCACGACCGTGCTGCTGAGCACGACCGTGCTGAGTGTGAAGCACGACCGTGCTTCACTTAAAAGGGCAGCACGCCCTCACGTGTCCAAGCACGACCGTGCTAAGGTCTAAGCACGACCGTGCTGACCTCCTGGACAGTGATGAAATTAAAGGACTTAAGGGGTTTTTAACCCCATTCCCAATGATGATAAGTTGAGATAACTAATCAAAGATAAAGATTAGACAACCTGATTATTAATTATATAAGATAATTAATTAATCAAATGATAAGTCGGTATCCGTTGGTTACCGCACGTTGATAAGTTGAAGTCTTGGGTGCTTATAGACCCAAGCATGTTGAGTTGAACCTTGGTGCTTATTGGCCAAGGGAGCCTTGACCCCACGATTTGGGTCTAAGGTTACGTTAAGTTTGATGTTGAAAGTCTTGGGAGCTTCATGGCCCAAGCAAGGAGGTGGTTGAGATTGTTTGTTGTTGTGCCATTTGCATAAAGCATTGGAGTAGTTGATGGGGGAGGTTCGACAAAGGGGAGATCGCCCGAGAGTATGGTGATCTGGCCATCCACGGTAGGTCACCCAAGGTTTGGTGACCGAGGCCCCCCGTGATGAGGCATCCACGGTTTGATGCGTTGGCTATCCATGGGGTTCACCCAAGGTTTGGTGAACTGCCGGTGTTGGTGCTTTTATGGCCAATACGGATATGTAACTCCAAAGTCGTTCATCCTGAGTTAGTTTGGATCCACATGCATAGTTGGAGTAGCGGAGTAGTTGATGCATTGCATAGCATAGCATACTTGATTGTTATGATGCTGTTGGATGTTGATGTATGCTTATGTGTATGTTTACCTTGCGTACTATTCCCCTGCTGTTTATATGATTACATGAATCTTACTCCCTGTATTGTTTGTGTTTGGCCTGATCGGCATTTGCAGAGGATGACGAGCAGCCCGGAGAGGAGTGACTCTGAGGAGCCGCCACTCATTGTAGGGTTGTTTAAGTTTAGATAGTTTGTTTCCAGTTGTATTCCGAGGATTTATTTCCGGAACGATTATACCAGCTCTGAATTGTGACATCGGGGTTGGGTTATTTATTTGATTATGTTTTTATTTGATTAAACTTATTTTGTTATTTTCCGCGTTGTAAACGAGTTCATGTGGGACTTTTCTACCCATGGACAACTGTTTTATTTAATTAAGTTAAATGCATGTTTTTCTTATTAATTGTTTTATATTAATTGCCTTATAACATGCTGGGTAGAAGGGTGTCACATAAGGTAGTTGTTTTTTTTTTTTTTTTTTTCAGAGTATCCTCCACGCGCAACTACGGAGACATAGTTGTTTTATGCTTTGATAATAATTTAAATTATTATATACATAGTTGTTTTATGCTTTGATAATAATTTAAATTATTATATATGTATCAATATTCATATTTTAAAATATTTATTAATACTTTTTCATAATAAGATTATTAAAAAAAATAAGGAAAAAATTATATAATAAGTACCCGTGCATATGGCACGGGTAACTATACTAGTTAGGTGTCTTGGCAGATGCTCATTCACTATTCGAGTTACTTTCCACTCAAAATTCATGGATTAAATTAACACTTTTTAGAATTTTGTTAATGTTAGAAACGAAGTTGATACGATTTTAAAATTTTATGAATCAAATCGAGGATCTACTAAAAAATATTGTAAAAAAGTCATGCACTCTCACATCTAAAAAATAACAATTTAAAAAATCAATATTAAAAGTTAAATTTTTTATTGGTATTTTCACAAATGAACTCAAATTTATTTATGAGTTTCATTTATAATGTCTTTTTCATTATTAATCAATTAAAAAAATTATATATAACTTTTAAGTAGTTAGGATAAGGGTAAATTTTTTTTAACAATGTGATAATATTTGATTGATTAAAAGTAAAAAAAAAAAAATTGCATTAACAACATATATCAATTAAATCTTTTATTTATATATTTTTTCCTCCCTTAAAGATATCCAAGTCGATAGCCTAATACTAAACTCTTTCAAGATGTAATGATTTTATACATACAAAAATTGGGTCCGATATGCTTAAGAAAATCAGTTATTTATTAACTATGTCAGATCTTATAAATTAAATATAATTATAATATTTATAAATAATAATTAATTATTATTAATATATTTTAGTTCTATGGGATGCATTGATGGAATCAAAGAGAGCTCAATTAAAGAAATATTTGATCAACACTTGAAGGAACTTGAAAGACCCGTGACAAGAGCTAGAAAGAAGAGGATCCAAGAAGCCTGGAAAAAGGAGGTGACCAATTTGTTGAGTATAAAGTCTAATAATGAAGAAAAGCACTAACTAGTCCAAATCTTTCCAAATTGATATCGTGGCAACTTAAATTTAATTTTAAATTTATGCATTTTCAAATTAAATTTGTAATAATCTTAATTGAATTTTGACTTTAATTAGTTTGCTTTGTGATGTAAGCCTCTTGGTTCTTAGGAAGTGCACGACCAAACCTTTATTCTTAGGTTAGAAATATGCTTGCCTTGTTATTTAAATAGCGTTGTAATGTCATTATTTCACTTTTATAATGAAATAGAGAATTTACTTATGTTTAATATTCTTGAGTGAACATAGCTCGTCTTTGGTTCTTAGCTTGAATCATTTCTTAATTCTTATCAAAGAAGTTTCATCTCTTTGTGACAAATCTACATTTAGACTTATCATTCTTCCAACTCTCATAGGACGAGTGACGACTTCTTCATCTCTTTATCTCCAATTTTTTTTTTTGTTTAATTTTCATTCTTGCTCTTTACTTTCGTTTACTTATGCGCCACTTTTAATTTCTTACCATTTACTTTCATGCTATTTACTTTGATGGATTTTTCTCCTAAACCCATCAAATTCAAAAGGTTTGTATACCCTTCCACTCATTTGCTGACACCTATTTAAAGAAGCCACATCATTACTCTTGCTATTTTTTGGTGTTTAATTTTACAGAATTGCAGAATGGTCCTTGTACCAAATTTTTGTTTGCATTATGAGAAGAGAAATGATATAGTGACACAATTTCCTACATCATATACTCTTACACCGTATATGCACAGTGGCAGTTTTGGAAATCTGACAAATACTGAGGGCAAATTTGTGAGCGTTGGGAATTCCCCCCACACGGTCGACCTCCCCCTTCCCCTGATTTCAAACCATTTTCTCCTCTGCAAAACTCACTCTCCACTCCTTCCCTCCCAATCACCTAACCCACAAAACCCTTGTCACTCACTCTCCCAAACCCGATCCAGTCTCCCCAACCGGTCACGCCCTCTCCATCCTTTCAAACCTTCGACCTCCCCCTTCCCCTCATTTGAAACCATTTTCTCTGCAAAACTCAGTCTCCCAATCCCGATCCAGTCTCCTCCAGTCTCCCCAACCGGTCACGCCGTCTCCACCGTTTTCGTTTTTGTATCTTCGGCTTGGTCGCATTACCCACTCAGTCTGGAACTTGTACGTGAGGGAAGGTGAACGTTGGTGAAGACGATTGTGGGCACCCTTCGTGAAGATTATGACGACGCTGTCATCCGTTCAGCAGTGGTAAGGAAGACATCAAGGTAAGGTTTGCCTCTTTTAGGGTTTATATTTGCCATTTTTGTTGTTTATGGTTGCTTGTGCATTTTAGGGATTTTTTGGTCTGTCATTGTTATTTGATCTGTTATGACTCTCTCACCTCTCCTACTGATCCTTTCCCTTCTTGCTCTTCGTCCTCTTTTCCTTCTTTCTCCGCTCATGGATACATATGCCACTACTGCTGTTAAGCCCTTTTCCCTCTACTTTCTTCTTTCCTCTTTTCTTATACACATGGGCCGAAGGTGGCCCATCACATTACAACTTAAGTATGGTATTTTTATTTGAATGGATACACACAATGTTCAATTGTTTTAATATTATGTTTGAACTACATACTGATTGGAAGCAAGAGTTGTAAAGCTTTTGTTTGGCTTGCAATGGCATTTAATGGTTTGATTCCTGATCCATCTTTGGTTACAAGAATTGAAATAGTGATGGAAAAATAGGGAGTGAGTTCTTTGCTAATGGTATCATCTATCATAGTTTTGATACTTCAGAACTGTTTTTGTCATTGTAGATCTTTTAAATTTTTTTTTGTCAATGTTTACAGATTTTACATTGTTGAATGCTTTAATAAATATTATTTGTAGTGAAGTTACAATTTTAAAGTATTTCTTGGATTCTCTTGTTCTTGCAGTCAACTTGATAACAATAACTTTAATGGAAATAGCATTCCGGATGCCTATGGCGACATGTCAAAATTGCTGAAATTGTAAGTGAATTTGGTGATCCCTTGTTTGTAAGTAGGTTTTACATGTACAAGGAGTGGGGCTTAGGTGTTAGATCCTTTATCTTAATTTTTAGGTATGAAATACCAATTTCAGATACAAACCTTCGTGATTGATTTCTTATATGTAGGAATGACAATTATGCAAAATAGAAAAATGTTGGTTAGGAACTTCAAAGTGTAAACAAAAGGCAAAAAGTGGGGTGGGGGATTGCTTCTGGAAATCATGTCTAGATACCCAATCACTTGGTAGAACACCATAAATGAAAATAATCTCACACTTAGATCAGACACAAAGTTGTTTGACTCAATAAGTATGACATGATCTCATTATCTTTCCTTCTTTAAACTAGTATTGTGTAACATTCAATTGGCAATGATGCTCTGTTACTATTGCATTTTCTGATATGCTCATTGTTTTGGTAAAGTATTCTACTTTGGTATATTTTGTCTTTATTTGGAGGATACCGCGCCGCTGCTCTTTGAACTTCCTTTTTTCTCTGCTTATGATAATTTCTTGTCAATTTTTTTTATTATTTTGATTTGGTTAAGAGAAGGGTTTGGTGTCAAGGTTGATCAATATGTTGTTATTGGATGCTTGGTTGTATCAGGAGCCTTAGGAACTGCAACTTGACAGGACCGATTTAAGCAGGATACCGCAACTTGGTTATCGGTAAGTTCAGTTATCTCATTATCATTTAACTCACTTTATGAAGTTGAATTATAGGATTCTCTATTGAAAGAAGTGACTGCCAGACTAAATCAATTCTGATATCCATGTTTAAAAGAAGGTTCTGTAACTGCTTCTACCGACTATTATCTCTGTAAAATTCAGTGACCTCGGTTCCAATCAGTTGAATGAATCCATTCCCCCGAACAAGCTTTCTGAAAATATCACAACCATGTAAGAACTGCAGCAAAAAACCCCATACCAAAATATATTTTAGTTTGGGAATTATGCCGCATTGAAGTAAGGCCTTCAATAATATGTTGGTACTTTGTACTACAAGTTCATTATAGGCTATGGTCATAGTTTGGCCCTAGGATTTGGCAAACATATTTGTTATGATATTTCTCAGTTGTATGGTAGCAAGAATAGATATTTTAGTTTGACTATACAGATTTGGTATCAATTGACTAAAGGTTTGAGTTCAAGGTAATTCCAAAGTAAACTCATGAACTAAGTGGTTAACTTTCCCTAAAACTAATTCCACACTTGCCCAGGTTAACAATATTAATACTTAGGTTCACATTCTGCATAGTTATGCCGAATCTGTCCTAAAACCAGAAAACTCACAGGAGGTTCCACCAACACTAGTATTCATGCTCATTGATCCACTAACTAAATGTTCGGGTGCCCTTGCCTCTATTTACTCTTCCACCAGGTTTTCATTGTCTCTCATTTTCAAAACATGTGTGTAAATGTTAGTTCTAGCTTGTTGTAATTTATTTTTACTCATTGTGTTTGGATCAAAGTTTTGACTTTTCTTAGGCCGGATATAATTTTAGTGTGTCATTACTTTGTCTCTACCATTCCTTATGAGATGAATTTTATATTTACCATTTAATTAACTTAGAAAAACAATTGCAGTGAGTACAAAAGAATTTAATGTGATTCTAACTTATCATGTGTTGGATCGTCTATAAACAGGTCAACGAAAAGCAAAGGAAAATGGCTGGATCAACAGATATTAATGTAAGGAAACTTGATAAGTATTTGTATTTACTCGTGTGCAATCTATTTACAATCAACTGAAATTTCACGTAATGCTACTTGGCAGGTTCGTCTGAGGCATGCTTGTATGCCAGGAATCTTGATTGATTTCAACAAGACACTTTCAGAGGAGCATCGTGCTTTGTTGGATACGACCCCATTCAAATGGGTTAGTAAAATGACTGAAGAACCCAAGATTTCAAGCGTCCTATTGTGGGAGCTTGTGAGGAGGTGGGATGAGGGTGGTCGAGCATTCAATGTTAGGGGTACGCCGATCCCGTTTACCCCTACAGATGTATGTCTAGCTCTGGGACTTCCAGCCACAGGTGAACCTGTGGTAGGTGCAGCTGATGAGCAGTGCTATACACTGTCTATTTTTGAGGGGGCTAATATGACCTTAGAGGCTATACTTGACAAGATGCCCGCCATTCATCGTAATGTGGGGGATTTTTGCAGGGCATATATACTCCTTGCTTTCGGAGTCTTTTATTTTGCGAGGACAGGCAAGTTGGTCTTCACGGATTATGCCTGGCTGCTGGATGACCTGGATGCCACCCATAGCTTCAACTGGGCATGTGCAGTTCATGAATTCTTGGTTGAGAGTTTGAGCAGAGCTCACATTGTCAGTGGCGAAGGGTCAAATGACCATGAAATACATCTATGTGGCTGTGCACCCATCCTACAGGTATGTATTTTTGCATATGTTATATCACCATCTATTGATTTCTTAACAAAAGTTGGCTGATACTAATGATGTCAATATTTTTTGGTAGATCTGGGCGCTGAACCATATCTCAATTGGCCAAACACCTAGCACTCCTCCCGAGCACCCTTTCCCACGGTTTTTGAACTGGCCAATTGTTACAATGAGGAAGAAGAGAATGAAAGAAGCATTCATGAATACTAGGGTACCAACCATATCATAGTTGAAACAATATGTTGAAATTTGATACACACAATGTTCATTTGATGTTTGATGTGATTCTGATGTTTGCAGGTAACGGTTGCTTTAACAGCAACAGATGGTGAGCTCCAAGAACCCATTGTCCGGGATGCATTACAGGGGGGCCAACAACACCAATATGTACACGTTGATGAATATCAGAAAGTATTGGCGACGCTTCGGGAGCAACAAGAGAGGATCTTGGCTCTAGAGGCAGATGTTGGCATTTTGAAAGATGGTCCCCCTCGTCACCGATCAAACAAGGCCCCGGCCAATGAGCATGGGGGATGTTCCTCTTTTGGTGGACAAGATGCATCTCCTCTTCACCAAACTCCCCTAGCCGATGTTTATGCTAATGTTGATCCTCCGGCAGAAGCGATGGGTGAACCTGATGAAGAACAAGTTGAAGTGCCATCTGGTACGTAATGATTTGTTTATTCACAATGAAAAAGTACCATTGTATTAAAAAGAAGGCCTACTCACCGATCTACCATTGTGACTATTGTTTGTAGGTGAACATAATGCGAAGGGTGCTTCGGAGGGTGGATCAAACATAGCAATAAGGGTGAAGGGTAACCATAGGATGCGGAAGCAATCTTCTAGACTTGATCCCCCATATACCAAGTCATACATGAAAAAGAATAAGAAGACAACAAACGAATAGTTTTTTATTTGAATATTTGAACATGAAAACATGAGATGTACATTGTTTTTTTGTAATTTATGAGTAGTATGTAATTTCTCGAATTGGTAGGACTGGATTTTATTATCAGCTTTAAAATAGATATTAACTACTGTGTAATATATCTTCAACTTGTGTTAACAGGTTTGACATTTTGTACATGGTTGTGTTAAACTAATTTAAGTGTCAGGATAAGTCATTAAATAGATAACGAAATAGATAAGTGAAGTTCAGTCACCACATAACTGATTTGCTTCAAGACTTAGGGGTAAGATACGTCTATTCACCCAATGTTTTAAAGCATTCACCAACCTGCGTTGAACTTCATTCACCAGACTAACTCATTTGCTCGAAGACTTGGTGGTAGGATGTCATTCACCAGATAAATGAAGGCATTCACCAGATAACTGAACTACGTTCACCAGATAAAAAAAGCCATCCAAAACTTGGTGCTAGGATGTCATTCACCAGATAATTGAAGGCATTCACCATATAAGTGAACTACGTTCACCAGATAAATAAAGCCTTCCCAAACTTGTGTTAGTATATGTCATTCACCAGATAAATGAAGGTATTCACCAGATAAGTGAACTACGTTCACCAGATAAAAAAAGCCATCCAAAACTTGGGTGTTAGGATGTCATTCACCAGATAATTGAAGGAATTCACCA
Source organism: Echinosophora koreensis (assembly GCA_035048595.1). Taxonomy (NCBI): domain Eukaryota; kingdom Viridiplantae; phylum Streptophyta; class Magnoliopsida; order Fabales; family Fabaceae; genus Echinosophora; species Echinosophora koreensis. The sequence goes on from JAPCYP010000170.1 coordinate 392,200, forward strand.
GATAACTGAACTACGTTCACCAGATAAATAAAGCCATCCCAAACTTGGTGTTAGTATATGTCATTCACCAGATAATTGAAGGCATTCACCAGATAACTGAACTACGTTCACCAGATAAAAAAAGCCTTCCAAAACAGGTGTTAGTATATGTCATTCACCAGATAATTGAAGGAATTCACCAGATAACTGAACTACGTTCACCAGATAAATAAAGCCTTCCAACACTTGTTAGTATCCATGGTGAAGGCATTCACCAGATAATTGAAGGCATTCACCAGATAACTGAACTACGTTCACCAGATAAAAAAAGCCATCCAAAAGTTGGTGTTAGGATGTCATTCACCAGATAATTGAAGGCATTCACCAGATAACTGAACTACGTTCACCAGATAAATAAAGCCATCCCAAACTTGGTGTTAGTATATGTCATTCACCAGATAATTGAAGGCATTCACCAGATAACTGAACTACGTTCACCAGATAAATAAAGCCTTCCAAAACAGGTGTTAGTATATGTCATTCACCAGATAATTGAAGGAATTCACCAGATAACTGAACTACGTTCACAAGATAAATAAAGCCTTCCAACACTTGTTAGTATCCATGGTGAAGGTATTCACCAGATAATTGAAGGCATTCACCAGATAACTGAACTACGTTCACCAGATAAAAAAAGCCATCCAAAACTTGGTGTTAGGATGTCATTCACCAGATAATTGAAGGCATTCACCAGATAACTGAACTACGTTCACCAGATAAATAAAGCCATCCCAAACTTGGTGTTAGTATATGTCATTCACCAGATAATTGAAGGCATTCACCAGATAACTGAACTACGTTCACCAGATAAAAAAAGCCTTCCAAAACAGGTGTTAGTATATGTCATTCACCAGATAATTGAAGGAATTCACCAGATAACTGAACTACGTTCACCAGATAAATAAAGCCTTCCAACACTTGTTAGTATCCATGGTGAAGGCATTCACCAGATAATTGAAGGCATTCACCAGATAACTGAACTACGTTCACCAGATAAAAAAAGCCATCCAAAACTTGGTGTTAGGATGTCATTCACCAGATAAGTGAACTACGTTCACCAGATAAAAAAAGCCATCCAAAACTTGGTGTTAGGATGTCATTCACCAGATAATTGAAGGCATTCACCAGATAACTGAACTACGTTCACCAGATAAATAAAGCCTTCCAAAACAGGTGTTAGTATATGTCATTCACCAGATAATTGAAGGCATTCACCAGATAACTGAACTACGTTCACCAGATAAATAAAGCCTTCCAAAACAGCTGTTAGTATATGTAATTCACCAGATAATTGAAGGCATTCACCAGATAACTGAACTACGTTCACCAGATAAATAAAGCCTTCCAAAACAGGTGTTAGTATATGTCACTCACCAGATAATTGAAGGCATTCACCAGATAACTAAGCATTCAATACTCGGGTAAAGTATGTGATTATGTGAATCACCATATAATTAAAGGTATTCACCGGATAAGTGAGCGACATTCACCAGATAACTCAATTGATTCAAAACAAGGGTTATCCATGAATAAATGAACTACTTTCACCAGCTAAGAAAACGAATTCTAAATGTCTGTACATGAATAAGTCATTCACCGGATAATTAAAGGCATTCACCAAATAACTAAACCTCATTCACTAGATAACGACATTCAATACATTGCTTCCTTTGACATTTATACATGGTCATTTACATAGGATTGTCTAAATTTGTACACAACAAGCGGTGGTTCTCTCATGCGAACATATCATACAAAAAACCGACACGCAATGCGTTCCACCCAACCAACTTGTGTTAAACTATATACACATGGTGAATTTTATGGACATCAAAAAATGACTATCAAGCCTTTACAAGATAATGGTTTGTTGTGCTGCAACCATGTCATACAAAAAACTGACAAAATTATAGGTTGCCCGACCAACCTGCACAACCAATGGTATTAATTAGTAAAGGGTTCAACACTAAAAAATGTACACAACAAGTTAATGAGCACAATACAAGACTGATGCAAACCATACCATCATGTGACAACCATATACCAAAATACACTTGTCATTAGTGAAGACAAATAAAATCCAAAATCCAAAATGTATCTAATCATCCAAATTTGTAGTGAAATGCGAGGACCCCGTGAAGTCAACATCAGACGTTGTCAACAGGTCCACGAATGATATATCTCCTCCAACCTGGACAACACCATATAAGAAACTAAAATAATGGAGTCATTAACTATATAAATGACGCACAGTTTACGTGCCTGTGTACTCAGTAGAATGTCATCTTTAAATGCTGAATCTAAACCCTTTAACACATGCCTTGAAACTGTAGGATTTTGAAGAACACATTGACTGTCTTCAAAAATGGACATTGACTGTATAGAAAAACAATCAACCAATCAACATAAATCTCCATGGCATCATCCACAAATAACACATGAATTATGTAGAAACTCTAGATCACGGGATACTAGTCCATCAAATTGCAAAATTTAACCCACAACATATAATAAAACAAAGTCTACACATTTAACACAATCCTATAATGGACACGAACCACAGTGGTTGTGTCCAACAGCTCTCCACCAGTGACAATGTCAACAGACGATTCTACACGGATGTTGCTCCCAGTTTGATTACCCACTTCACCGTTGTTTGCCTCCTGCACATTTTACAAATTTCTTAGTTGACACATACATGTTCATTGGATAATGGTTAATACATAATTGTTGGAGAAAATAAATACCTTTGTAGTGTCTTTGTCTTCGGCATGCTGTGACTGCTTCCTGGACCTTTTAACAACTTTTTCAACTACCCCTTTTTTCCTATTTGTACAAGGCCGTCCCTTACGCTTGACACGCAACGGACTACGAATGTGGGTAGCATTGTTTGGATTTTCACCAGCAATCGGACTTTTGTTAACATTCTGCATTGTAGCATCCATGGTGGGCAAATTAGAACTAAATTCATGTAGACTTTCATGGAGTGCCTTAGTTGCAACTTCAGACTCTGCACATACTTCAGCAACCTCGTAGAAATGCTTGCACAATTTGTCAAATCTGTCCATTTGTGGCTTCAATTCCGGCACACAATAGCTGCTCTTAATATATGAATGTTTCCTTTTAATATTTTTCCTCCATCTTGCTAAAACATACTTATCGGGCACATTTTTAAGCCTCTCTTGAGTACACACACACACACAGCACATGGCGACACAAAATGCCTCTAAACTCAAACAACGAACATTCACAACAGATATCATGGTTCTCACGATTAAACACAACCATATATATACACTCTTTTGTTCTATCACCAACTAGGACCTCCTCCAACACCTGATAAGTAGCAAGGCAACCATCCACGGTCTTTAAAGAGTACGCACAATTAATCTTTGACCTAAACTCGGCCTGCACTTCTTTAAACTTGTTATGAGTATACTCGCATTGGAATTGCTTCTCAATTGAGGAGTTTGAACCGCAGGGAATTGTTGTATCCATGCATTGAAAATCAGCTTGAAATTCCTTCTCGGCTCTACTCTTGAGAGCATTATCGTACTGCTTTACAAATTGATTCAGACTGGTTGTTGAATTGATGTATCCATCAAAAAAAGCATGTATGCTCTCGCTTCGCTGCGTAGTTGACATACCTGCCCAAGTACATACAAGTGATTAAGCATACAAGTGAATAACCATATACATAGGTTCTACATATTTTCACATGAAATGCATCTTAGCTCATGTTTCACACTCATTACAATACCTATTTCACTACCTTAATAGCTTCGCTTTTCTTTTAGAAGCACTCTGCGATAGTGAAATGAAATAGAACCTACCTATCACCAGCAAAATTACATATTAACCAGATAACTACAACTGCCTAGCCATATTTATGATAATGCATTCAGAAAATCGATGTAAGTATCAAGATACTTGATTGACCACATACCTGCCCAAAAGTATTTCTTTAGCATGGTTGGTGCCCATGTATGACGTTCCTTGTACAACCCACTCAACCAGTCATTCTGTCCAAGGTCAAATTTGTCAATGAAGGAAGTCCATTTATCCTCAAAATCAGCTGCTGTGACTGTATCATAAACCACTGCTTTCATTGCAGACTTAATCTTTTTATAATCACCATATCTGCTAAGCTTTTCAGGAATTTTTTTCATTATATGCCATAAACACCACCTATGACGAGTTGTAGGGAAGACTAACTCAATGGCATTTTGCATAGCCTTACATTGGTCCGTGATGATACCCACGGGGGCTTTTCCCAACATACAACGAAGCCATGATTGGAAAAGCCAGACAAATGACTCCGTGTCTTCTGCAGAAACTAGACCACACCCAAGTAATGTTGATTGACCATGGTGATTCACACCAACAAATGCAGCAAAAGGCATGTCGTACTTGTTGGTCAAATATGTTGTATCAAATGTGACAACATCTCCAAAATATGCATAAGCAGCTCTACTTCTTGCATCAGCCCAAAACACATTCCTCACATGAAAATCATCATCCATATCTATGGCATAGAAGAAATCTTTATTTTGCTCCGACATTTGAATTAAATAACTTAGTAAGGCCTTGGCATCACCTTCTTTCCCAATCGCACGCCTTTCTTTGTTGACATAATTCCTCACGTCTCTTTCACAAAATGGTAGCTGCTCATGCCCTCCTGCATCTGTAACGAGAGATTGGAAAGTCTTATTGATCCTCACTCCTGCATCATCATTTATTTGGATTCTTCTCTTTACATGGAGGTTTAATTTCTTATTAGCCTTGAACAACCTTGCTTTTGAAGGACTAATCTCGTGAGAATGGTTGGCTTCAAATTTTTTAATGTACCACAAGTCATCTTCTCCTAACTTGATAGTAATCTTTGCTGGACAATTTTTCGCCTTAGTCGGACGTGTCAACGATGTACAAGGAATTTTCGACACTTGAGACCCCTCTCTTGAGCATGCTAGAATTAAGTAGCAAATCATCCCATCCTCTCCTTTTCTTGAAGTTCTAATCCTCCAACCAAAACCTTTTTTGAAGCATACACACCATAAAATGATTTTACCTCCTCCATGGAAGAAAAGCACATCCCTATTGCAGGCTCCACTTTTCTTGATCATCGTTAACAATATCCACTCCATCAACATCACCATCATCACCACCACATTCCATGGAATTATTTGAAGTATCCATGAATATCGAATTGGGGGTGCCCAACTTAAACTGCACAAATTACATCTTCCATTAGTTATGTCACATTTAAACCATGGATTTACATGCTTATCATATCAATTAATATTGACAAACTGAAACTCACAAAATTACTATAAAAGCATAAATGTTGTAATTTAAGGCCAAATGATAGTTGAGGTTAGGATAAGTCATTCAAACCATTCAAAACTCGGTAAAGTATCCATGAATATGTGATTCACCAGATAAATAAAGACATTAACCATATAATTTAAGGCAATTCACCAGATAAGTCACAGGCATTCAATAACCCAATTCCATGAATGTGACTCACCAGATAATTAAAGGTAATCACCAGAATAATTGGAACTACATTCACCAGATATACTCAAAGCATTCAATACTCGGGTAAAGTATCCATGATTATGTGATTCACCAGATAATTAAAGGTAATCACCAGATAATTGAACTACATTCACCAGATAACTCAAAGCATTCAATACTCGGGTAAAGTATCCATGGTTATGTGACTCACCAGATAATTAAAGGTAATCACCAGATAATTGAACTACATTCACCAGATAACTCAAAGCATTCAATACTCGGGTAAAGTATCCATGATTATGTGATTCACCAGATAATTAAAGGTATTCACCGGATAAGTGAAATACATTCACCAGATAACTCAATTGATTCAAAACAAGGGTCTGATATCCATGAAAATTTCATTCACCAAATAATTAAAGGCAGTCACCGGATAACTCAACCACATTCACCAGATAACTCAATTGATGTAGACAACACAGTATCCATCAATATGTGATTCACCAGATAGTTAAAGACATTCACCACACTTATAATCCATACTTTATGATTTAAGGAAAGGAAATACGGAAGATAACTAACCAAATGTTCTGGAGAAAGAATGAAAGCACCCTCAACTACAAAAGGAATCACCTTGCAATGAAGGAGATAAAGTGGAGCCCAAATTTACTCAACCTCAACAGCTGAAAGAAAAGAAAATGAAGGAAAGGGGTTACCTTAGCTATGGAGAACAAATGAAAGAAACCCTAAACTACCAAAAGGTGACACCTTGCAATGAAGGAGATAAAGTGGATCCCAAATTTAATCAAGTTCAGCTAAATGCAGCTACAAGGAAGCAAGCAAACGATGGAAAGGGGTTACCTTGCTGGGATGGAAACAAGCAAACGAGCCTAGGATGGAAACAAGCCTTTCACGCACAGCTCAAGCTTCACTTTGCTGTTGCTGGGAAGGCCACACCCGTATCCTCACTGGGTGTGACGAGCCTAGGATGGAAGCAACCCTTTCACGCACAGCTCAAGCGATTTCTCCTTCACTTTGCTGTTGCAGGGAAGCACCATCCTCACTGTGTGTGCAGCTGAAAGGGGCGGGTTTTCATCAAATGAAAGGAAAAGGGAGGGAAATGTATGTTTAGTGGGTCACGTGCGTTGTGTTGCTGCAGCAATTGTATTTCGAGACTGATCAGAGAGTGGGCCACTGTACATATACGGTGTAAGAGTATATGATGTAGGAAATTGTGTCACTATATCATTTCTCATAAATGTATATCGTATCGGAAAAAATCTCGGTACCAAAAATAAGAGTACAAGACTAATCTGGATTTGAAAGCAAAGGTGGAGATTAGAGCCGTGTGTCATGCTGGCTGCTAGCTACTATGGATACGTTCTCCTTCCTTTGTGATATACAAGATATGCATCTTATCCGCATTTTGCCTTTTTCCCCTTCTATTCTCTTTTGTTTTTCCTGCCACCAAGAAAAGCTTACCTCTCTTTCTTCTTTCTCTTTCCTTTTTATGTGAAATTACAGATGTCCATTGTCTGGATGCTATCTCGTGTTAACGTCACTGCTGCTAGAAAACAAATGAAGGAATAAAGGGGGCAATAAAAACTTTAATGGGGGATCGAGTAAAGGATTGTGAGTATAAAATAAAAGGATTGTGTCACAAGTTATTTGAGACAAGTTAGGGGCAAAATGGAAGACTCCTCGTTGTCACGTGATAGCTTTGTCCTTGGCCATCATGTATCGAGAGAAACTTCCTATATGAACGTACGTGATATTAAATATTAAAAACTTTGGACAAATAATTAATAGCGAAGCAAATTTAGCAAAATAGGTACGATAGATAATTCTTAGTTATAACTTCCATCACATTCTTCCCCATGAAAATGCATTAATGCCAAATAGATGTAGAATGAAATTAAGCTACCTCATTTTGGAGTATATTTTAAGGGTAAATCCACATGGCATCGTTTTCTACGTACCTGAACTTCACAACTAAGCTTTCAATCAGAGTAAATTTTGGAAAGATGAGCTGCCATACAACACGTCTTTCACACTACACAAATTAGGATTCAATGAAATTGAGTATTAAATAAAAGATATGTACAAAATATGGTCGTTCGTTATAGTCTGATTTTTAACACTATAAAAGGCATAGCAGATCTAAGAAACATTGCTTCACCAACACACATGCTACACATGGGGAGATACAAGGAGAATACTTGAGCTTTTCGCTCAAATGACTTCAAAAGGATATAAGACATAATTTGATCATAGATTGTTGTATTCACTTGCAAGGTCTTTATTTGCTGACCTAATTGACAAATGATTACACTTTATTATAAACTTAATTATTTTTTGTGCTTCAGGATATCATCTGTATGCAACTGCAGAGACTAATCCCTCGAGGCAGATAAGAACCATAAAGGCGGCAAAGCTTTCCCTCAAGAGTTTTAACGTCGTTACATTCTCAGGGTCAAAATTCAAACTCGAGACCACTGATTAAGATGAAAAGGACTCGTTTCATTACATCCAAGCCCTCTTGGGTATTATATGTTGGAATTCAAGTGTGAGTGGTTACGTCCCACATTGGCTAGGAATGAGCTAAATGAGGGATATATAAAAGAGGTGACCCATATACCTAATGCTTTAAGGTTTTGGATAGAGATGTGGTGTTTTGGTCTCTTAGTGGTCCTGGTCATTAACCCATTGTTGCTCCCGGTGCTTCCCGACTCCCCAACATTATAAATTTATAAACTTTAATTATGGTATACATGAAAATTTTAATCTATTTTCTTTTATTTTAATGGAAATAGCTTATGAGAATGGTGATAATTAAAATGGTAAGTTGAGATGGAAATATGGAGAGACAAATATTGGTGTTGACTGCTAGCTGCAAGTGCTAAGCGATAACTTGTTTGTTGGGTGAGATTCGATTAAAGAGGTAGGCAAAGGCTGCAATCCAAGTAAAGTCCAAGGAGTGGGGAATTGCAATTGCAATTGCAAAATTGCATACCTTTCTTTCTTTCTCCTAATTTTGGACAGAATCTGAACTATTGGGTAGGACCCGCTTTTTGTTGGGAGCTTTCTGGACAACCAAGTTGTTCCCTCTCAGTGATGCAAGGCACTTGTCAAAACATGCCACGCGGAACCATTTTTAGGCATTTCCTTCCACTGCTGTCACCAGACTCACATGCCACGCAAGACAATTTTTGAAGACGAGTACATGCTAAGTGTCGCAATGCCTGCTCCCTCTCACCCTTCATCTTTTTTTCTTAAAATCAAATAAAAGCAAAAACGTATTGTAAACATTACAGTTGCTGTTACTTTTATCTATATATATATATATATATATATCTCAGGTTATAGAAGAAATTACACTTGGAAAAACGTATAGATTGTTTTCATAAATAGTAGGTTCTGTTCCCTTGCTTGAGACCCAATTATACTGTCTCTTGCTTCTTGTATCGCAATAAGCCAATGAGGGGAACAAAGTTGTCTCTCTCTAGCTAATTATAATTTCTGTTAGATGTGTTTATCGTACGTATTTAATTTAACACAGATGCAATCAATTTTGCGTTATTATTTATGATAAAGTATTTTTATATCATGCAAATGAAAAAGAATTCACACTTTATATAAATTTAAAAAATTATATTCGTCTAATTAAAAACATTTTAAAACCCGATTAAGCACAACCCGAATTATCCAAACAGCAAGAAAAGCAAAACTCACTTACAGTTTTCATAATTGTACTTAAAAATTCCTGAAGTAATGCATACTTGAAAACATTTAGTGTGTGTTTGGTTTCAAATTAGAAACCTTCAGATTGATTTTATCATTTATCAAACTTGATTTTAGTAAAAATGAAATGTTTGGTTATTATCAGGTAAATTGATTTTGCCTCCAGAAGCGATTCTGACCAGAAACTAAAAAAGTAGCTTTTACATTAAACTTACTTTCAAAACAAAAACATTCACAAATAAATCACTTCACTTCAAACTCAATTCTAATCAAATCAATTTTACAAAATCAATTACATTCAAAATCACTTATATCAAGTATACCCTTAATATGCATTAAATATGCTGATAAATCACGTTACTAACGTTGCTATCCCTATCTATCCTTCACCAATTTTTCGTTTCTTTTTTCTTTGAATCCTTTCCTTTCATTTTGGCTAACTCATCTTATTCTATTGGACGAATAGGACCAATTATTGAATTTGACTAGGATAGCCACCAAAATATTAATTTATTTATTTATTGAGAGGATATTTGCCTTAATGGCTAATTATATCCCGAGAAATTATTTTTTTTCATCTATCAGCGAGTAACTTTTTTTTTTTTTTTAACACAATACGTGGCAAAAGAACCTATCAGGTACTGAAAGAGAAACCACGGGTATTACGCAGATTTTTTACACTTAAATAAAATGCTAGCCACAATTTTATGGGCAAAAAAAAAGAAAAAATTATATTTCATGTAATCTAACCCATTCATCCTAGATAGCATTTTCTAATTAGTTAGGTTGACTACGTGCCCCTATTATTGCCATTCGTGGCACACATTTGTCATGCATGTGCCTGCTTCAAACACATGAAGCTTTGCCCGAGATTATATATAAAAGGTTCGTGTGCCAAAAAGATAGGTTATATATATAACTTGGGCTATGATTGCGTCCACGAATTTGAAGATAAGAATTGCAATTTGAGAGGGAGGTTGGGATATTTTAGAGTATGTGATGTAGCTAGATCACGGTTAACGTGCAAATATGTCAATCTCTCATTCCTCATTCCGTACGCAGAGATTCATCAAAGAAGTTAAAAGGTGTATTAAAGTAACCAACTGAAGCAACAAAGATCACTTCATTTATAAATCACTCGTATTATCTAAGAGTTTCAACAAGACAAATACAGAGGATGTTGCTTGACGCATTTGCCAAATGCCACTCGTTCGTTAGGGACCCTCGTGACTGGTGTGAGCATGTGCACGTGATCGATGCCATCTATCTAATCTAATCTAATTAAAAAGTAAAACGACGGTTGAAGTTGATATAGCCAAAGCTACACGTTGCTTGTTTAACTTGTGTTATATTTCAGTGTCATCTCATTTCATAATAAAACCACTAGTATTACTAGCTTCAAGCTTGTAACTCTTTTCTTCTACAATTCCAGGTTGGCTTGGATTGTGGAAAGGCACATGATAACCAAAAATTTAGCAAAAAAAAAAAAGGTGGGTAAGGAAGGGACACCTTCTTTTGGAAAAGGCTTAATTGCACTTTTGGTCCCACAGGTTTTGCTCATGTGTGATTTTGGTCCCCCAAGTTTTTTTTGAGTACATTTAGTCCCACAAGTTTTCCAATTTGGCAAATGTAGTCCCTCCATCCATTTACTGTTAATTTTTTAACAGAAGTTGCCTGCCAAGCTGGAATTACAATTTAACTTATTTTCATTAATTTTAAAATATTAAAAAAATATAAAATTTGAAAAAAAAAAAGGTTTTTAGTTTGTCACGTGCTTCTCACATGACCACTCCCCAAGAACCCCATCACCTGCCCACAATCAATCAACCTCACAAAGCTTCGAATGGAACGCAGCTCATCTCCACTGTGGTGATCGCGGGGCTTCGATCGAATGGAACGCAACTCATTTCCCCTTAATCATGAGTTGCAGCAGAGAAGGGGAATAGAAGATTGTCCCCATTTCCCCCCAAACCTATGCTATTTCTGCCAAGAAATTAACCCCCTCCAAAAACTTTGTTTTTTTGTTCACTCTACTCTTTAACCCCTGCACATTTTTTTCATGTTCTGACTTTGAATTGAACCCACTTTTATGAGGATTTTCACTTGAAGTTTTACAACACATGGCAGTAAATAAAGATTGAAACTTCTGATAATATTGTTTTCAATTGTTAAAATGTTAGTTTTTATTTAACCATTTAATAATCTTGAAGAATCAGGTTAAGAAGGACTAGCTGAGATTAAAGAATACATACCATTTATGATACTTAAGCATGGTTAAACATGCTTGCAATTGCACTTTTATTTGAAACGAAGTTACAACAACAAGAATCATATGGCTCCGAACGTTGCAGGGAATGGATTTAGGAATCATGAACCCTAGCTTCCATTCAAAAGGGAAGAAGATGACCCCACGTCAGCCACCATGGTAGAGGAACCCGCATGCTGCTGTGTCGCTGTCGAGGAGGAACCCGCATTCTGCTGCGTTGCCGTTGAGGAGGAACCCGCGTCCTGCATCGTCATCGAAGAGGATGAAGGTCTTTCAGCTTCTGCTTAGGGTTCTTTGGGAGTGGTCATGTGAGAAGCACATGACAAACTAAAAACTTTTTTTTTTTCAAATTTTATATTTTTTTAATATTTTAAAATTAATGAAAATAAGTTAAAATGTAATTCCAGCTTAGCAGGCAACTTCTGTTAAAAAATTAACAGTAAATGGATGGAATGGATGGAGGGACTACATTTGCCAAATTGAAAAACTTGTGGGACTAAATGTGCTCAAAAAAACTTGGGGGACCAAAATCGCACATGAGCAAAACCCGATGGACCAAAAGTGCAATTAAGCCTTTGGAAAAACACAAATGTTTTATTTAAAAGTTAATTTGTAATTGTAACCAACTATAAGATTTTGGTAATTGTGATTTTCTGAACAATACCAAGAGTGTACAGTTACAATAGTCAGAGTGAGGTCAACGCGGGGGACGGCAGAATTGTCGGTCCACACGCTGCATGCAGCCAAGATTCACGTCATTGTACTGTCTGTAACTTCTATAATCGGGAACCACTTTACCCAGTACATGCAATGTTTTTTCCCAGCTTATATTATATCTTCTTCTTCTTTTTTTCTTTCTTACTGGTTAATATTTTAGGGGAGGGAGATTTGTTACTAGCAGGGATCAAGCCTGCACCCTGTTTAAAACTCCTTCGTGTCTCAGCTGATACCGATTTGGCTATCCTTCGGGGACTATTATATCTTTCTTTTATTTATCCTCCTATTATAGTAAATAAAAAGAATTAGTTGATATGTGATGTTGGTGTAAAAAATTTTATATTGCCAGTCAATAACAAATCATAGTCTTAGTCTGAACGACTTTGAGGTAGTTAGGAAAAGAATTAATTTAATAATATATCAATTTATGATTGATTGTGGATGGTTTTTTTATTAACAAATACATATCAATTGAATTTATAAAAAATATCAATGTATTTAAATATATAATTATTTTTTTAATTTTTTATTCAATAAGTAAACAAAAATTAAGGAGGATCTAATAGAAAAAAAATTGGAATTATTATATGGGACTGTTATGTGATGTGAGTATATTTAAATGTTATTATATATTACCAAACGTCTGGTGGCCCAAGTGGCTTGGTTCCCATTAAGCAATGTCTTGAATTTAAGTCTTATAAATGTAAAAGGAAAAGACATTTTGGAGAGCTTCACCACCTTAAATGGGTCATCTCAACTCGAATCAAATTAATCGAAATTTAATATGCTTTTCAGATATTGAGAGTATCAAACAAAAAAAAGTGTAAATATAGACAATTTAAACTTTTGGGCTTTTAGGCCCCGTTCAAACACACACACAAAAAATACTAATAACTTCGTCTCATAAAAAATAATTATTACTTCAAAAAAAAAAAAAACAAAACTGTTTGCTCTTAAGCAAGCCATATTGAATCTTTATATACACCTCGTAATTTAACTCTGTCTTTCGAAGCTCGTGATTCATAGCGACCAGACACATATATAATCCATCCACTATATTTCTATACTACTACACCTTTCCCGTTACACACACTTCCTTTTGAAAAAGGGATACGAGAATCTCACCTTTCCTTTTCTTTCTCTCTGTTTTATTTTTTATTTTTTTCAAATAAAGGAAGAGTAAAAAGCGAAAGGTGTACAATGCCTCTCTGGTTTTACCCATACTGGCCATACATGTAACGTGTACAACTTCAAATGATGTATATTATTTAAATAATTAAAATATAATATTAAGTCATATTTCACTTATATTTGTGTATGATATATTTATTTAAAATTTATGTATGATATACAAAATTATTTATTCTCACCCTTGTAAATACAATATTATGTACAGGTGTACAAATATTATAAAGTATTCAAAACACATTTACATCTCAAAACACGTTTACAATGGTAAACCTAACATAATATACATAATTGACTTTTTTATCTATTTCTCGTTTATTCAATTTATAATTTTTTCTCTCATTACTTTTTTTTTCTCAACTTTCTCCTGCTATTGTCATATTTCTGAATAGTTGTAAACCCGTGACCCACTCGATTGTATTTGTGAGCTAAAATTTACTTTCTCTTCCCACATACATATGAGTCAAAAGGGAAAACTTACAGCATGTGAAACTTGCCTTCTTGGCATTTAATTTTTCATTCGTCGTCTTTACTGAAAAACAACTCATTTGGCAGTAAAGTGGTAAAAGATTTGTTTTTCTGTCCCCGTTCATTATTTTGTACCCTATTAGAGTCACCTGGTGGGGGAATCAGAAATCATGTTATCAATAAGCGAATCTGAATACTGAAAATGGATACACTATAAAGTATAAAGAAAATGAGTTTTTCTTGCCAATTCAGCTGAATTGATAAATTCTCACTGCTTGGCCGTGCAAGCAAGGAGTAGGTTGCTTTATGCCTCCCAGTCCTGGGACAAACTACTATACCCTGCTTCCCTTCAACTTTACGTGCATGGTAAGTGAACTTCACCAATTTTAACTACAAACACACGCAGGCAAAAGAAGTAACCCTCCAAAAACAGATAATCATAATAATAATAAGACAAATATTAACGAGTACCCTAAGGATATTGTTTAAGGATTTAAATAAGTAATTTTTTACAGGAAGTAGTGTGATCATTACATTGGAAAGAAATATATTCAATTTTTCAAGGAATACTTATTTTGTTTGAATTTCTTAAGTAATACCTTAAAGGTATTTGTTAACAAGACCCTAATAATAAATAAAACAACCAAAAGAAAAATCGGAGGTATGAGTGAACATGAAAGTTGGAACCTGGTGGCCGCTAACAAATGCGACCCTAGTCATTATATATGTTCCCATAACTTTTACGCTTTACTTTTTAAAGAGCCAGATAGTACTGTTTGACCGTTTGAGCCAGTTCTTTAAAGCCACGTAGAAGCATATTAACCTCGGGTTTGAACTTTGAATCTTACAATTTTGTAGTTGAAGCGAAGTAGTACCATTTTCTATATTTGAAAATTATGTTAACGGGTTAATAAATTTAAGCGGAAGAAAATAGATAAGGTTAAGATGGCAAGTGGGTGGAACACAATCATTGTAAATCAGATCTCATCCACACACAAGCCAGTGCATGGTGAGTGGTGGGGAATATTAATATATGTAGCCTTAGGCCAATACCCATTTTAAGTATGTCACAAAGAAGAAAGAGTTTTTCTAATCTATACAATTTTGTATATATTAAGGATTTTAAAAGAGTAAATTTAGATAAGAACTTGTGTATTTTATACTTTTAAAACTGAAATGGTTAGTTTTTCAATAAATAGTTGCGACTTTTGAGTTTCTTAACATATGCAAAGTTGAACATGAAAGAAAAACCCAAGAAAAAGTTAACAAGTAAAAAACATACATGACTACACAAGTGTGTGCATAAAATACACTTTTCCATGTCTCAATTACCGCCATATTAATTATAGTGGCAAAACAGGTAATTAAACCATAGCCCAGAGGGAATGTAAGAAAAGTTTCAGTTTTGGGAAATAATAAAATTGACGACACGGTAGACATGACAACCATGTGGGATTCGATTTGGCAAAGCTGGTTTTAGCGATACAAACAAAAACTAAAGTTCCACGCATTATACAGGAACAACAGGTTTTATTAATTGATTATACTCATTGAGTAAATTAAGTTTGACGATAGGTGCTTGAAATGTTTCGCAATGTATAGTCGGTGACTAACCCTTACCAAAGATCACGGGACTTGGCATGGCACTATAAATGCAACTTCTATTTTTTTTCTGTTAATAATGAATTTTAATTATGCTTTAGTGTATGGTCTATGGCACGCCATCCGCATATTTTAAGTCCAAACTCGTGTTTCAATGGGAAGAAAAGTCCATACTTCTAATTCATGTTGTCATCTCTATAAGCCCTAACTAATGTTTGTCTGTTTATCCAAATTTCTACTTATTTATTTTAAGCTTAAACATCAGTTTATTTAACAAAGTCATCCGAGCCCACACTTTAATCCTTTAACCGTTTGCATCAACATGGATCTTGTTATTAAGTGTCATTAATAAAAGAAAAAGTTATTATATTAAAAAAATTAAGTATCACACCTTTTAATTTATTAAATACATCATATTCTCATATATTTTTTTTTTATTCCTTAACCGGTGTGTTAATGTTCAACATTCTCGCTGTAGTTATTCATGGATAACTGCTTTTGCCATTGTCGAAGATTTTATTATGAGAAGTAATGGCGTTTACTCCCTGTATTGTTATTTTTGTATGTTTCTATTGTCCGGGTCTGGCCCCCTCATTATCAAAGAAATAAAATTATTAGTACTTATATATTTGGATTCAATCCAAGACATTACAACAAAAGGGCAAAGCAAGAAACAATATGTGAGAATATATAATTAAGCTAATGACCAATATGATTAGTTTAATAATAGGATAAATTACACAAATTTTTTAAATTTGGTTTTTTTATCAGTCAATTTGGTTTAATTACACTTAACATAGTACTTTTTTTTTTAATAAGCAAAGAATATATTGTTAGAGTACAAGGAGTACTCTAACCCATATACAAAGATGAATCAGAAGGTAGGCACATTGTAACTAAGATACTGTCACAAGGCTCAGTATATGTGTTACAACATCCAAGACTCAATCAAAACAGTTTAATAACACAGTCACCCCAAGCAGAGTATTCTTGCACCCAATTCCTATACAAATAATGGGACAGGGTAAATATAATACACACTTGCTTTGTTGTATGAGAGGTCAATATAATGTTAATCTCTTGAAGGAATGTAAGTGTAATGGTGACAAAACCTTAAAAAAGGTTACTGTGATTTTTTGAAAAGAAAAAAAAAATCAGAAATAATTAAACAAATTTTAATTGAAAGAAGTTTGTGTAATTCCCCTGTTAATTAATTAAGGAAAAAATTAATGGTTAAAATAAAACGTGATGGCTGGCTGCTCCAGTTAGCGTAAATTCCTGTCATTCTCATTCCTGAATATGCTCTTAGTACCAATAAGTAATTGGGATTTGTGAGATTTTAGCGTAACGAAACCATAAATGGGATTAAGGAGAGGGAACCAATGTTTCATGTTTGAGTTATAATGTTGCTTAACGCATTAAGCTTTTGCTTTGGGTCCCTCCCCTCCTCGTAAATCGAGCAAATATCCCACTGAGCCCATACACGTGCTGGCCAGTGTTTTGAGTAACTTTGAAGCCACCTATTACTTTCGCTTGTAATAATTATTTATTTATTATTAGGATCATGTCAACAAGTGTCCTTAAGGCACTTTTTAAAGAATCAGTAAAAAAAAAAATTTATGAAAATTGATGTATTTAATGTTTGAAAGCATGAATAGTTAGTTTTTATTAAAAATTTGCTTTTCTTGTCCCTAAACATGATCCTTATTATTATTATCATCATATATTATCTTAGTTCGCTACTTCATTCAAAACATTTTCCTTCCTTTTATTGCTAATGTTATTAATTTATTTATTATTACTTATGATAATGAAGAAAAATGTAGGGGGAAATTAAAAGAGGGGGAAAAGTTGTTTGCGCAAGAGTTGGTCAAAAGTCAAATAGGGAAAGTTGGATTGTGGCTACCAACACCCACTCATGCTTCTCTTTTTAACTGTCATCATTCATGGTCAATAGAGAATAATTTCAGAGTCGAGTAAACTTGGTAAAGAAAGAAAAACTGAAAGTTGGATAATAATAATAATAATGAAGGGTAAAAGCATGCCAATTTGAATTTCGCTTCTACTATTGATTCGGAGGCGTCAACTAATTTCCACAAGGATAAGCCAAAACTTTGGCAGTGTTCACAGTGAGAAACTATTGTGATTGCTTATTGCTGGCAATTCTTGGGACGCCCTTTACGTGAATGGTAAGTGAAGTTAACCCTGTTTCAACTATCTTATTATGCAAGTGTTAACAGCTGTTTTTTTAATGAGAAAAGTTTAATATGATTTTTGTGGTTCACATTTACAGGTAAGATAAATGACATTACCCCGGTCAGTGTTGTCTAAACGACTTTTCCGTCATCTTTTCAGAGGAAAGTGCTTCTGCCAAGGGACAGTTTAGGTTCACAATTGGGCTTTATCAAAACCAGATTGAAATATCTGGTCTATGGATAAGTATTGCTTATAGGCCGACACATTATTAACCCCTGTGTATACGATATAACCATATGTATAGTATAGGATAGGATGTGTTCAAAAAAAAGAAAAGAAAAACTATATGTATAGGCTTATTGTATGTTATTTGAATTTGAATTTTAAAATGAGACAATAAAATTTGACAACAATTTTGATGGTGAATATTGTTAAAAAATATGGTTAATGAAATGTTAAGTTTGATTAATGGGTATAACAAGGTGTCGCAACTACAATTTTGAACATCATTAATCACAATTCTCAGGTATTCAAATATAATCTACTACATGCATATTTAAACATCTGAAAACTGTGGTTAATGACATTCAAAATCGTGGTTAATGACATTCAGTGTACAGTTAATGAGTTGCGACACCTTAGTATATTTATCAAGCAAACTCAACACTTCATTAATTGTTGTTGAACTGAATCACCCATGATAATTGTTGTCGAATCTTGTTGTCCTATTTTGATTTTCAAATAACATTTTCTATTGCATAGAATCGATATATTTAGCTTATTGTTGGATAAATAGTTCAATTAAGTCCTTATTCAAGAAATGTTTTTTTAAAATAAGTCAAAATTAACTTATTTTCATAAATTTTTCCGACAAACTTGTTGAAATAAGATAAAAGAGCTTGTAGAAAGATCACAAACTATTTACATAAATTTATTTTCATAAATTGTTCTCATAAATCCAAATAAGCTATTCCAGGCATAGAGCATAGAGCATCTTCAATGGGAGTTGCTTAAGGGTTGCATATAGTTAATCAATCGTTACTTACATAGTTATACCATTGGAGTAAGCTTAGGTGGACATAAGTTGCTTGTAAGAGTTGCTTTAATAAGCAACCTATTTTTTATATAAGAAATATCAATAAGAAAAGTAGAGAGAAAAATGTAGAGAATTGAATTGGCTACATTTCTCCAAAAATTGCAATAACAATAAATGTGATCAATGAAGATAAGGGTAACTTGTGAGACCCATTTGGTAAATTTTTTAGAATTACACCATTGAAGTTGAGAGTTGTTTAAATTAGTATAAAATAAAAAATATAAGGTGTCATGATAGGATCCATAAAAAGGAAGAGTTAAAAAACTCCAACAAATTACACAATTGAAGATGCTTTTACATTAGTTGTTAGATGGACACGAGCAAATTACTATGGGGTGGCATAAAAATTAATTCTCTACATTATTGTTCACAAAAGTTTTTAACTGATTTTTAGGAGTGATAATGACAATCGCACCACATCTTTAGAACACTGGTTAACATTCTCATATATTTAAAGAGTTTAAGGTATACTGATCCTCTATCCCAAATTCTTGTTTTGATTCTTGTCATCTAATTAAAATGTGACAATTAAGAGAGAGAAGTTATATTCTCCAATTAAAAATGAAATAGTGATCGATGATGGATTATGTGGCAAAATATGAGTGGTGAGTCAGGAAGTGAGATAGAGAATTAGGGACAACTGATTTGTATCCAGAATTAAGACGGATGTTTACTTATTATATTTTCTTTTATGTGAATTTCTCACTTGTGGAAAACTATGCATATATAGTTTAGTTTTTCGTATATAGTAATTTTCAAGGCAGCATGGAAACCCACGTCAGCATACTTTCCAACCTTAACAACGAAAAGAATAATTAAATGAAAGCCAGGCCTCACAAAACTAAAAAAGCATCGAGACCTTTTCATTTTCATCGCATCCTTAATATAATATAAAAGACGGACATGTCTGTCTTATATATGAATTTTATTTGTTGAGTTGAGGCTTCAATTGTACCGTATATATGCATGCATCTTGACATATAACAACTTAATTATACGTCATCATTGAGACTTACTTTCTATCTAACTACGCCTCTAGATGATTTGTCATTATGAAATATAAAATATGATCTTGCAACACCTGCATAAGCATTGCTGGTTAGTGATAATAATAAGAAAGAAGACTTATATATCTGGCTTTCCCGAAGATCAACATACCTGTACACCCTTAATTTAAGGGAGAATTAGGCAGATTTGTTCTTTCTTTTATGTAAATAGGCAGATTAGGTTTTATTGGCAAACAAATAGTCGAATCATTTAGGTTCATACAAACAAAATTATGATGCTTGGTCGGTACCTTATCTTGATTTTATATATACTAGCTGTTGATGCATAAACAGTGCCCATCAATCCCTTTTTTTTTTGGGAGTAAAATTAGAAACACATAGGTAATAGTAAAAAAGTTACTTATATAGGTGTATCGGAAAAAATAAGTGTAACTAAATGAGGAAATTACATTTAAAATAGTATAGATATAGATCTTTATTTTTATTTTTTGATATCACAGGGAGAAAAACTAAACAAAGTCAAGCATGGGGGCATCCCCCCAGCATCCTTAATTACAGAGAGCAATACTTAATAAAGGAAAAACTTGATCTACTACAATAATATCGAAGGAGTCATAATGCCCTCTATTAGCAAGCATATCAGCACATGAGTTTGTTTCTCTACTAGATAGAGTAATGGAAGCAGTCCAATCCGGAAGATGATGAAGGAAATGAGCCTCTTCCAAGAGAGGTTTGAAGGAAGGAAAGCAGCGACGATTCTTCTTGATAATATCAACCACAACAGAGGAATCAACTTCGAAAACAACATTTGGCAACCCCATAGATCTAGCTAACTTCATTCCAAGGAGCAATGCCTTTTATTTTTGGAAGATTAAAAAAACACATGTAATAAATAAAAAGATAACTATGCGGCTAAAAACTAAATTGTGGCTAAGAACCCCCTTTGTAATTTTTTTTTTAAGCAACAAAATTGGCATGCAAAGGCATCACAATGCTAATTGCCATCCCAACTAAGTTGGCACAACAGCTAGCACCTATCATCTGCAGTACACCAAATAATTCATTAAAAAATCAAAAAATAATACAAAAGTTCATGGGGAGACATTGACCAAAACCCATGAAAAGAATTATTTGAACCTACAGTTTAGAAGTCCAACCCTATTACGGTGGAATTCCTCACAAATAAAATCAAGGATAATGTATCCCACCAGAAAAAACCAAAAATAGAGGTCTCATAAGCAGCAATTTTATCTGCACATTGATTGCCTTCATGAAAAATATGAAATACAAAGAATCTCATTTTTTGGTTAAAAGCAAACAATTATTCTACCTATTTGTAAGCTTCCAAGGGACAATGTCAATCGAAGAAAATGCCTGGATTACAAGTTGGAGTATTACAAGTTTGGAGTCAGACTCCAACCAAAAATTATGCCAACCCTTCTTGTATGCCACTTCAATTGCTAACATAACACCCATTACTTTAGAGTGAAGAGCTAAAGAAATACCCAAGTTTTTGCAACAAAACAACCCAAAGCAGCTGCATTATGACCGGTCAAAATT
Source organism: Echinosophora koreensis (assembly GCA_035048595.1). Lineage (NCBI taxonomy): Eukaryota > Viridiplantae > Streptophyta > Magnoliopsida > Fabales > Fabaceae > Echinosophora > Echinosophora koreensis. Next base: position 413,597 of record JAPCYP010000170.1, read on the forward strand.
CCTCCACATGTTGCAAGACCCGGAGCACCCTTTGTAGCTCCATCCGAGTTGCACTTAATCCAATAGCAAGGAGGAAGATGCCATTGAACTTGTGTAATAAGAGGAGCTTTTCGAGGCTTGGCTTCCACAGAGAAGAATTATAACTGAGAAGCCAGCTATAGAGTTGGACATGGTACCAGAACTGTGATTACTTGCAAGAGCCACATTTGCAATTATCATGTTCATACCAGACATTATAGAGATAAGCTTATTATCAAATCTAATCTTATTTCTACAATACCAAACAATCCAAATAATATTTACCATTTCAGCAATAATCACATCCCTGGTTTGAGTTGCCCATTGTTTATCACAAAGAGAAATAACATGCTGCAATGAAGAACAATCAACTCTGCAATTGATGGCTCCAGCAAACCAGCTCCACAAGGCAGTTACGGGCTTTAATTAGAGAACCTACTCTTGGGACCTTGTTGGTTACTGACGTTACCATATAATTTGATATGACTAGATTTAATTTGATATGATTTGATTTAGTATTTATTTTTTATACGATATGATTAATTTCTCCTCCACCTTGACACTTCTGTTTATTTACCCACTTCTTGATCTTTTTTCTAACAATTCTGTTGCAGGTGTCTTCAGTGAGCTTGCAGTACCTTTCAAAGTTCCAGCCATTCTTGATGAGGTTGTCATGCCTGCAAATTCCGCTTTAAATAATGATGTCCCATCTTCCCCTATCTATCCTACTAGAGTAAGAAATCCCCTTGCCCATCTTCGTGATTATCATTGTTTTTACATCATGCTTTCTCACAATGAACCTTGGTTTTAGCAAGAGTAGTTACACGCTTTAATTAGAGAACCTACGCTTGGGACCTTGTTGATCCTCCCTCTAGTAAGAAATTTGAAGGTTGTGAATGGGTTCACAAGATCAAGACACATTTTGATGGTTCTATCGAACACTACAAAGTGTGTATGGTTGCTCAGGTTTTCATTCTGAAATATGGTATTGACTATGATGAGACATTTATTCCGGTAGCTCATATAACCTCTTATCACACAGTTTATACTATCACAACTACTTGAAAATGGACTCTTAATCATATGGGTGTCAAGAATGTTTTTCTCAATAATAATATTTAATTTCGGAAGACAAAGTCTTGTGTTCACCTTCTAGTTACACCTCTCCACCAAACAAAGTATGTCATCTTTGAAAAGCTCTATGCGGTCTCAAATAAGAACCCCCTGATTTGTTTGCAAACTTTAACCACACTATCAATCTGCTTGCTTTTTTCTCTGATGCTCATGACTAATGCATAGTAGGCATACACTCTAGTTGGGAGGTTGTGGAAACCAATGGTTAAGTCTCTACTCTAAGCACCCGACTGTAGATTATTCCCAAAGCCGATCTACCTCAGGATGCCTCTGGAGAGCAAAAGATCCTGATTACGTTGGTTTATATATATATATAAAAAAAAACGTAAATTTTACCCCAAAAAAATTTGGTACAATAAAATTGATAATTTAGCAAATTATCAATAACTGAAGGTATATATGCCAAACTTCCTTCGGTGCATGATCCAAAGAGGTATGTGACTTGCCTCATAAAAAGAAAAGAAAAGAAAGGAAAAAAAAAAAGGAGCTATGTGACTGGGGATGGGGGACCCCTTGCACAAGTGCTGAAAGGCTACCTTTCACTCTATAAATTATGAAAGAAACAAAAAGAAAAATCAACAATATTAATACTAATTCTTATAAAAAAAAAATATTAATTAAAAAATAGAAAAGTTGATAGAAACTAAAGAGATTTACGGTTTATGACTTGTAATCAAAGTACCATTTCTAATGCAATTGATTGTTAGTTTAAATAGTTCAGTTAATTGTAATATAAAAAAAAGTTCAGTTAATATCTCTTATTCATTAGGATTTCATAATAAGTGCATCATTTATGTGATTTGGGTTATAATGCTGTATCCAATTTGCTGCTCCTCATAATTAGAAATTAGAAATATGTTACAATATCAATCAGATGCCGTATGTACATACATCATGACGTCGGTCTATACTGCCTTCTCCCCTGTCGCAGTACAAATCCCATTTGATTATATATTATTGAGAATCTTTTTGTAGCAGTCATTGATGTAGCTTAGCTTAAAACCCCACTTCCCCATAATTGCACAGCTGTTTTCTAATAAATCTGTAACTAAAATCATATACATTACTAGAACAGAACAATTAGATATGAATTTCTCTTGTCAAAATATCAAAATATCACAGAGATGAATCAATGTGGGTAAATTTTTGGTAGCCGTATAAGGAATAGTATTAATAATTGTTTGGAGATGTTATATGTCAACTTTCTTTTCCTTTTTTCTTTTACGAGATTTTTTTTTTTGTTTAATTTGATTGATGTGTAAAGGAAAGAAAGGGATCTTGGAGTTTTGGAGAATACAAGATGAACTTCAATTTGACATTTTTAACCAGATACTAAATCCTAGAAATTACTCCTTCCGATCTCTATTATAAGCAAAAATTAAAGTCCCAAACTTTTTGGTTCAATATATAAGTAAATTTCAACTAATTCTATTCGATTTAATGATTAATGATGTTATTCCCAAAATATCATTCATTTAATATAAATTTTGTTTTCCAATGATTCCTTTTATTCCTAACAACACAAGTTTAATAAATAAAATGAAGGATAATTTAGATAATAAACTTATTTTTTAAATAAGATTAACAATATTAAACTTAAGTATTCCTTTTAGCTAGCCAGAATGCCCGATCTAAAGAAACATTGGAGAATACAAAATGAAAGTTGCCCTACTATGCTGACAATTAGGTATGGTCGGGGTTATGCCTATCAAACTAGAGTACTTGTCATTGTGACCACAGATTGAAGATCAAATTGCAAAATCTTTATTATCCAATTTTTGACATTCTTGCGTTACACTCACAAACTTTAAACTTGTCCATTATTAGCACTGGATTTGCCGCATCTTAATATAAAAGCTAGAAATCTCATTAATCTTTAGAAGCAAAATTGCCCCTATCAGCATGTGACCGTGTAAGGAATGTTGTCATACAAACTGAAAAAACATAAACAAAATGATAGTATTTTTTGGGCCAACTTACCACGAAGCCGACAAAATAATCTCAGCTTTTTAAGGTTTGGCAAAGCGTAGGACACAATATCAACGAAATGTTGCATAATTTAGTATTCAGAACAAGGACTCACTGGTCACTGAAGAGTGTTGTTCTTTCTCCCACACAAGTCAATTATGCCCATTGCCAAGGACTGCATCTTTGCTTGTTGACTCCGCAACTAACAAAGGAAACGAAAAGGACCATGCAATGCATATATTGAATGGATATGTATGCGGCAAATGAACAAAAATTAAGTGACTTTTCTTATTGGTTAAAGAGATTTAATATAATTTTAATTAATTTTTTTAATAATGCAATCAAAGGTTGTCTCTCTAGAACAAATTGTATGTCTCTTGCCTATTCTATCTCTCCTATATATTTGTTCAAAGATTGGTCATCTATATTAAGATTAGGGAATTCAGAAAATATTCATTTTTGCTTGAACCCAAGAAATAAGCATAAATAAAACTTTGAACATATGACTATAAGTCTACCCATATATCACATGCTCATTCACCTCTACATGAACCCTTCAATTTTGTTTATTAACATGGTTAGTGTCATTGTACTCATTTCAATATACTTTTGCTTTTAAAAAAACATGGTTACTAAAATTTTGTACCATCATTTGAAGGAATTCATTATCTCAAGTATGTTAAAACAATGTGACATGTTTGTTCTTAAAATAATTTAAAAAAGAAATTTAAAGAGCCAAAAAAGTTACCTTGAAATACCCTCGAAAAACAAAATCTCATAGATCCCACGTCTCCACATATGGCTAACTTTATTTGAAATAATGTGATTATCAGATTCTCAAACTTACGCTATAATGCTGCAAGAGTACTCAACTTTGTGATTCTAAAAGAACATAATTAGGAGATTGTTTCAGGGCCATATATAGCATAATTTCATTTTATCCATAATAGCAGCACTAATTGCTAGCACATGCTTGCATGATCTCTTTATAACACAATCTCTTTATAAGGAATGCTAGCTAAGTCTTGTGCATTATTAATAAAGCTTTGATATTGTAGGTAGACCTCAAACATCTACTAATTGCAATAGATATCTATCATTGCTAACTACCACTTGCTTCCTTAAAAGGACTAGATTCTACCAAACTAGACCTTGGGTCCGCTGGTCGGTGCTTTGCTTCTTGAAGCAATTTGTGGATTACAGTTCAAATCAATTGGTGGAAACTCCTCATAAAAATCCTGTACATTATTTGTCAAACTTTTGTCATTTCAGATATTCAATTATGAGCCACACAAACTTTATACTGTTAAGAAATATAAATCATCTTATGATCTTAATCTATTAAAAATGTTTTAAAATAATTTTTATCACTAACAAATCTCCTCATATAAAAGTTTTATATGTTAATAAAAACAGGTAATTTATAGCCTTACTTATACTCTGGCGTTAAAATTATAATTTAACAATTAAGGGACTAGGACCACAAGAAAAGTTTCTAATTATTTGGAAAGGAAATTAATATTAATTCTAAAAATTAAGTGATCTTCAAATTACTTGAGTAAAAGTGAAGGAATATTTTTGTGGGTAGAATAGAAGAGAGGGGTAACAACCATTGATTCGGATTTGTCATTTTGCACAGTAGAGAGGGTAAGTTGAATTAGATTCTCTAGTGTTTGTGGCCCAATGAACAGAGAAGAGCATGGAATATGTGGCTATGGGTTTGGCTTTTTATCCACTTTAGAATGAGGGAAGTGGGGGTCATGATTTTCCCTCAGACATGAAGATAAGAATGAAGTTGTGGCAAATACTTACGACATTCCCTTAACATTCGAATACGATGCATTGATGTGCGGTCGCTTTTTGACACCGAGTATTCTAATTCTAAGTCACAAAGTTGATGAATTTGTAACATTTCAATTAGTAAACTATATATAAAATAAAAAAAATAAAATGGTGTATACATTAAAATGTGTATTTTTTGTATTTTTGATAAAAAAAAATAAGTTTACAAATTTTATTCAACAAAATCATAATTTTTTTATACTTACAAATTTTTTTAAAAAAAATTATAAATAAAAAACTCATTAATTAGTACAAAAGAAACAAAAATGGAGCTTTTTTCGGTGAACCCGGGTATCATCCGGCTAGGAGCCAGAGACTAATCTCTCGAGGTACTGAGATCCATTTAAGAGGCTGACCTCTCCCAACAGATACTCTTTCATATGCATGAGCTAAGAATCAAACCACTGACCACATACTTAAGAGACCCAATCATCTACCAACTATGCCATGCTATGTTGGTGGAGCCTAGTAATACTATTACTTCTGCTATTGGGTTGAGGCGACTCAGATAAGTGTTGTTTGATACATTGGGCTTTTTTTTTTCATCCTACCAGACATTCGGTCTTGTGCCCTTTTCGCTCCTTCAAACACCTCCAAATGGCTTCTAATACCTCCCCCTGCCTCAACAAGGAAAAAAAATCAGACAACAACGCAATAGAGCTTAAAAGAAAAAAAAAGGAAGGAAAAAAAACACATTGGCTTCTAACTACCCATTGATAAGATAGAAAAATCATTCACATATTTATACCATCCTTAATTATTTTGGTTTACCGAATAACCAAAAATAATGTTGCAACACCATGATTTTGTTGTTTCTAGCATACATCCATACGGCTTAAAAAAAATTTCCACTGCCTTTACACCCATTTGCTTTCACTTGGTGATCTCCCAAATCCGAACAATTTTGCAAGTACGTTCTATGATACAAGCATATACAGGCACACCAATAATATAAGTAAACACCAACAGGATCAAATGATAACACAAAGCAACTTCCAATAGTCATTGAACGATCACCCACCCCCTCTCCTTCTCCCTTTCTTTTTTCTCGTCTGGTTGAGGCCGGAGGACAGTCACAACCAAATAGCCAACATAATAGACCGCTATCTTAAACTTTCAGACCGCTCCAAAAGTATAGTAGAGCGTCTACAATGGAAAGAAAACAAAATGTAGTTAACCTAAATCACCATAGAGCCACAACACGTGGACCTAAAGGATTCCCACTGGCAACATGTGCAAAGCTTGAATTATGTCCAACATATTCCTCCAATAGTTGTGCCTGAGGACAATGAGAATACCAGGAGGCTTCAGCAAGGAACACCAAATAAGGAAATGTGAAAAATCAAGTGCATACGTAACTACTAAAAACAAAAAAAAGAGCAACCATATATAACTAAGCATTCTCATATGGAATTATATTAAAAGCGGAAACATTAATAATGTATTTTAAGGGGACATTAGTAAAACTTAACCAAAATAACTAGGTAAAACGAAATTGGTTTTCAAATCTATCACGTTTGGTAGCTATTCAAATTTGAGAAGTCAGGTCTTACTAAATTAGTGTTTTGGAAAATAAATCCAAAATAAGTTATTTTGAAAACTCTAATAATAAATGAAAACTACAGTAGTTAAAGACCAAATTTTATACAACTTAAGAATTATTTCAAATCAATTCAAATTTATCTTGATTTATGAAACTAATTATTAAACCTAAACACAGTTCTAAAACCTGTCATTCTAGTTTTCTATACAGCCCCCAAGCCGAAAAGTTTATAATAAATTAGCAGCTGCCTTGCCAAATTTCAGCATATATACATACCATGGTTCTGTGGCTCATAGACAGTAAGAAAGCACCAAACCACATTCTATAAATCTCTTTTACATAGATTAATATATATAATAATAATAATAATAATAATATTAATAGTAGAAGAGTATCCATCAAAGTTCTCTCCCCCTCCATCCCTTGGAACAACTAAATTGCATACTTGCCTCATTTCAAAAAGCAGAAAACAACCTGAAGAAGGGACCGAGAATCTCCTAGATTTTAAACCGCCATCTTCATATCAATCTTCTTATGAGGATCATAGCCAATGAGTTTGAAATCGGCAGCCACAAATGAATCTATATCTTTCTTCTTTTGGATTTATCTTCAAAGTCTGCATTGAAGTCAAGGTAATCAACAAGGAAAAGACAAAAATATAAAGTCATGCTAAAAGGTAAAATATTTGTAGCCAACTGGTTTCCTTGAACATTTCACATACTGGGAAAGGTTTTGGCAGGTTCTGCAGCTGCTCCTGCAAAGGCTTCACATGGTTCCGGTAAACATGTGCATCCCCAATAACATGGATAAAATCACCTGGGACAAGTTCTGACAATAATAATACAAAGATTGGTTAGTTTATTTTTAAATTACGTTTTGAGCTGTACATTTGTCGTGATAATTTTCTAAGATGTGCACATATGACTACATATTTAAGTCTAACAAATGCTTCAATAATTTGCATACCACAAACATGGGCAATCATGCAAGTCAGGAGGGCATAAGATGCGATGTTAAATGGCACACCCAGGCCCATGTCAGCAGATCGCTGATACAATTGACAAGATAAACTCCCCATTTGCTACATAAAACTGGAAAAAATAGAGAAAACATTAAAAATAAAAGGAGGGAAGCGGAGAGAGTGTTTTCAAGGAGAAACTCGAGAAAAGCAGCAGACCTGTGCAAACATGTGGCAGGGTGGAAGAGCCATCAATTTAAGATCAGCTGGATTCCATGCAGAAAGAATGATCCGTCGATCATCTGGATTATGCTTTATCTTGTTAATAACATCTAAAAGCTGAATTCAAATCCTTGCTGGAGTAGTCATCATGCATATTAGTATACCTACAAAATGTAAGATGGGGAATAAAGGGCTGAGCAACCCCACATAATACAGACTATTGAGCTAATGCGGAAAAGGAATAATCCACCAACTTGGCCCCAAAGTGTCTCCACTGAAAACCCATAAACAGGTCCCAAGTCACCCTCCTCCCTGTCTGTCAAACCAATGCTGTAATATAAAATGTAAAGTCAGTAAGTGTACAAATTTGTAATTAAAACAATTGATAGTCACACTTGCCTATCAAGATACTCTCTGGATGCATTGCCATCCCATATATGAATGCCTTTGTCCTGAAGCACCTGTAAACATAGCATGTTTTCAGAATGTTGTTCTTAAAAATCATATCTACTATACTAACAAAAAGATTCTTCGAGAACTAAAAAATAAATACCTCAAACAAATAAAGCATTGTGATTGAAGTTTTAGTCCAGAACCATTTATTTGTAAGACATCAATACAGAAACGTTGGCACAAGGCAACAAGCAAGTGCAAACTATGGTATCATCAGACCATTTTATATTCCACATCACAATTAACAAATATATTAACATTTTTCAGTCTACAAACATATAGTCAACTCCATGAACTTAAAGAACCATAACGATAATCCGATCCAACTTATGCAGAAAAGAAGATAGCCAGCCTAGAAATTCTTTAATACAATGACAGATGAGCCAGCAGCTCATGAGTTCAGGTCGTCTTAAAGCCTGGCTTTTAACTATTCACCAACGAACCCAAAAAAAAAGAATCAACAGACTCTCCTTGAGCACGTGGAACATATACCACATATTTTCATATGTATGTATGTGTGTGAATATATATATCTTGACACTCTGTCTTAAATACGAAGGCGTTGAGCAAAGATATATTTATCCACTTCTGTATAGATGATTAACAAGAATCCAATTCAAATTGTAAATACAGTAATTGTAAATTTATAAGTTGAATACAATTTTAAAAAACAAATGATGTTGGGAATGTGAGTTGGCATGAAGTTCTTGAGCATCCTATGAGTCTACTTCTATTCAAAGTTTCAAACCAAAGCTCAAATAATATAAAGTACAACAACCTCAAGTTCACCAATATTTAGCTAATGTCAGCTTGTTTGAGACCTAACTAAGAAAGATGAGCATTCATGCATGTGGAAAAGATTGGCAAATATATCATTACCTTGGCATTTGTTGACCCACTAATAAACCAAAGAAGCTCTTCAACAACCCCTCGCCAAAATACTTTCTGGAATCAAATAAAGAACCCATGTCAACTTCTCTGTCAAAATGTAATAATAGATATTTGATACGAACAGTGGGAGAACCAGACCACAAAAGCTAACCCATTGTGGTTGTAGAGCCCAAGGCCATATAAAGCCCCACATCGGAATCTCATACTTCCGATGTGAGACTCAAGTACCTTGCAATTGGACCCCATAAACATCCCAAGTAATAAACACAAAAAAATAATTAAATCAAAACCACGGGAAAAAGTAAGAATGACATTATTTTGCACAGTAGGTTAAACACATCTTAAACCATAATCTCTCTACTACATGCCTTAGTTGTCAGAAGAGGGAAGCTTCTGCGCAGATCGAACCTCATCTGTGGAAAAATAGAGATTAAGTCAACATACAGATTACAGCAACACTCAATATACGTTATCAATCAAAATGTTACCTGGCAACCAAATTTTGACAAGGTACCAGGTCCCTGTCCTATCATCCTTAGTTGTACCTTCAGAAATGATTTCTTGAACCAGCCTAAGATACATGTACTCCTCATGTCTCTCAAAAATCATTTTAGGAAGAAAAGAAAATTCCTGGACCCTCATATTTTATAGAATCTGAATTATTATCAAAAACTAAATCAGCATTTTGACCCAGGGACTCTGCTGCAGAACTCCTTACACGCACATAAGTGGTGAAAGAATAGCGGATGTTGTTTTCCACCTTAGGCAAAGATGAATACCATGGCTGAAATATAGTGGAATCAACTGGAGGCATAAAAGTATCACACTCGATGCTTGTCTGAATTTCTGTGATGTGGATAGCTTCACATCCAGGTGCATTAAGAGTGTCTCTGTGTATGAAAGTTCTCAGCTATCAGCCTATCACAGATAAAGAGCTTCATATGAAAGGGAAGGGGCAGAGGCAGGAAAAAGATTTAAAAAAAAGAAAAAGATATATACCTAAATATCTGGCCACCTCCTATAATAAATACTTTCTCAATTGACAAACAGTAAGGAGATGCAGCTAAGAGTTCCAAAGCAGAAGACATACTTCCACATATAACAACATTCTCTGTGGTTGTAATGTCAAAACTACCAGAGCGGGTCACAACAACATTAAGGCGACCGGAAAGAGGCCTATACTGAAGAGGGATACTCTCCCATGTTTTTCTACCCATTACGATAGCATTCTTCTTACCAGGATCAGATGTTGCTGTAGTGATCTCCTTAAAAAATTTGAGATCGGAAGGTAATCTCCAAGGTAATTTTCCATCCTTACCAATGCCCATATCTTGGGTTGCAGCCACCTACCACTTGGTATGTCCTCTGCAGATTAGGCAGTGGGTTGACATTGCCATTGCCATTGGAAATTACAAAAGAAATCGCTGGCCATAATAGAACTCAAAAAACCGACAGAATCTTAAAGATGGCGTCTCAAAAACAATGACTGCACAACCAATTCTTTTGGATGTGCAGTGCAATCTGAAACCAACAGAGTAGTAATCAGGCCTAATAGCTATAAACCACACCACTTATATACAAAAGTGGTGATATGACATGAAACATTGCTGCAGCTAATATGTAAATAAATCTAAAGCACACTACGTTACACAATGTTGTAAGATTAATGTCTTCCCCCTATTTATATAAAATAAATTTTCTGTAAGGCTCTGCAATAATTCAAAAACTCCGTAAATTCAGAACGGTTCAAACAAGTAAAAATACAATTACCGAAAATCTGTTTACCCACTTAAACTAAATCAAGAAATTCAATCACTTTATTGAGGAAAAATGGACAGTTTATGAGGCAAAACAAAATGTATAAAGATCAACAAAAACAACATATGCAACAGATTCACAAGAAAAGAAATACATAAAAATCATCACATCAAAAAGAAAATAGTATAAAACTGAAAATGTGAAGAAGCAACTCACCGGACTCAAGCGGAAGAGCGGAATTTTGGAAGCGTTATGACCTGAAAAGTAGCGCAAAATTCCACAAACTTTTTTTTAACTCTCGAGCACTATCAAAACCCGAATAGAAAGAATAATAATACAACAATAAACCATAGAAAGAAAAAAATTGCCCGAAAAACAAAATAAAAATGGAAAAGGATAAGGGAAAGCACAAATCAAGAGCTTCACCCACGTTTTGTCAAAACAAAATAAAATTACAGAAACAGTAACAGTCCTAATCTTCACAACTCAAAACAGCTAATTACAAGTAGCTCAATCTTCAAAACTCAAATACACAGTTTACCAAGTGGGAAGGTTGAGCTACATCAGGAAACATAGTGAATGGAGAAAAACAATGGACAATGAACAATGAACAAAGAATGGCAAAATCAAGAAAAATCAAACAAAACTGAGAAGAACAGAGGGACCCTAACCTGAACAATGAATGGCAAATGCGCGGTGGCAGACGTGGTGGACGTCTCGGTGCACGGCTCGGCGGCGATGAAGGAACCACGGCGGAGAGCTCTTCGACGGTGAGAGAGAAAGAACCGGAACCACGATTGATGTCTCCACCACGACGGAGGTGGGATGGACGGCGGCGAAGGTGACTGGCGGCGCCGTCCAACGTGGGAGCGGTGGTGGGTGTACGTCGAGGGAGAAGGGTACGAAATTGGGGAGCGAGTAAACACCCCTGAAATTGTTTGGTACTTCAATTATCAAAATTTCTAAACACCGATATTTGAACAACCATGATAATTGTGCAAATATAAGTGTATTATATACACACAATCTTAGATGTCATCTTGGATGTCCATTTTGGATATTCATATAACGCACCTCATTTCTAAAACACCCTTGAATGATACCCTCCGTTGTCCATTCTTCTGTTCCCTCTTTTCTTTGGTATTTTAAGATTTCTACACATAAATTAAGAAATCATTAATATGTTTATATTTATATCAAAATACCCTTATTTCTATTATTATTTATTTATAAATTACAACTATATTTACTCCATACTCTACTAGTCATTTATAATTTGGAAGGTTTTGTGTATTTTCAAAGTATTTCAATTTAATTCTATTATAAGGGTATATATGGAAAAATAAGTTCAAATGTGTATTGGGTTTATAAAACACTCATTATTTTGGAACAAAAACAAATAGCTAAAAGTACCAAAGAAAAGAACGGAGGGAGTAAGTCAGTATCATTTTGGTCCTTCGTTTTACTGACTTAATCTTTGATATTGCTAATTTAAAATCAGCTTAGATATACGATTTTCAACGGAGGGACTAAGTTGATTATCGTTTTACAATTTGAGGGACTAATTTGGAATTTCGATAATTTCAGGGACCAAGTTGATACTACTAATAATTTTCAGGACCAAATAGGGTATTTACTCTTGGAGAACATATTTGGGAATTTTGGTTTTTTTTTATTTTATAAAATGGTATTTAATCTGGACCGTTAGATCTGAACGGACGGCCCAGATCAAATCAATGGAGAGGCATTGCAAAGGCTTCAGCAGGAGAGAATCCAGACTCATAGATACAAAACATTTTTGGTTAAAAAAAAAATAACACCAACGGTCGTTTAAATCCACATCGGAGGATCAAAAGCTAAAAAATTTGCCTCGAGACGGTAAAAATGTGCCTTCGCGTTCATGTTAATCTAAACCAAAGAGAAATTTTATTTGAACATCAAATTTGGGACACCATTATGGTGCCCCTTTGGTTTTTTGGAGTATTTTTGGGATGCGTGTATGCAAAGAATATGAAAACGTAAGGGAGGGGGGATAGAGATAAACACATACGATATCTGAAATTGGATGTTCAAATATCATAACTCAAACCAAACATGCTAACATTAGTTTGGTCTTTGATGTAAATGACATGGAATATTGAGAGGTGGGGGCAGGGGCAGGGGTGACAATTTTATCCATAGCCGCGAATAAAATCCGCAATAGGCACGAGGTAGGTAGTTTAATGGGTACCCACAAGTAAAATAAATTTTCTTTAACAGATTATGAATGGAGCAGGTGCGAGTACTAAGGTACTCGTACCCACGGGCATTCGTATTCGATATTGGAATTACTTAAATATACATCATAGATACTAAAATTTCTATACGAAGATTTGAGATTTACAAACATTTATCATATGATTATTTTGTTTGTTCTGGTTAAAATAATATAGTAAGCATTTAGGTTGGTAGGTATTAGCACTATTATTACGTACATATAAGAGAATGACATATTGTCTTCATTTTTAATTTTGAAAATATGTAGTACTTTTTGTAATTTATTAATATCCATGGATATTTGTGAATACCCACATATAGTCATAAAATTCATTCAAACCCAACCCATGAATACCCGTGTAGATACAAGGCAGGTACGTGGCAGATTTTCATCCAACAGGGCGAGTGGCGGGAAACTACTACCCATACCCGACCCACCCCATTGTCATCACCCCATATTCGAGTCTTGCACATTACTAGGAATAGGAAAATGCTTCCTAATAAACATCACTTTACTAGTTGATAACATGCTCATGGAGGAGAAATAAAGTGTATGCGTTTAAAAAAATAAGGTTATGTAGATATGATCAAATAAAAAAAAATGTGTATGTGTGAGTAATAAAGGTGTATGATATATCTACTTAACAGTGGTTGGTCGTAGTGAAATTGGACTGTGATTTAAGGCAAAATTTACTTGTGAGGTCAAGAGTTCGAATCCTGAAATCATCATTTTAAGGAGATCTTTACCTAATCACCACAACTAACCTAAGGATTAGTCTCATGGTTATGAGTAGTGGTAGCCAAGGGTCGGGTCGGGTTTAATGGATTTTGGCACCCAATCCAGCCAAAGGTGAGTGGGTTGGGCTGGGCTGGGTTTGTCAAAAAATAATTACGAAACTCTGTCATGACCTGAATCTCATAGCCATGACCGGCCGAAAGGGAAAATCTCTATTTCCCCCTTCGCAGCCTCACCAGCATACATAAATTCGTCTCATCAAAAGTAAAATATTATATTCATCACTTGCATAAGGAATATAATTCATCAAGTGACTAATCACAAATAAATTACAAAGTCCTTCTCAAATAATTAAATAAAAGACTAAGGGTATAATCTCTCAAGCTATCCACATGGCATCCAAGGCTTCTAGCGGCTTCTCACATGCAGCTGTAATGTTAAGCGTGGGGTGAGTCCACTGACTCAATGAGGGAGTTCCCCCAAACACATGCAATCATACAAAGTCCAGGGTGAAAATAAAGTAACATACCAGGCAAGCATTAGATCAAACAAATAGATAATTATTTTCAATCTATACATCAACATTTTTACATATGCAGAAGATCTCATAATCTGACAAGATATTGCATGGACATCTTGTCCCTCAAGAGAGTACTTATGGAATGGCTTGCACTACTTTATTTTCTCATAACTCATGTCCCGCTCATAAGGGGATACATATCATATACATTGAATCGTTGGGCCCACTTGGGGTTGTTCTCTCAAGGTCCCCCACCCCGACGGTTTTAATTTCGTACCCCGGAGATTCCGCACCCTCCGACAAACATCAACATCCCTCCACAACGCCCGGGATATCTAATGTGGTCCCCTCGTCCCCGGCGGTGAGACCAGAGCCTCCCGCTCCTCGGTTCGCCTACCCACAGATTCATATTAAAAATATCGACAATCCATTCCACCAAGTATTTTCCATAAAATTTTAACCACATATATCAATCATCATCACACCAACGAGCATACACATGCAGTTTCATAATCATATCAATGTATCATCAAGAGAGAAGCATTACTTTTCGATTAACCATAAATAATAATAATAAATAAATAAAAATTCAAACTCAAGTATATAGTCAAGGCAACGATAACGCAAAAAAAAAAAAAAAAAACATGCTAGCAATGTACATATAAAGAGTAAGCAAGGAAGAAGGCAACTAGTATATATGTATATATGCATATTGCACCGAACCCAAAATATAGCCCTACACCAAATGATACACTAGCAAAAAAAAAAGGCTTCAAGGCAACATCCAGACACGAAGGTGGTTCGTCAACCAAGTTATTTTCAAAGCATTTTTTAAAGCACCCTCACAAATTCATTGTTTATTTATTTATTTATTTCAATCCCTTCGTGAAGGTACAGTAGACAACACCAGATCATACCAAATCTCTAGCATTTCAAATTTTTAATCTACATAATGTAAAAAAAAAAAAAAACATATATACATTCCCTCAACTTGGCTTTGGAGTTCTTGAACCCTTAAGGTCAAAATGAAAAGATCAAATAGAATGATGAGGAAGCACTTCAAGTTCTACTCTAATCTTCTCCACCAATCAGCTCTCTCTCTCTCTACCTTAGGGTTTCTATTTATTTTTTGACCAACGAGGGGAGGAGGGGATGGCCCCCTTTTAAGCTTGAAATTAGAACCAAATGTCTTTGGACGTCCAAAGGGTGATATATGAAAAAAAAAAAAAAAAAAAAACCCACAATCTATCATTAAATCATTGATGTCATTAATTAAAATTAGTAAGGTCATGTCATATTATGAGCTATTCTATTCTATTTGTAATAAAATCTTATGTAATTCATTAATGCACACAAAAAAAAAATTATATATATATATATAATCTATAACATAATTTATTATTTTAAAATCTTTGTATAATATTTAAAATTGACGGGTATAATAAACTTGAACCAACCTGACTATTTATGGGTTGGGTTGTGTGGGTCTTCCATTCTAGTAAGAAAACACAGATGTTACTTTTTTTGTCGGGTTGGGTGGGTCTGTGGGTCTGTCAGGACAGAAAACATGAAAAATCACAAAAATACAAATATACATGTTTAAAACTTTAAATTACATCAACAACCATGAACTAAAAGTATAAAATCATCAACAATCATCAACTAAAAGTTTAAATTATTACAGCGAATGAGTAAGGTACTATTTGGTTGGAGGGGAGGGAGGGAAGGGGAGCAAAATCTCTCTCCTTAAGTGAGTTTTGGCTCCCCTTCAATATTGGGGGAATTTGGAGGGGAGGGGAGGGATTTTAAAATATTTATCATGTATTGACTAAAATGCCCCCTTGTCATTTTGAAATAAATAATTATAAGGATTTAAAAGTAAATTTATTTTGAAATCCCTTCCTTCCCCTTCCGAACCAAACATGAAAGTGTTATTTCTCCTCCACTCCCCTCCCCTCCTCTCAACCAAACATAATGTCTAATTAAAACCCCTCCCCACCAAACATGAAAGTGTTATTTCTCATCCACTCCCCACCCCTCCTCTCAACCAAACATAATGTCTAATTAAAACCCCTCCCCTCCCCTCCGTTCCTTTCCCCTCCCCCTCCCCTCCCCCCTCCTTTGAACCAAACACACCCTAAAAGTCATCAACATTCAACAATCACCAACACAAAACTAAGTAATGTGGGTTGAGTTCAGTTGGTTTAGAATTTTGAAACCTAATACACAGCCCATATTCTATGGGTTGTGTTTTTTTCACAACCCGACCCAATCATTCTAATCAACCTACAAAATATGTATTGGGCTGAATTGGGTCAGGTTGAACGAGGTCGCGGGTCTACCCAAACTCATTGCTACCCCTAGTCATGAGCTATGTCTACGAGGATATCCTATAAAAAAACAACAAAAATAAAGATAAAGCTACTCTTAGATCTTCATAAAAATAAAAAAAATAAAAAAAAAGCTACTCTTAGATTATTTAGTGAGTTAGGATCCCAATAAACTTTATTAAATTAACGGTTGATACGCTTTTAGTGGCTTATTTCATAAACAAAATTCCCTTTAAAGGGTGTTCACATTAATTACTTACTCACCCTCTTCAGTTCATGGTTAGCATATTAATCCAACAATTGTTAGTTCATCAGTGAAATAATTTCTCGAGGATGGAAACAAAATAAACTCGGTTAGGGCCTTTGTTAATGAGATCCTACACTTCATACATAACACTACAAACTGTCTTCCATTTTGTATTAATTTTCGGCATGTGATTAGCAGCAAGTCACTAATACATTTTGTACATCCAAGCATAACACCGTGACAAGTAGTATTCTACAACATATTCCCATCTTTGTAAAATTCTATAAGTTTATAAGAATCTAATTACAGTGTGTGTGATACAAACTAATAATCTTCCCCTCTCTATTACAATTATCATCCATCATGCGAATATATTACATTAACAATAACATAGATTGATTTGGGATGAGGAAGAAAAAAAAACTATAAAAATCTTATCTCAGGTGAAGAGAGGGGTATATAGGGAATTGGAATCTAACGCTAATGGAAAGAGACTTTTTTAAGAAAGAACAACCAAACCGGTCTAACTATGAAGGGCGGTTCGGCGGCCGAATTGCAATTTTAACGGGCATGGGCCGACCGGTTCCGGTTCCGCCGCAATTGCTGCAAGCCATGCGGCCCGAACCGGCGCATGTTCTACACCCGGTGTCACCGTCGGACCAACGCGAACAGAGGCACATGACTCGACCAGTTCCGTTGCATGTGGGGCAGCGGGGGAAGGGTCCGGCCATGGGGTTCCGGTCCATGACTGACTTCACCAAAACCGCTCCGGCCAGGACGCTCAGACCCGTGGCCAACTGGGTTAACACGATCGGACCCATTTGCTAGAAGATGCAGAGAGAGAGAGAAGAGTGGGATTTTTTTGCTATGAGCGTTATATTGTGGTGTGTGTGTGTGTATTATTGTGAATTTGTGATTGGTTTTGAATAAGTGAAAATATAATGATAAAAGTGGTTGTGGAATTGTACACGTAGACGGCTTTGTGTTTTTGTGGGTGATAGAAGATGGGGTGGGTGTTTGGAGTTTAGTGAAGACGTTTTGTTTGTCAAATTAATACTCAACTTTGATTTTCTCTATTGGCTGTAAGGAGGAGTAGCCACCAGAGATTTTGGGACGGTATTGCTTTGCTTGATTGGCTTCCTTTGCTTCTTGGAGTGCTCAAATTCTCTATTTCTTTTAGATGGATTTGGATTCGGTTTTGGACAAGTGTAATTCTTCAAGCGCCTCTGATGCTGTTTTATAATGTATTGTCTTTGTCTACGTCTGTTTCCTTTTGTTCATGAGTTGTGAAGCTGGAGTAGTCCCCTCTGATCCTTAATATAAAAAAAAAACCCTAAAACATATAAGTCTGGGAAATGGATTAAAATGAACTAATTGTAATTAATATTCATATAAATTTTCAAAAACACCATTCTAATCTTAACTAATATTTCAAGGATCTATAATTAATGACAGTAATTAATAAGGGTAATATTAGAAGTTAGCATTTAATATATGTGAAAATTGATACATATTTCTTATATTTTAGACCCAAAAAAATACTCATTTATTTCTTATATTAAGGATCGGAGTGAGTAATTCTTTTGTCCTTTTAAGTTTTCTTACTATCGATAAGTTATGTTGCATATAGAGGGGGAAGTGATGTTTTTTTTTTTTTTGGACATGAGGGGGAAAGTAATGTTAGCGACCCTCTAATCGCAATCTTTATATTTACACAGTTTTTATTGTTTAATTGAAATCGTTTTTATTTCATTTTAGCATATAATGATTCTATTATCTTAACAAATATGAGAGCTATGAAATACTATATGATGGCAACAACCATTATTCATTGAGTATGGATATATGTAATTTTTTTATTTTAAGTGAGTGATTGCCACGTCTTGACTTATAAACTTAATTTAATGTTTTGATTTTTTTTTTCCACAAAAATATGACTTTGATATGACCTAACTAATGATCAAGTTGGAAATAAGTTGACCCAATCTCTGGAGAAAACGTATAAATTTTGATATTATGCAAAATTAAATTATAAAACTTTAGAACAACAAAAATAAAACTAAGACATGTTAATTTTAATATAAACTTATCATTATCATGATTGTCAAAATGTGAGTTACTTAGAATCATGCGAATTAGTTGTAAAAAATAATAAATAAATAAAAATGAATAAATAAAATAAATATAGAAAAAGATGAAGAACATCAACAAAAGTTTATAGTTTGAGACGTGTGAAAGCACACTGTCCTTAAAGATTATTTCGCCAAAACAATAATAATAATAATGTGAAATTCTCCCCAGTATTTAACAGACTCTTCCAAAATAACAATATTATTCTCCGGCACCAAGAAAAGCAAGAATCACATAACTCTTATATAATACAAAAGGAAAATAAAAGAAAGAAGTTTTCTCAAAATATGATCATGGTGATAGGATGACAAAATTCAAAGGAAGAGGACTTTTCTTCTATCCTCACGTTTCCCCATACCCATATACTCTAGTACTTCTTTTTGTACACCCGGTTTTTTGCTGTTTACTGTTTTTATATCAGTAAAATAAACAGAAACGTTTATAATTTTATTTTTAAACTTAGAAAATGATTTGGATAAACCAAGATCATATCCATATATACTTTACCGTAGAAAGTTACGATTAAATTTTGGGTCAAAAATTCAGACGAAACCGGTCTGCGTTTTACTGACAGTAAGGATTTTACTGCTCAAATGACCTAATATTGACTCGTGAACGAAATGGTTAGGTTTTATTTTTAATTTCCAACAACTTTGGGAATTTTGAAATTTTTCACTAAAAAGTGAAATAATATATAATATTCGGCGTTATATTAAATCGGGTGAACAACGGAGCTGAATACGGGATTTGCGGACCCGCTAATGGATAAAGGACATGTCAAATCAAGGTGAGTCATAGGATGACTACCCTTAGTCTGATTACATTTAGGAGGAAAAGACTAAATTACCCTTTTTGTTAGTTTTAACTACAAGTTTGCCATAATGTGAGATTACCACGCCCTTGAAAATTCATGTGTAGACCCTTTTCCTCCCCATTCTCCACGGCCCAAGGCCTTCCAAGGAGTCCATCTCCACTCCTATAAAAGGCACCCTTCATCACCTTCATTGAACTTTGGTTCATTTTCATCTAAAGTTCTTAAGTTATCTAGGCTTGATTTGTGAAGGAAGGTGTTGAGTGATGCCCATTTCTTGATTCCAAGAGGTAAACCATACTCATCTCCCTTGATTAGCATCATGTTCTTCAATTACTTTTTTTTGAAGTCTTTTTCATATGATGCATCTTAGGGTTTCTAATTCAAAAATTCATAGAAAATCATAGGAAAGTCCAAATGAGATGAAACCAATTTCTATAATCCTATTATCACCTCTATATTCTAGATCTAGAAGCTTGCATCAAACAAAAATTTCTAACCCATGAACCTGAGGCCGAACCTAGGGTTTTGTGGTTTGGGGGGGGGGGGGGGGGGGATTTTGTTCATTTTCCTTACATGATTCAATCTTATAAGTTATATAGGTATTGGATCTATGTTGTTTGAGTTAAATTAAGGTCTCTAAACCATTTTAATGGTCATGGCCGAAACTCATTTGCTGAGGGATTGGAAGATTTAATTTTTCATCCTTATGCCATGATCATTGATCTAGGGTTTTAAGTGATTATAAGTCACTAATCCAAGAGTTTAGAAATTTTAGAGATTTTTAACCCCAAAAACAGCCTTAGGCCGAAACCAACATGTAGGATTTTAGGTTTGATTAAGTTGTTTGTTTGTTAATGGATTGTTGTGTTTAATGAAGGATAAGCTAAGATATCGTGTACGCGCGTTATCGACGTTACTTGGATTTCTGACGAACTGTTTCTCGGAGAAACCTTGCTTTCAGGTAAGGGGATTACCTGAGGGGTTTTTCCGATAGCCATGTGTAATTGTTGTGTTTGTATTATTATCTGGTGTATGTAATTCTTACGTAGTTAGCATTATTGCTTATTAATTATCTGCTGTTAATTATTTAATTATCTACATTAATTATTTGTTTATTTTGTGGCATGTCTTAATTATTAATTGCTATATTATTGAGATGATGTTATTATTTGATGTGGATTGTGAATTGGAAAGCCTGACAGTGGTCAGAGCTTAATTAAACACGAGTTAAAAGCAGTTAAAAGTTTTTTTTATGAATTAATAAGTTTAATTCAATGGAAATAGTAATATAATATTACTTAGTTATTTATTTGATGAAAAATGGGAAAAAGTGGAAAATAATATTATTTTAATCATTTGACAGCGAAAGAACGTTTTATGAGTCATAGTGCGGACGTAACCGTAAAAATATTTTGGCACTGCTAATTTTCACCTAAGGAATTATAAATATTAAGAAATGACGTTTTAAGCGAAAAAGTTTCGGAAATAATTTTATTACAGTGTTGGAAAAATTAATTTACGACAAAGAGTCTTATTTTAACCTAAGTGCGTTTTTTAAAACGGCAAACGACGGACAATTCCGTCAATGTTTATGAAAGTGGTCTTAAAAGGGGTAATATTGAGTATTGCTAAGAATTTGTCTCAATGAGGTTTTCCAGTTCAAATTATTAATCTATGAACAAAAATGAATTTTAAGGAATTTTGACAAGTTTACAAAACGAATTTCCAACGTAAAAGGATTTTCGGTAAACAACGAGTTATTTCCGTCAACTTAGATAAGTTGAGGGAACTTTGGTTTTGTATTTCACAGAACGAAAATGGTTTAAACGAACCTAGCAACCGAGACGACGGGTCTAGAGTTCTAAGATATAGGCCCGGGGTCCGAAAGTTGAAGTTATGGACTACATGTCCTATAAGTGGTGTTTCAGGTTTTGTGCACTAAAATCAACACATCTACGACTGGTGCATCAGTCTAGATTCCATGATTTGCACACTTTTGACTTGGAGTCAATTATGGTTTGAAAGAGGTATTAAACTCGAAAGTTTAAAATGGTATTTTGGTCGTGAGACTTTTAGCTCCGACAACCAAAGATTGAACACAAATAAAACAACGAGAACCAAACGTTTTTCATGCATTACAAGGTAGACATGCCTTTGCATAGGACTTGAATGATTGACGGCAAGTATTCATGCAGTTTGCATCACTGTGCCTTGATGGATATATGACCAAGAAAACCATGTGCTATACGTAGTCACCACTTTGCCTTGTTTTGGACTATGGAATGGTTATTTGATCTTTGCCATATCTGGCATTGATTCTGCCTTATTTGGCACTTGGAGCCTGATCAGCTCATTTACATGTTGGGTGGAGCTCCGGAGATTAAGTCTCAAAGTTAGTTGATGATATTGAAGTGTCATGGTTTTTAAAATGGTTACGACTGTCGGGTATGAAACCCTGTGATAAATATATATATTGTTTATCTTTGAATATTCATGTTAAGTGGTAATTGAGAGTCGTACATGTGGTTATCGTTTTAAAATCCAGATATTGGTTCTCACTCTTGTATGTTTTATTGTTTCTCTTCTCTTTGTATGGGTATTATTGTTATCTGAGTTTAGATGGATCCGGCCATACCTTTGGCACACACGGGGTTTCGGAGCCTCCACTTTGAGGATGCAGATAACATAAATGCGTGGGTGATCCACCCGGGAGCCCATGTCTTTTGTTATACCGGGCATATACATACTGTAGAGGGCACACTTTGAGACGGGGACCCAGAGGGAGCATAGGTCTATGGAGACGGTTGGGGTATCTCTACTTCCTTTGTGGCTACTTGCACTGCATCTGGTCGATCATGGACAGATAGAAGCTTAGCCCTTAGCTGAGGCAGCACCTGAGCCAGCTCAGGAGGAGATTGTGGCGGACCTGGAGGAGACGGTTATTGACCCCGAGGAGGATCCAGAGGAGTACGTGGAGGATGTACCTGAGTACATACCTTTGGATGATGATGACGATTCACCTGATGAGGGTGTTGCTGTGTCTTCATCTGACTCATCGGCAGGGAGTGGGATAGACCCCGGTCTTCCCAATGGGTACCATTAGTCTGTGACCAGCTTAGGTAGTCTCATTTTTGGGGTAATGATTCCGTCAGTCTTTCTGGCTACTGAGAGCCATGTTTTTTGTATATGGCCTAGACGTTTCACTATGTGTCCTTATGTTTTTATTTCCTTTCTTAGTTTGGAAAATAACCTGTTCTGATAAAGGCCCTATATAGTTTATATCTTGGACAAACTGATGATGCATATAGATCTATATATATGGTGTGTTATTTGTGCTGTTAGATGTTGTCAAGTTAACAAGTAAAAGAAAAAAAAAATTATCACAATTTTTGGTATTAAGTACAGTATTAGAAAACGTTATTTTCTGAAAGTAACCAGCATAATTGAATTTTATTTTCCACAATGTGTTACTATGTGACGACCCAAGGTAGGGTGTCGCACTTTTCATATTGTGTATATCATATGGTCATATGAGTTTTTCAGCTTGCCAAAATGCACCACCGTTCACAAATTAAAGGTAAATAAAATATACGATTTAATAGTTTTTAAACCTCATTAAGAAACTTCAATGTTGCAACAGAAACATTCCTGTAAATAAATCTCTCATAAAAACAACGGTTATTTAATAAAATTAAGGAAAAAAGATTAATTATATTAAATGATAATAAAAGATATTAAAAACAAATTATTTTGAAATATTTTTCCAACATTTAGGTAAAAAAAAAATTTTGACAAAACTTAGATACAATTGTATAGGTGCAATAGGTGATGTTTCCAAATGGCAATAAGACATCTATGATGGTTTTCAAAACACCTTTTTAAAAATAAAATAAATACAAGTAAAAAAGTGAACCGACCGGTTTTTTAAGATCGGTTTTATGATGGTTTAATTACATTGGCATTGATTTAATTGATTTTTGCATCATCAGACTGCTTTTTTGGTTCTTTAATCCAACCAATATCGGTGAGGCCACTGATACACGGTCCAAACGGTTAAACCGATTCGATTGGACCGATCTTTAAAACATTGGTCGATTTCTTTTTTTCTTTTTTAACGAAAAACATGAAGTCACCATTGACAACAACAACTTGCACCGTAGTGATAATTTTGTTTGACTTTGCACCGTTTTGGTAAAAAATACCTCACAAATTGCCCCATTTTAGAGTGGGGAAAGCAGACCACCAAATTCAGTTCCATACATCTCATAATATCACCGACCAAGTTTTATATATTTCAGAAAAATGAACTAGTGAAATGGTACTAAAACTACTTTTGTTTTTCTTTTATTTCTATTTTTGAATAATCAATCATATAGTTTGGTTAAAAATCTTTATTTAAAATAATCATTTTAGATCAAAACTCTCACAAGTAAAATTGTAAATCTTATCTAGAGTCATAATCAATTAATCATCCATTATTGGGGTTCTCTACAGTGAAATTTCACAAAACAATTATTATCTAATAGGTTAAAGTAATCTTTTGGTCCCTATACGTGATACTGATTTTCAATTTGGTTCTTATACGTAAAAAGTTATCAATTTGGTCCCTATACATGACACTGGTTTTCAATTTGGTCCTCACCGCTAATTGGTCCCTATATAAGAGGGACCAAATTGTAAATTATTATCACATGTAGGGACCAAATTGAAAATAATTGTCACACGTAGGGACCGATTTCAATTTTTTTTTGTTGAATTGGTCCCTACATTTGACAATAATTTGCAATTTGGTCCTCTTATATAGGGACCAATTAGCGATGAGGACCAAATTGAAAAATCAGTATCACGTACAGGGACCAAATTAATAATTTTTACGTATAGAGACCAAATTGAAAATCAGTATCACATATAGGGACCAAAAGATTACTTTAATCTATCTAATATAAGGCAAAAGAAAACAACTGTTTTGGCTTTATGCCTTTATCTTGTTTTACAAAATCTTTCGTACCATTTTGTTTTATGTATTTGTATAATCTTAACAAAATAAATAAGAATTAAGCATCTGCCGCCTAGATATTACTGAGTTACTTCACTAAATTTCCAGGTATAGAAAATCTAGAATTGACCCGTAAGTTAGCTTAATTGGTTATAGATTCAAATCACGATTCACATCTATCACATTCTTTTATTCCCTTTCCCTTTTACGTCTTCTTATGAACCTTCCCTTGAAAAAAAAAAAAACTACCCTTTCTCTTTCAATTTTGGTTGACCGTAGAGCATAGTTGAAATAGTCTATACAGCAAGGATGGATATTATTAAACATATTTAATCTTTCGACAAATAATATTAATAATTAAATAATAAGAAAATTACCAAAAATAAATAAATAATAAGAATATCATTACATCAACTAGCCCTATTTGCTCCCAAAGGAAAAACCACTTGCAAAATGGCAGCATGCTACTAACAATATGCTTGAGTAAGATTATTTTTTTTAAATTCAGCTGTTTTTTAACTTACAAGCTATTTCATAAATAATCTATTATATTTAGTATTTTACTTAAATTTATAAAAAAAAACTTTTTTTTAGTGAAAAAAACAATTTTATACCATCTAATTTTTCTAGCTTAAGATTATTGTGATTTAACTATTTTTAATTCTCAATACATTCTTATCTATTTACCCCGACAAAACTAACTTATAAACAAATATTATTAAATTATAAAAATAACTCCATACCCTTTTTCGTAATTTATTATATAAAAATGATTTTTTTTTACCATCCAAACGAAATAAATTATCTTAAAATCATTTTTTAACAACCAGACCCAAACAAAAACAGATTCTGATTATAATTAATTATCACAATAATCGATTATATAAAAATTGATTATCAACATAATTTTTTTTTCCAGTTTTCCCAAACCCAAACACACTCTAAAAGTTCAAAGTTTAAAAAAAAAAAAAAAAAAAAACTACAATATGCTCGTGTCGGCAAAGATATTTAAGAGAACAGTGCAAGAACTGCATCACCACTTTCAACCTCATTGAACCAAAAATAAAAATAAACCAAGCAGGAATATACGGTCACTACTCACTACAACCCTACTTCTATCAGCGCCGCTCGGTATAGATGATAATAATCAATATCAAAGGAAGAAAGAAATAAAGAAAATCAAAATTAAAAAAAAAAAAAAGAAGAACAGCAAATGTGAACGATCCTTGGAACAACAACATTATTCTGAAAAAAAAAAATCATAGAAACCTAGTTCTAGCAGAAACGAGAATCATCATCATCGCCATCACGAGTTTGATTACCCTTATGTGGTATCTCGAAATGCCAAAGCCTCCCAACACCTTTCACCAAGTTCTTCCTACACAAGAACTCCTCCGCGTAAACCTTCTCCACCTTCCGATCCACATCGTGCAAAAACACGTGCGTCACACCGGAACCCTTCCTATTCCTCCCCATCACCGCCGCCGAGAATATCGCCGCCATCCTCCCCGGCGCCTCCGCAAAATACCCCTTCGGCGCGTCGATCATTATAACATCCCACTCCTTCTCGTAGACCTCGTCGGGGAGGTTATGTAGCGCCAGCTTGCACCGCTCGTTGCCGCGCAACGGCGCCGCCATCGCCGGAGAACACCGCGGTTCGGAGCGGTACGAGGAGAGGAGCTCGTCGGCTTCACGGAGCTGCGTGCGGTACTTGACGTTATGCGCGTGGAGCTCCGGCGAGTCCTTGAGAACCTTCTGGAACCAGCTAGGGTCTTCCTCGAGGAATAGCGTGGTGCCACGTGGGTTGAAGCCGGCCCACATGAGAGAATCGAGGCCCAACCCGAAGACGAGGAAGTTGCAGGGGCGATTTAGGGATTTCAAGACGTCGAGGGTAACCGTGATTTCGGAGAGTGATTGTTGAGGGACAATGGTTGAGGTTGCGTAGTGGAGTATTGCTTTAAGCTGAATCGGGTTCGGGTTGTCGTTGTTGGAATATTCGAAGAATCGGGTTTTTGCGACGGAGCATAAGAAGGAGGAGGTGTTTGGGGTTTGGATCAAGCTCGCTATGAAGAGTGATGCGCCTATGATACCCACTACGGATAACAAAACCTTGAACCATCTTTTTTCCTTCACTTGCATATTGCTCTTTCTGTGTAGATAGATTGATGGGATAGTAATACTAAGAGTGCTTTTCTAATCACAGATTTTAGATATATGTAGTTACTTCAACGCAATGGACTGGTTTTGTGAAAGGGGGGGGCCGCGAGGATCAGCAATGAAGGACTGGGAACAAGCGAGATTTTTTTAAGGGCTGTTTGGTTTTAAAGAATTTGGGAGATAGAGGATGTGTTTGCCAACTGGCAGATTATAATGGGCGCTCACGTTTGGTTGAATTAAAATAAAGAATATAATATAATATTAATTGAAGAAAGATAATACATTCTGTGTTTTGACTTTTTTTTTTTTCTTTGTTTAGTTCCCTTGTTAAATACACGGCACATTGTTGGCTTGTGTTGCCAAATGGGCCTCCTGTCATGTTCTAATTGGCTGAATTGCTTATTTTATTCGCCAGACCAAACCGAACTTATAAGGTGTGAGACAAAAATATAGAGTAATGATATTTACACACCCAAAGTTGACATCCAAAGTTGACATCTTGATTAATCGGTACAAATCTTTGGTTAATTCAGTTCATTATATGGTTAATCGTGTGTAAATATTTGGTTAATTCATGAGGACTCATTAATCATATAAAAAACTGAATTAACTAGATATTTGCATGTGATTAACCAAATATTTTTATTTTTATTTTACAGTTGACATGGAAGCTACTATAGAGTTGCTTCTCCAAACTCACGGTGACGTCCAATCTAACTTGCCACCAAACCTACTATTACACTCAACCTAACCCTCACCTATGGTCATCATTCACCCATTCAAACCCCAACCCTAACCCTATAAATACCATACCATAGGCGCTGGCTAGGGTGCGCGACCCAGCCATGTCGCTCATGGTGAGCAATTTAAATGAATTAGTCACAACCGTCGGATCTAATCTATTGTTGAAGGTGTAAAGTACAATCACCATATCTTATTTTTCCTCTCTCTCTCCACTTTCTTCTCTGATCACTCCTCTCTCCTCTCTCCTCTCCCTGAAACGTCTTCTTCTCTCTGTCCCTATCCTCTCTCTCCCCAATTCTCTCTCTCTATTCTCTCGCACAACATAACCTTCAACCTTCAACCTTTCAATCATTTCCCTCTCAGAACCTCAATGAAGAATAAGAAGAAGCCTAACATTTTTCCAAATGACATCATCATCTACAACAGTGTACTCTCGCATTCTTCTTCACCACCATCTTCATCATAACCACTGCCATCGATGCCTCCACCAACGCGGTCACCTACGGAACCGCCATCCTTTGCGCCACAGTTGCCTGCAGGCCTAACCAGTACATCCAATGTTACCAAAAACGACACCCTCATTCCAGTGCTACCCAACGTTTCATTTCAAGCAATTTCCGGTAGCCGGAGCTTCTTCTGCGGTCTCAGGTCCGGTGGCTTCAGCCTTCACTGCTGGGACACCACTGCATCAAACGCAGTGTTCCAAACCAAGAGGTTATATCACAGTGAGTCAGTGGCTTGGTGCAGTTGATTGATATAACGGTGATGATGATCATGTTTGTGCAAGAGAGTTGCACTCTGTTATTCGGCTTCAGAGTTTTCATTATCAGGTCTTGCTTTGGGAGCATATTTCACTTGTGCTATTAGGAAAAGGAATGGACTTGTTGTGTGCTGGGAAGGTGGCTAATGATGTTGGTCTAATAAGCTTAACTTGCCTAATAATGTTCCATTGGGAATGGTTCTGCCAGGTCCATGTGTTAAAAGTCTCCACTTAATTTCCTCCCTGAAAAGATAAAATAATTTATTCATCACACCATAATTTACATCTACAACTACAACTTTCCTGTTGAATATGCATTACTTATTCCATTAACAAGAGCATCAGCAGCTATAAATACAAGAAAACCCTTCAATGCATCTTCAGAGTTCATAACCATAACCATAATTAATCTATTCTACAAGAAATCCTTTTACCTTTGCTTTGCAACTATCAAAGTTCAAAATACATTAATTAACATAGAATGGCTGCATCTTGGTCGTGTTGTCTACTTGCATTGCTTCTTATCATGTCAACTATCGTATCATAGTGCAGAGTGGCAAGGAAGGACTTGGATGTGGACCTTCGTGGGATAGGAGTGGACTTGGAGCAAGGTTAGGCCTTGGAATATAGGAGGTGGAGGCAATAATGTGCAAGAGAATAGAGAGAGAGAGAGAGAATTGGAGAGAGAGGATGACGGAAAGAGAAGACGATTGAGAGAGAAGAAAGAGGAGAGAAGGAAGAAGAAAGTGGAGAGAGAGAAGAAAGAGGAGAGAAGGAAGAAGAAAGTGGAGAGAGAGAGGAAAAATAAGATGTGGAGATCGTACTATACACCTTCAACAATAGATGAGATCCGACGGTTGTGACTAATTCATTTAAATTGCTCACCATGAGCAACATGGCTGGGTCGCGCACCCTAGCCAGCGCCAATATCCATATATCCTAATTCACAAATATGCTACACATTTTCTTAAACTCTCTCATATTTCTACTATAAATCATTTACAATTATTTAAAAAAAAAATTAGTAATAATATTGTTATATTAATTTTTCTTAACTCACTGTATTTATTATAATATTATGCTATTATTGCTATTATTATTCATTATTATTTGTATTGTTATATTATAATAATATATCATCATCATCATTATTGAGTAGCAATTTTGATAAATAAAATGTGGCAATAAACCTTGGGTCATTTGGAGATGACGAAGATGAAGATTAGGCCAGTGAAATGGAGGTCGATTCAAATGAAAATGATATACCAAGTAGTGGTTCATCCGACAAGGCTATATTTGGTTCAAATATAGTTATGTCTGCATTGGCCTCATCGGTAATTGCTGCTTCTCCAGTTTCATCGTCAATCCCCGATGGTTTTGTTCCATGCCAAACAGGGTGGTATACTTTGATTATTATTATTATTATTATTATTATTATTATTATTATTATTATTATTATTAAGGGTATGTAGGGGTAAATGGGGTGGGTGGGAGGGGGACACCCATGTGCACCACGTGGGTCAACTCGGGGAAGGCGTACCTGCAACATGGACCTTTAGTGGCGCCAGACGTAGTGGCGCGTTCGTTGGGGTTGCGATACATTGCGCACTTGGTGCACATTGTAGTTTTTTTTCTTTTTTCAAATCTCCGAACTTCGTTTGATAAGACAATAGGGGGAATTTTTTTATCGTTTTGTGCATTTAAATTTAAAAAACAAACGTCTGATATATCTAGCATGTGACACGTGGCACTGTAAAAGTGAAGATGCCAATCGGACAAACGCCTTTGAAGGCGTAAGTGATAATTGGACTGCCGCCTTTGGTGTCAGATGATTTATAATAAAAAAATGTCAGCATGTCAAAAACAACCCCCCATTAGTAATTAGTTTCAAAAGGACCCCAAACTAGTAATTAGTTTCTAAAACTACACCAATTTGGTCAGAAAGCTCTATACACTATACATATTATCATAAACTTTTCATCCTCATGCTGCTGTCATAAACAATATCAAAAACTTCATGAGCTTGCCTTGGAGTTTATCTTTTAATCACACTCTCCGTGAAGGTAATGAATGTGCGGATGGCTTGCCAAGTATGGAGTAACTAATGAGGATCATCTCAAGTTTTGGGATCACTGCCCAGCAGATCTACATCATGTTTTTCTAGCTGATGCAATTGGTCATGTTAGGCTTAGGTGTAACATCCTAGACTGCTTTATGGAGTGACGACTGTCTCTACAAACCAACACGGGTTTTTTCAGCGTGCTTTGTCCTCATTCACACGCATCCTGGGAAAACTTTCCAGGAGGTCACCCATCCCAAAATTGCTCCAAGTCAAGCATGCTTAACTGTGGAGTTCTTAAGTGATGGGCTACCGAAAAGAAGATGCATCTTGTTAGTATAGGTAGTACCAATCAATTTCTTTAAGCCATCCTTAACTGTACAGTCCCATACCTACACAGTCTCGGAATCCCTCAACTATGCAGTCACATACCTACACAGTCTTAGGATCCCTCTCATTTTGGTGTGTTTTCGGTTCATTCACGTGTCCCTCCGCCTAGAAGCCTGCCAGGAGCCGCTCCTTGTCCGTGCTCTCTTTGCACCGGCGATCACTCCCGGCCCTCGTCAGTACCCGGGTGTCACATGCCCACCAGCTTCCGCCTGGTTCGTCCCCGAACCACACCGTACTGTGAGAGGTGCCGCTCTGATACCATTTGTAACATCTCAGGTTGCTTTATGGAGTGACGACTGTCCCCACAAACTAACACGGGTCTTTTCAGCGTGCTTTGTCGTCATTCACACACTTCCTGGGAAAACTTCCCAGGAGGTCACCCCTCCCAAAATTGCTCCAAGTCAAGCACGCTTAACCGTGGAGTTCTTAAGTGATGGGCTACCGAAAAGACGACATCTTGTTAGTATAGGTAGCATCAATCAATTCCTTTAAGCCATTCTTAACTGTACAGTCCCATACCTATACAGTCTCAGAATCCCTCAACTATGCAGTCCCATACCTATACAGTCTCAGGATCCCTCTCATTCTGGTGTGTTTTCGGTTCATTCATGTGTCCCTCCGCCTAGAAGCCTGTCAGGAGCCGCTCCTTGTCCGTGCTCTTTTTGCACCGGCGACCACTCCCCGCCTTTTTCAGAACACGGGTGTCACATTAGGCTTTGATTCTGTTTTTTAGTTGTTTTGTCTCCCTTTGATAAAAAAAAAAACTCTACACACTATACATATTACTTTAAAATTTTAATTTTTATCAATCAAGTAAGGTTTAAATTTGAGGTGATTTTATGCATTGGTGTGAGTTAAGATATTCATGAATAAAGCACCAAAATAGGGGGCAAAAAAAAAAAAAGGTTCATCATTCTATGAATAACTTTGTATGGAATAAATTCCATACAAAAATATATGTCAATCTTTGAAATTTCATATATATATATATAGTTACAATTTAATTGTTAAATTGATAAAAATATATTATATAAAAATATATTGAGTTGGTTAAAAGTATAAGGCTTACATGGTTGTACATTGATAGTTTATTGTTTGGCAAAATTACACTTTTGGTCCCTTAAGTTAATTGTTTTATCCAAATTGGTTCTTTAAGTTTTTTTTTTTGTTGTGATAAACTAGACCCTTAAGTTAGGTTATGATGAGAAAATGTGAATTTTTTTTACCATTCCTCGGACTCGAGTCTAGCTAGCTCACTTATGACAATTAAAATAAAAATTAATAATTTTTAAAAAATAATTAATTAGTAAATAGATTTTTTTTTTTAATCTTATCTTCTCTTTCTTCACAAACCCCCACCTTCTTCAGTAAAAATGGAAAAAATTAAAAGGGGGAAAAGATCAATAGCCCTAGTTTTTTTTTCCTCATTGTATGTTGAATAATCAATTTCCAGAATCATTATTCTCTTCAAAATTGAGAAAAAGGAAAAGGTAAACTAAAAACCTAGGTTCGTGGCGTTGAGGGCTTTGGGGAGAACGAGGGTGATGACAGCGATGATGTTTGGATGAACGGTGCCCTTGACGAATTGTTCTGATTTGGCCATGGCGGCAATTGATCGGAAAGAGAAGAAGAAGGAAGGTTTGGAATTGGAGAGAGAAGAAAATGTGTGAAAGCGTTGAGCACCTCCATAGAGTGCAAGCACTCTTAGCATGCTTTTGCTTTGCTCTCTCTGGAAATTACAGTGTGGTTGCGACACTACACCACACGTTATGACAAGTTTTTATGGTAATGGTGGGAGTGAAGGTGGGGTTGTTTGAATTATAGTGAGGAGTTGAGAAAGAAATCAAGAACCATTGCCTAGATTGCAAATCTGTGAACGGTCGCTGGGGAAAACCATTGTCATCGTCGTGCCGCCACTAGAGAAAACCATTGTCACCGTCGCATCGCTGTCGGAGAAGACCTTGCTGGTAGCTTCGTTGAAGAAGACGAGAGAAGGCCGCCGAAGAAGACCTCCCAGTCACCTCCCAGTCATCATCGCCGCCTCCTCTTGGTTGCCGCCCCAGGAGAAGATATGCAGTGGCTTGTTTGCTGAAGAAGATGGAGTGTTGAAGAAGGAGGAGAAGAGAAGATTAAAAAAATCTATTTATTAATTAATAATTTTTTTAAAATTATTGATTCTTTATTTTAATTGCCATAAGTGTGCCAGCTAGGCTCGAGTCCGGGGAATGGTAAAAAAAAACCTTTTGTCACTCGAGTCTAATTCAAGAGTCTAGTTTGTCACAAAAAAAACTTAAGGAACCAATTTGAACAAAATAATTAATTTAAGGGACCAAAAGTGTAATTTTGCCTTTCTTGTTTTTAAAACTAACCAAGATTTAAAGTTTATAATTTAAGGTTATGTCGTTCGAGTGTGTGTGTATATTAGGGTGTTTGTGGCATAGACAACGAGGGATATGACTAGATTCGGATCTCACTCGACATTTTAATAAGGACAATTGTTTGAGCATGAATACGACTCGGCTATAATCTTATGATGTCTGAATGCAATTGAGTCAACTCAATATAATGTAAATATAAGTTTTGACAGTATAATTTCTTTTATATTATCAGTTTGTATCAATTAAACCTTATTTTAAAACATAATATATATATATATATAAAGGCATGTTATATAAAAATTATTAATCGTGAGTCAACAAATCTTATTACTTATAAGAGTGTGTTTGGGAAAGCTGAAAAAAAAAGATTATGCTGATAATCTGTTTTCAAATAATCGATTATTGTGATAATCGATTATAATCAGAATCTGTTTTTGTTTGGGTATGTTTGCTGAAAAGCAATTTTAAGATAATCTATTTCGTTTGGGTGGTACAAAAATAATCACTTTTACATAGTAAATTACGAAAAAGGGTATGGAGAAATTTGTTTATAATATTTGTTTTTCTTTTAAGATTGGATTTTTTATATCTTGTTATCAAAATTTTATCTATTTATAAAAAATTGAATAGAATTTTTAACTTTTTTCCATGATTGTAGAAAACATGTGAATATATATATATATATATATATTTCAATTTACTAAAAGAGAAAATTTGAGGTAAATTCTAAACAAAAATAAAAATATGGCATTGATTTACAAGGACTCGGATTGCTGTTTGTCATAAAACGATGCAAATGCACTTGGGGGTTGCACACAAGAATCTTCTGCCCGTTGGTGGGGGGAGGGTAATTACGGGTAGGGAAACTGTTTGTGCAGAATAATCAAAAAATAATAATCAAACTGTCCTATTGGCAAGATGGTTTAAAAATAGCTTAAATTGTCTAAAAACAGCTTTTAATTATTTTCAACTAGAAACCCAAACACAAATGATTTTTCACAAAACAGCTGATAAGGGGTAAAAACATCTATAATCTAAAATTTTAAGCTTTCCCAAACATGCTCTAAATCTTATTAATTTTAAAATATTATTACTAACGTTATTATTTAAACTTAATATTAAAAAAAATTAGAATAACATTTTGACATATGACACCAGCTCGATTTGAGAAAGCTCAAAATATAAGCAAAACCTAGCACAAAAATACATTGATTGACGATTGGAAGAGGTTAGAAAAAAAATTTAATTTCATCTTGTGCATTTAAGAGTGCATTTGGGAAAGCTGAAAAAAAAAAGATTATACTGATAATCGATTTTTATATAATCGATTATTGTGATAATCGATAATAATCAGAATCTCGTTTTGTTTGGGTCCGTTTGCTGAAAAGCGATTTTAAGATAATCTATTTCGTTTGGGCGGTGAATAAAAAATACTTTTACTTAGTAAATTACGAAAAAAAAGATATGAAGTTATTTGTTTATATTAATAATATTTATGTTTTTTTAATATTAAAACTTGTTAAAATATTTTATTTTTTAACCAAAAAAGTTAACAAAAAATAATATAAATAATTAAATATGTTGCACCCACTTGACTTGAGTACCTGACGCTGATGTTCCATGCATTAATTAAAAAAAATACAAAACATAAAACAACTTGGAGTGGGGTGGGGGTCAAGACCGGAAAAGTATCAGTGGGGGAATAATCTTAATCAAGTATCAGACAGTCCTTCAAAGTGGATACTTGCAAAACAACCTTTTTCCAACAAAAAAAGTTTTTTAAAAAAATAAGCTAAATCCTGAACACTTCAAATTATTTATCTAATAGTTTTTTAAGCACAAAATAGCTGAAACTTGGAAAATACATCTTTTCCAAACACCCTTTAAATGGATATTTTTTTATTTATTTTAATAAATTTATCCTATAAATTTATATGATAAGAAGAATTATTAAAATTCTTCATAAACTCACGACAATAAGAAAGTTAAATTCCAAATCAAAATTCTAAAATTCAAACCCAGAAACAAAAAGAAAGAAAGAAAGGAAGGAAGGAAGGAAAAAAAAAAAAAACTAGTTAACCTGATTATGGGACACCGGGACTAATCTTTTTTCCACCGGCATCTAACTTTTTCTCTTTGAAATTCAAAATGTGGTGTTGTGATTGACAAGCCTTTTGTCAGGAGATATTTTGGAAGGTTGGCCATTTGAGCAGCACCACCACCACGTGGTCCTACAGGGATCCTGACAAACGGTAATCACTCCTCAACGTAGGAAGGAACGAGCATAGAATAATACCATCGGAGACACGTGTTAAAGGATTTGGATTCTCTTCGGAAAGAGGAAAAAAAAAAAAATTTAAAATTGTGATTAGTGGCTTATGAGACTTCTAACCAATTATAATGGATTCATATATAATAAAAAATATGTTTATATTTTTCTATCATGATCAGCATGTTATAGTAGATGCTCCAATTCTCGTGTTAAATATAATTATATATTATTTGAAAAAAAATATAATAATTTTATTAAAATATAAATGATGAAAAATTTAATCATTTCTATGACATGACAAAATTTTCAAAATTTAATTTACAATATCAATAAATTTAAATCCAAAAAAATCTCGAGAGATTCTGAAAAATAGAGAGAAAATAATGAGAAAGCCATACGAAAAATGTACAAGATAAAAATTAAAATTTATTTGTAAGTTATATAAATTAAATTATAAAAGATTTCTCGATAAAATATATTTAAAATGGAGTTTGAAATGCAATTTTCATTATCTAATATGACTATCTTCAAATCACAACATGATACTTTTGATATTACAATGATATAAATATTAAAAATTTATTTAAATTAGTTATTAAAATATATTTTCAAGGTAATGAAAATAAATCATATTATATAAATATTTAAAATCATCAGAACTGTATTTAATATTTAAAAATGCATTTCAATGCATCAGAACTATATTTATATTGAGAACTATATTGTATTTATTTGAAAAATTAGTTTGACCCATTACACCAATGAATTTTGAAAATTTCAAAATTAATATTTCAAAAATAATAACTCTTAAAATATCAAAATTACATTGTATTAAACTCGCTTGACTCATTCTATTAAATAATTTTATTTTGGAAATTTAAAAATTAATATTTGAAATTAATAACTCTTAAATATTGAAAACTACAATGTATTAATCTCGTCTGATCCATTCAACCAATGAATTTTATTTTGAAAATTCTAAAAGACACCGTGTTAATCTCACCTAACTCACTCCACCAATAAATTATATTTTGAAAATTCCAAAAATAATAATTAAAATTAATAACTGTCAAAATATTGAAAACTATATATTGTATCACTCTCGATTGAATAATTTCACCAATGAATCTTATCTATAAAGGGAAAATGCTAATAAGTGTCCTTAGAGCACTTATTAAGTAACCAATAAGAGAAAGTTTACATATAGAATTGGTGTATTTAATATTTGAAAAATTAAAATGCTTAGTTTTTCAATGAAAACTTGCTTTTCTTTGTTCCTTAAAGAGTATCCTAAGGACACTCGTTTGCACGACCCTTTATAAAATTTAAAAGTAGTATATACTTTAAAATTAATGACTCTTGAAATATTGAAAATATTATCTCGTTTGACCTATTCACTAATGAATTCCATTTCAAAAAATTTCAAATTAATATTTCGAAATTACTGAATCTTAAAGTGTGCTGAAATATTTAATAAATTTTACAGTTGTTTTTATTATCTCTTTATAGTTGAATTTTAAAATTAAATTTACAGGTATTTTATACATTGCATAGGTATTTTATGATATATAAAATACTAAATTAAAAATATTTTAAAAATCATTTATATTAAAAAATACTTTAAATGTTACAAAAATATAATATAATATCAAAATAAATTAAAAATGCTAAGAAACAACATGAATAATCCATGATTATAATATTCCATCATGATTTTTTCAATAACAAATATGTATTCACTCTTCTTTTATGCAATTCTCGCAGAAGAGTGACAACTATCTTTAAAATATTTTTTTTTTTTTTAAAACATTGTAAGACCATCTCCAACGGTGGTTCTTATATGAGTTCTTATTTATAAGAACTGGTTCTTAAAAATTCACATATTGAAGATGATTGACCTGAATGTTCCTAAATGCCGCCTTGTAGAACGGTTCTTATATACGATTCTTATACAAGAACTGTTATTGCCAAAAAAAAACTTTGTTTGCCAAAAAACTTTGTTTGAAATAAAAATAAATGTAAGTATAAATAATAAGATAAATTGTGGGGCCCACTTAAAAATCAAAATGAGCTCTTTCACTGGAGTGAAAAAGGAATTGTGTTATTATATCTCATGTGGTATTTATGGACCCACAAAATAATAGATAAAAACCAAAATGTGGTTCTATTATTATAAATGCTCTAACAAACCTCTCGACAATCTTTAAGTTCAATAATGGTCCTCCTCACAATTTGTCGCATGAATTCAACAAACACTAAGCTAGATGATTCATATGCAATTGACTTAATGAATGGTTGATTAAGGATTCTCCAAAAGGAATTCTAGGGATAAAAAAGATTCCATAATAAATATAAATTAATTTCATATTAATTCAATAAAAATAAAAAGTTTGAGCCGGAACTAGATTTAAATGCCACAACCTTGGGGAGTTCGTAATTAATAAATAGCTTTGAACAAATTTTTGTAATTGACATTCCCATCAAACCTATAATTATAAATGATTATATATTGGTTCAAATAAAAAAATCAATAAAATTGTATAAACATCTTCCTTCATTTCGATTAGAATGTTGTCAAAATTGATAAAATAAAATCCATACATGAGAATGGTTGATGTTGGTATCTAAGTTATGGTTGTTAAGTTGAGGGTCCAGTGACATGCATGTTACTATTTTCATAATTGGGTATTCAAAACCAATCCAAAGTTAAAGATTTCATAAATATTATTGCCTTCAACCAAAAGATCCCTAATCCGAAGTATCTCTAACAGTAGCTTGGATCCTCTCACCCTACATTAAAAAAATTAAGAAGATCAAATATTAGTCATGAAAGAAGTTATAAAAAATATATAGTTAAAAAATGTTAAGCAATGGTTATAGATAATTCATTATCATCCAAAAATACTAACTCTACATTATTTCCCAACTGATGTTTAAAAAAAGTTGGTTTTTTTTTTCAAAGTTGTATCACTCTACTTTGAGATCTTTTAATGGAGAAATGTCACTAATAAATTAATAGTTTTAGCTATGAGTGGAAGATAGAAAAACAAACTCTAGATGAACAAACATTCTCAAGAGATGCTTGAATTATATATTTTCATTTGATTGTCTACATTTTTATAATGCCTCTATTAGGTTGGATAAAGAGTAAACTTGTATCGGGAATATAGGAGAAATAACTAAAAGATTTATGTAAAATACATTGGGAAATGATTCATCATCTTGAAATTATTTATTTGCTTTGAAAACATATATAATTTATGACTCTTTGTTTAACACAATTCATTATGTACAACAAATAATTTTTAGTTGCTTCAAATAAATTAATTACATTGAAAATGATTGGTAATCTTCAATACCAATGTAAGAGGGAGAAAAAATATTTAATAATTTTAATTTTAAAAAAAATAAATTTATATAAATATATACTTTCTAAAAGTGAAAAGTTTTATCAATTATCAAAAGAATTTAAATTTTATAATGATTCTTATGATGACATGTGGCAAAGGTTTCCGACCATTATTTTTTGCTTTATATATATATATATATATATATATATATATATCTCTATTTGACACTGAGAAATTCATTCCGTAAAAACGTATAAGGTCTTGTTAACGAGTGTCCGTCCTAAAGGCATTGTTTAAGGAATCAATAGAAGAAAAGTTTGTACTGGAAAACTAAGTGTAACACTTTTCTATATATTAAATACATTATTTTCTTATACAAAATCTCATTTCTTGGTTCCTTAAACAATGCTTTAATTAATTGTACTCGTTAGCATTCTCCAAATATTTAAAACTGTAATTTTTTTGGGTAGATTATAAAACTATAATTTTAAATTTATGAGGCAGCACAATTAAATTTTTTATAATTTTTTATTATAAAATATAGGTTTTGAATTTTTACATATTAATTGTATAAATTTATTTAGAAGGTTAAACGATGATAAATTATAATATCAATGACTTTAAGTTTTTATATTTATAACTAAACTTTTTCTAATTATGCACAATTTATTATTGGTCGATAGTTTTAAAAATAAATATTTTTTGTAATTAATAGTTCAATAATATAATTATAATGATAAAAAGTAAACAATATTAATTGTAATTATATAAAATATATAAAATATATAATGTATTGGAATATGATGAAATTATTAATTTTTAAATGGTCTATTTAATAATATGAGAAATAGAATATGGATTATGAATTTTGATATACTACTAGGGTCAAGTTTTTTTTATTGTTAGACGATGATAAGCCAACGAAGGTTGGTCCAGTTGGTAAGGATTCTGCTCATAACCCACAAGGTCGTGAGTTCGAATCCCACATCCGATGTGAGGACCTCGCTGGTGGGTAATCTGTAAGTACCTCTATGAGCCATGAGGCCTGCCCTGACCCTGGTGACTCCCAATATATGATAAGCATGAAAGCTTTTAATGAAGTGCCAATTTACTATTGCTTGATAGTTTTTAAAATCTTTACACTAAAAATAGATATAAATTAATTCTTTAAATCATATAAGTCAAAATAATTCAGACATCATTGTTAACAGTAAATTAAAATATAATTATGTCTTTTTTATTTTTAAGTAAAAGCATTTTTTTTAAGAAGTGTCAGCGAGTTCATTGAATATACTCATTAAAAAAAGAGATTATCAAATACTAATTTGGTAAAGCTTATTGAGCAACACTTATGAGACTCCGTAGCCACGACATCATATATTTCATTTAGTTTTAAACTTTTCTAAAATAAATTTGAGTGTAAAGTGAGCAAGTAATAGTGTGTTGTTTCCTTATTAGTTTAACCAATTAATGATGAATACACTCTTATTTCTTTACTTTAAAATCAAAATTAATTTATTGGAATTTGATCCATATGCTTAATTTTTTTATTGGTGAGATGACGTAAGAGAATCTATCTATCTATCTATACTTCTAATTAAAAGTATGTTCCATATACTGTTCATCACTAATGTTCTTCCCTGACACATATATTTACAACTCAACCTTCTTTATAGGGTGATGGTTTTTCATGGATTTGGATTCCCTATATTTAAAATTCATTATATTCCTTATATTCACCCATATACATTATTGGATCGCTTTTTTTTTTTTTGGATAAACAAAGATGTATTAAAGGGAGTATATATATATATTTTTTTTATCAAGCAGAAAAAACAACAACAACAAAACAAAAACTAATGCACCGGTCTTGTTCTAGCCATTCCCATAGCATCTGCTAGCAGGCTTTGAGATAGCTGCACAGGACAACAAACCCAAACCATTAACCTGCTTTTAGAAGAAGATCCTTGCTTTGCCAACCAGTCTGCACACTCATTTCCCTCTCTAAGAGTATGATTGAAAGTAAGCACCCAGTCCTTAACCATAAAACCACGAATGTGATCAATAATGGGGGCATAAGGATGATACTTAGAGACACCTTTGGAAACCAAATTCAGAGCCATCATTGAGTCAGATTCACAATTGACAAATCTATAACCAGCCTCCCAAACTAACTGCAAACCCTTCGAAATTGCCATGAGCTCAGCCTTCAAACTAGTACTGTAACCACAAAAACCTGAATAACCAAGAAGCCACACTCCATGTGAATTTCTAATAAGCCACCAAATCCCGATTTACCAGGATTCCCTAAGGAACTGGCATCCACATTGAGCTTGACAAAGTTATCATCAGGAGGGCATCAAGACACCATTCTTTCCTGTTTATTCCCAGTGGTGGACGCAA
Source organism: Echinosophora koreensis (assembly GCA_035048595.1). NCBI lineage: Eukaryota > Viridiplantae > Streptophyta > Magnoliopsida > Fabales > Fabaceae > Echinosophora > Echinosophora koreensis. Next base: position 454,926 of record JAPCYP010000170.1, read on the forward strand.
AAACTCTAACAATCATCTCGTAAAGTCCAAATCTGGTTCATAGTGTACCAAATATTCCAAGACAAATCCTTGAAAATATTAGCATTCCTTGCTTTCCAAATGCACCGGCAAGTAGCGATAAAGAGGGCCATATGCACACCATCCATATAATAATAAAACCAATCATGAAGATTCAGGGAATAAAAATAATGATCATTTGGAAAATGAAAGTAGCTCCAAATATTATTAGAAGCCGGACAATCACACAGCATGTGAATGATGGACTCATTTGCACCACCACACCTAGAACACCAAGGGTCATTAGTCATATGATGCTGCATGTGAAGCTGGTTAGTAGGGACACTATCATGAAAAATTAACCAAGTGAAATACTTTAGGTTTTCAGGCACTTTCAACCTCTAGAGCTTCGACTAACATATCAAATCATCCACCCTATCAATATTATCATTTGTCAACCAACTGTATGCACTCCTCGCCGAATAACAACCATCAACGGAATTTCACCAGATCACAATATCATCTGAAACACCATCCACAAAATTACTGTCCATTTGCATTCGAATAGTAGGAGGAATTTGAGTAGCAAGGAGATTAAAATGCCAATCACCATTAAAATAAATATCCTTAACTCGTAAATGGATATCCTGGATATTAACATAAGGTACAATTTCAGCAATATAATCTTCATCAATCCACCTATGAAACCAAATAGAAGCATTACCTCTCCCAAGCCTTACTTTGAAACCGGACTTCAAAACATCAACAGCTTTCAGAATAGAGCTCCAAATGAAAGAAACACCATTATGATGAACTGCATTGAGAATATGAGTACCTGAGAGGTATTTTACAGAAAAAAGCTGAACCCATAACTTGTCAGTATTGTGCAGAAGCTCCCAAATATGCTTACCAAGGAGAGAAACATTTGATTCCCTAGCAGTGTGAATAGCCAGATCACCTTTATGTTTGGATTTAGTAATTTTAGACCAATTCACCCAATGACAAGAATTGCCCCCCCAAACAATTTTCCTGACCCAAGAATCAATTTTATCACAATTCCCTGTGGGCAGCCACAAGTTTTGCATAGAATATATAGGAATAGCAGTCATCACTGACTTTGCAAGGGTCACTCTACCAGCTTTATTAAGCAAATTCCCTTTCTAACCAGCTAGCCTATTATTCATTTTATCCAGGATATAGTTAAAATCACCCTTCTTAATCCTTCCTGTGAGCATAGGGAAGCCCAAATACTTGCCTAAATTATAAGTATGATGAAACTCAATAATAGAGGTAAATTTTTGGACCTTGGCTCGACTAATATTCTTAGAAGGCAAAAATCTTGATTTTTGAATGCTCACCTTCAAACCAGAAGCAAAACAAAAATCATTCAAAACATCTCTAACTAGTTTTACCTGGGACGCCTTTGCTTGGGTAAAGAGTAAGCAATCATCAGCAAAGAAAAGGTGGGAAATAGCTGGCCCATCCTTAGCAATTTTAACCGGAAGCCATTGCTTATTTTGCACTTTTTCTTGGATTAGCAAACCCAATTTCTCCATACATAAGACAAATAAGTAAGGAGACATTGGATCGCCTTGTCTCAAACCCCTATTCGGAGCAAAAGGATCCATCTTTTCACTATTCCACTTCAAAGTCAAACTGGAGGAAGTAGTACAGCTCATGATGAGATTAATAGTATTCTCCGGAAACCCAAAATCCCTAAGAGTTAGCTTGAGAAAATTCCAATCAACCCGATCATAGGCTTTTTCGAAATCAATCTTAAACAGTAAGTAACCTTTCTTACCTTTTTTCTTATGCATTTGGTGCACCACCTCCTGAGCAATAATAGCATTGTCTATTGTACCCCTATTAGGTATAAAGCTACTTTGAAAAGGGGTAACCAGCTTATTCAGATGAGGCCTAATCCTGTGCACAAGAACTTTGGAAATGATTTTTAATAAAACTCATATACAAAAGAAAAAAAAGAAAGGGAAACTTTGTAAAGTTGATGATGCCTCCTGAGTTTAGAAGCATAATCAAATGTACATAGCACTCCCAAAAAAACTGGAGCAGTATTAAGTGAAGAAGAACCCAAAGAATAGGCACCTAGAATTAAAACAGTAAAACTCTAGAAGCACACCTAGAATGTAAGTGTAGAATACTGTTAGTCCACCCCAAAACACGCCCACCAAACCAAGACACGCATTGGACAATCTTTTATGGCAAGAAAATACTAAGATGATGCCTGGTGCTCAATTAAACCATCAACCCAACCGAACAACAAAAGCATAGGAGGAATTAACTAAAGGGCCAATATAGAGGAAGCACAAAAGTACCCCCATAGGACACACACACCACTCTGAGTAAGAGTAACCACAAATATCCTTATCTGCACTAAACCTTGCCATGATCTTATTCTAATCAGTTCAGTTACTGTGGAAAAGGCAATAGGTGAGTTGTTGAAAACTGAATCATTCCTTAGCAGCCAGATGGACCATACAGTGGTATGCCAAAACAAAATTCCTAAACCTCCTCAGTTTTTTCATTCTAAAGAGTCCTCTGTGTGCTAAGTAATGAGTTGTATTATCAGAAGGAAGAAAAAAAGGAAATCCCAGCCAGTTGTAAAGCCAGCTCCATACCTGAGCAGAGAATTGACGAGGAATAAATCTTGTGTTGGCTCTTGGTGAACCACCAGAGAACACAATTGCACAGGTTAGCATCAGCAAGTACACCTCTCTGCAGAAGATTCATCCGCGAAGGCAAACGATCAAGGAGTAACTTCCAAGAGAAGGCTAGGACTTTCCTAGAGCTGGGTATACGGGCCAGCCCGGTCCGTTTAAGCCTAGCCCACATTCACCCGCAGTTAAACGGGCTGGACCGGGTTGGCTCGAGTAACTAACGGGCCTACATTTTCTCTAGTCCGCGTCCGGTCCACTTAACCCTCGGGTTAACGGGCCGGCCCGCGGACTCATTTAAAATTGAAAATTTGTTTTTTTTTTTAATTTAATTATTTTTTTTTAAAAAATTTATTACAAGCATGGTTCCTAAATATCCAAAATCATATAGAGAAAATTTACCAGAAGTAGTAATACTTGCAAAATTCACTCAAGTTTAACTAACCTGAGAAGTTCAAATTAGCTCACAATAGCTTATATATGGTTCAATTTGATTATAGGGTTGAATTAAATATTTAAGCTTGCAAATAAGGATCAATTGCACATACGACATCCCAAATAAATAGTCACTTGCATATAATAAATTTTTTTTTCATTATAAAATGCACAATATATTCATATATGAACCTATATTTTGCATTAATATTTTTGGCCCGCGGGTTGGCCCGCTAACCCGCGGACCGAACCCGTATAAACAGCGGGTTAAATGGACCGGGCTAAATAATCACGCATTTAAACGAGCCTACAATTTGTATGGTCTTAACCCGCACGGATCACGGGTTAAACGAACCGTCCGCGGGCCCAGGCCCATATACCCTGCTCTAGACTTTCCTAGGAATACAGCCCAACCAGAAATGCTTAAACAGATAGGAATCTCCAGAGAAAGTATTGAACAAAGTAGAATTTTCCAAAAGAAAATCATATGCCGCTCTAACTGATATTCTGATAGGCTCCGGCAAGTGTACCGGATCGAAGCAAGTAATAATAAACGGTGAGAAACCGAGTATCGAACTCAGGGATTGGGAAACCAAGTACCACTTTACAAATAAACAACTATTTAGACTAAGAAAAAGATGTGAATAGATTTCAAGAAAATAAAAGAAACAATAACAAAAAAAATATTTTTGGGTTTTTAAATATGAGAAGAGAGCTTCCAGGATCGGGACTACCGCAATGACCATTATGAATTCTAATTGATTATACCTTTGTTAATATCTAACTCAATTGAAGGTGAATCATCCTAACTTAGTTAATGTTCCTTCTCAAGATACAAGAACCGTGCCCAATTAAACCAACACCTACTCTCGTGATAATTGTATTTAAATTGAACCCATTAAGGTTTGTGACAATTCAATGAACCCTCGAAGGACCGCTTCTAACTCTCGTGATTTAAGTCCTAAGTTCAATTCCTATAGATCCGATACCTAAGTTCACCGCTAAGTTCATTCTTAGAATATCTAAAACATGCAAAAAGGTGATCAATCAATTCACATGGATAAAGCACAATAAGAACCAAATCAATGAATCAAACATTAACAAAAGGAAAAAAATCAAATA